>BSBM01001048.1:11000000-11372500 GCA_027924585.1 Larix kaempferi
GTTCAACCGATCATATCTCTCTCAAATGTATAGTCGTTCCATATAACCTGAAAGTTCATCATCACAGTATAAGGAAGGGTGGTGGGATGCCAAATAAAAATATCCCTCATTTCTCTCTATGCAATCCTGATGGTCTACAAAGCCACCTGTGTTACCTTTCAATTTATGAATATGGTCTACAAAAGCAAAATTTCATCACAATTACCATCCAAATTTTTGACTAGTGCTAAAGCAACAGTAAAAGATTTTATAACATAATTTTGATCTCTATCAACTTCAGCACTCCTCTGTGGTCCCTGTGCTGAAGTTGGTCCTCGAGATGTAATGGGCAGTAATCAAATTATAACATATGTAGCAGCAGTAAATAAGCAATGAAAAAAGCGAATAAAAATTGATTAGGCTTCCTTGTACTCATACAACATTTTGGTTCAGATCTTATCCTTTCAAGGGACAAGTCACCAAGGGAACATGAAAGTAGCTCAAGAGAGAGGAAAAGTTAAGTACAGACCTCAAACAGGTTAACACAGTCCACATGATACTACAACAATTTAGCACACGAATGAAAGAAAGGTATGGTAACAAAACAATTCTACAACTGCATGATAAAATGGTACTATTTCTGAATAGTGCTAAAGCAACAGTAAAACATTTTATAACATAAATTTCAACTCTTTCAGTAACAGGTAATAAAATAAACATATTGATCATATAACAATAAGAGAGGTATAATTGAAGATCTCCACGTCAACATTTAACCAAAAATCAGATCTGAAGTGTGGTACTATTTCTGAATAGTGTTAAAGCAACAATAAAATATTTTACAACATAAATTTGATCTCTATCAACTTTAGCACTCCTCTATGGTCCCTGTGCTGAAGTTGGTCCTCGAGATGTAATGGGAAGTAATCAAATTATAAAGAGTGATGATGATCGAAGTCATGATGAACATATCTAATATATTTAATATAAAGAGAATCAATGTTTTAGACTAATATATCTACATGCAACACATACAGGAGTGATGATGTGTGAGAAAACAAAAAAATTGAATATTAAAATACAAAATAATTATAAACAAGCATACAATGACTTCTGATGACATATAAATTTAAAATTCAAATTCTAAGAAAAAAATATATAAATGGTAAAATTCCTAAGAGCATCACATAAAAGATAAGTACCTCATAACTATACAAGAGTCATCCAACAGAAAGGTGAGATCTAGTGATCCGGTGCTTTTAACCCGTGCTGCTCCAGGAAAATTTTCCTTGTCGTCTACAGTACGTTCATCTCCAGAGTCATGTCGAGTCCTAGGATTTGTCTCATCATGCTCCAGCATGGCATCATGCCCTGTCTCATTAGTTCCCATGTCATCAATGGATTCAAGGCCAACCGCATGAGTGGAAAAAAGCCTCATTGGTACATTGCTTCTTTTTTGCTGCATTGGACCATCACTGCTACCTATACCTATCTCGGGAGGTTCTGATCTAGTCACGGGTTTTAAAAAATCCTACAAACAATACAATTTACTTTATCAAATCACTTGGAAAAATAAAAAACATAATACCAGATATGAAATCATGTCATAGCTTAAAAAAAATTGTAAAGATGCCACTTACCCCATAAGATTGTATTTGATCTTGCAGCTCTAGAATCCTTGCCTTGTTCTCCTGTGTCAAGGGCCTTTTTCGAGCCAAGGCAAGCATTTCTATGTTTTCCTTTTTCAAGGCTACTCTAAAAGTGTGTAGTGGGTCAGTGGAATAGAAAATGTCTTCCTCAAACCCCTCATCACCCAGATCGATTGCACGTGACTAAATTCATCAAACAATAAATTAAATTAAGCAATATAATTTTAACATCATTCAAATATTGATATTGTAATGAAAATTAAGTTACTATTATGCACTAACACTTACCTGACGCAGTGTTATGGCTGGTGAGTGTCCACGATCAACCGACACCGTGGAAGCAGCAGGTGCGTTTCCACGGTCCTGAATGAACCAGCAATCCATCATAATGTCAGAAAAATGAACTAGTAATCCATCATAAGCTCAGAAAAATGTGATTGTCAATAGTGGACATTGAATGTTAGCATACTAAATTGAAACATTTAGTTATTGTACGTAACACTTACCTGACGGTCCACAAAGTGTGACCTTCCACGGTCTCCCTCAACCATGGAAGTAGTAGGTGCCTTTCCAATGGCGCCACCCTGATATAATAAATCAATAAATAAACGTTTAACTCATACTAAATAATTGTAACATAAACAAAAATGAGATATTGCATTAATATTTTTTTTTAGCTCGGAAGTAGAAGATACATGTTCTGCTGCATGTCGATGTGCAGACTCCTACCACAGTTTAATAAACATGTTATCATATGGAAATATTAACAATAAGCACGGAAAAGGCCAATGCTAATAGTGAAAATCGGAACATCTTGTTATTGTAGTCATATTTATTTTCTATATTTAACATTTACCTGACGGGGCATAGATTTAGACCTTCCACGATCACCCTAAACCGTGGAAGCAACATGTTCCTTTCCAATGCCGCCACCCTAAACAAATGTTGAGTCAATAATTGCATCATAAAAAAAATGAGATATTCATAGCAGTGTAATCACCATGTAATCACATGGAAATATTCATAATAAGCACGAAAAAAGTGAATGTCAATAGTGGAAATCGAATGTTAACAGAAAAAAAACGAAACATTTAGTTATTGTAGTCATGTTTAGTTACTACATTTAGCATTTACCTGATGAGGCATGGTTTCTGACGGTCCACGGTTACCCTGGACCGCGGAAGCCACATCTATTCAATTTAAGTTGTAATCCATCAACAACTCTTCACCTGCAAGTATTGTTTTTATTGCACATACAAATATACGATGATGTTCACGTGCCTCAAATTCACAATTTGGTTGCTTATTTGTTGTCACTGGTCATGTACTATTTATAAATCCAACAACATTTCTAGACACTTTTGGTCTCCCATCAATATACATAGTCGCCCCTTTGTTTTTATTGTTTTCTGCTAGTTGAATATAATTCGCGGCAACTCCGTATCTCCGCATACTTCGAGTATATTGGACCAAGATCAACCAGTTATTGTATCTGTATAGTGGTCCTACATACTCCATCAATTCAGTTACAGTTCCATAGCGGACCTTTATTCCATCCATGGAAAATAGCCCCAATCCATGTAAGGACGAAGGAGCGATGCGATACATCGTCCCATTGATGAGGAAATCTGTGTCCACTTGAGGTAGCATATTAGGTACCCATCGTTGCACTAGATGTTTATACCTCAATGGAAAATCAATGTCTCCTATGCTCTCAACATCATAATTACATGACCCACCATTGGCAATAAAATATTTCATGCATTTATGAAATATTTTCCTTATCTTTTCAGATGTAGTTGATATAGAACTGGTAGATCTAGTACAACTCGTCTCACTTTCAACCTCTCTGAGTATAGCTTCATCATCACTTGAGGAAGATATATTTGACAAATACCTATTTGGTGGTACCTACACTTGAGAAAACAACAATAAACAAGATGGTGCTTTCTTTCTTCTTTGAAAGTACACATTTACTTCCCTCAAGTCTGAGGCTTAGGAGGGACATGCCGAACCCTAGTGGGTGTAGTGTTACAAATATCAGATGAAGTGTTTGGTATTGGGAGGACGATTTGTGGCAAGAAGAGACCAAGTTACAGTGCCATAACAAGATGTCCATACGACACTACATTCATCACTGTAGGTTGTGAGCTCTTTTGTGGAATGAGTTTGCACCTTTGGGGGTCTTTTTCTCTTGTGGGGAGAACAAAACCACCGAGGACAACAAATTAAGAAAGTCAACTAGTATATCACCCAGTTTTGGTCCTTCCAACACTACTAGGAATATTATTGGCATCCTACTCTCTTTCTTTGAACGACATATTTTTGGCAGCCTACCCTTCATTTTTAAAATTACATGCTGGTATTTTATGCTAATGCATATGAAAACTATTTGTTAGTGAATTGTTTGGCAAAATCACTCAACTAAGAAACATTATTTGACGATATCATCCCAACAAACCATAACTATAGTGAGAGGGTCCACTAAGGAGTATATTGCAGCAGTGTTCGTAACTATTTCATGTCAATACATCTTAACCAAATAATTAGTAAAATACTACAGCAGAGAACACAAAATACATTAGCTAACTTAGGTGAGATATTACACCTTAGACATGTTGCAAATTTCAAATTCATGCAAAGTGGCACTCAAATGGCCATGAGAAATTTGATTTTCTAAGACTTTCAATATTACGAGGATCTTTTTTGTATCAAGCTTTAGCAAGCAACTTGTAGGACATATTTTCAGACATTATGTGTATATTGATTTTCCGACTATATTGATTTTTTTTTTTAAACAAATAATAAATTTCAATCAAGAATGAGTGTATCCATCAAACAAGCAGGAGGACCAAACCAAAAAAATGTCAACCTGAGAGTAGTATGGTTAACAACCAGAAATGAATTTATATTAATAAGGGAAATTAACAACAACGACTCAGTTAAGGGAGATTGACATTTATTAACTCTCCACAATATCTCAATAATTCAATTGGACAGGTGTACACATCAATATACTTTAATAAGCAATACTGAAAACTAAGACATAGGTCATTGTTCAACATAGGTTATTGTTAAGTTCAGATTAGTATAGGTCATTGTTCAGAGGTCATTGATCATGTAGCCCACTAAGACATAATCACAAAACTATGTCAAGTCAAACGTGGGTGAGGGTACCATGACTAAAATAAAAAAATGGTACAAGTTAAAAAGATGATAATGGGTGTTATCACCGAACTCCCTTTGTACCAAAGGGTGTACCACAACCAAAGTACCCAAAAGACCAAAGCAATAAGTTAAAGAATAACTTAAGGTGGGTAAGTGACCCTAATAATCACAAGTCAGCTATGTGGGCATCATCTCTTGTTAGCTGACTAGTGGGTTGACTTTGGGGTTTTGGAACTATTTCATGCTATAGAATTGGATAATATAAGCTATTGAGGACTTTGAATTGAGTGTACCAAGGATGATTTCCTCCCAAATGTTTTTATTTAATTATTTATCCTAATGGTATCAATGACCTCTTTAATAAACTGTTATTAAGGTTTCTATGCCTCCAAATAACTACAAAATATGCCAAATAAGGGGAGCACTGTAGTCTCCCAAGCAAGCAAACAACCGAAGGATGCCACCTCAACACCCGATAGTCAAAATCCTAGAGGTCATTGATACCATTAGGATAAATAATTAAATAACAACGTTCGGGACCAATGTGTTAGTTGCAATTAAATGTGTAGGGAATGTTATGTAAGACCCTCAAAAAACCCTTATACACCACATGTGCCTTAACTTAAGTGAAATCAACAAGAGATATAAGTGTTGGAAAAAACCAAACCATGACTACAATGATAGCTGAAAATCTAATGTGCAATAAGACAATTTTGAAAATTCGAAAACACCATGCATACAAAGAAGAAATGAAGTCCATGTTCATAGTCTCATGATGAATATGATTGTCATTGATGACAATATAAAAGTAACTAACCATTATGGAAAACATAAAAAAAAAAATTTATGGCTTTCAAAAGTAAGATCTAAAAGTTTCTATGACTTTCTTTTCAATATTTATGACAATTTGAATGGACAGGCCCCACTCATAGCCAAATAATTTTGAGATATTTAGAACTCATCGGAGTATGGGGGACCATATAATTCTCAAAAGACATTGGATTCAGTATGCCATGCCTTTGAATAAAAAGACCTCAGGACCACGCGTCTATTCTGATGCATGTGGATGTCTATGTGGGTTTTGACAATCCACTATTTTTGGTTTCTAATGTAGTACCCATGGACTTGAGCCTCGGTAAGCTTTGTCTGCAAAATATCTTTGACCTGTTCGAGAGATTCTCCAACTCCCTGTTTTAGATTATAAATAACAGCTAGTTCTAATGCTGTCAGGTTGATTCCGAATGACCGTCACCAGTCTCTAATCCAATCATGGACGTAGAATGCAACATCCTCATAGATTTGTGGAATTTGAAGTCCAAACATTAACATGGTATAATATGTTCTATCTATATTTTCTTTTCTCAAGAATTTCCACCATAATTTTTTTATATTTTTCATAAGTGTGTGTAGTACTTGGAAACTGGATACTAGCATCTTGATGTGGCCATGCTTCCATATAACATATCCGGTTAATACAATAGTATTGTTGGTCTATTTGTAGCCTAGGGTGAGGTGTAGAGCCCTCCGTCAAGATTAAGTTAAGATCTTGGTAGAGGTGTGTTAACCAATTGCTTGCATCAACTTCTTTTCTCAAGGAGTTGTTGTAAATCATCTTTGGTACAATACTGGATCCCATAGGCATTCTTTTGAGTTCTGGCATTAGTCTAATAAAAGCATAAAATCCCTGTAAGTTAGAATCTAACACTTAAGCATGTCTCAACTTCCACCTAGGTTTCCAGTCTTGCATATAATCGAACCAACTCATATTATAATTGATAGTATAGATATGATTTTTTCCTCCAGTCCAAGCAGAGATTTTCATGTTTACTTGTGGGTTATGGGCCCACTGGATTCCGCTTTGACCTTCTACGCTCGCTTGCCTCGTGCTTGCTTGCACTAGGCTCGTTTGTTTCAGGCTCGCTTGTTAAAAATTAACAACATTCTTCCTTGTCAAATATTCTCTTATTAGTAACCATTGTGGTACTTTGGTGCAAATGTTTTTCCTAACTCATTGTTTCTTCATATTGTGTGCCTAGTGCCACCTCTCTATGTCAATGCATAAATCAACCTCTTCTTGGTTTGTGGTTCTAGTTGGCCTTGTTTTGGGCCTTGTAGTGGTTCTCTAATGTCATGGCCATAGTCATTGACACATTAAAACACCTTAAATCTAAGCCCGAGGTGAATTAGGATTCAGAGTCAAATCCCAGTGGCTAGTACCTCGTAGTTTTCAGTCATCACTCGTCACCTTGCAAAGCTAAGCGATGAGTGCATGACATGAGTGAGTGAATGAGTTAGTGTACCAAGGATTATTTCCTCTCGAATGTTATTATTTAATAATATACCATCAGAAACAATTACCACCATGGTGATGTGCTCTATAGAGCTAAAACCATAGAAAATCATGCATTAGAACAGCTCCATCAACAGTAAATCTGCCTTTTTGTCTTCAATACTAATGTTAAAATCCTTGACAATTTAATCCTTAACTTAAGTGAAATCAACAAGAGATATAAGTGTTGGAAACAACCAAACCATGACTAACACCCAATAAATAGTGAAGGACAACCATAACATGGGCTCCCAATAATTCAATTTTGATAATTCGAAAACACCATGCATACAAAGAAGAAATGAATTCCATGTTCATAGTCTCATGATGAATAGGATTGTCATTTATGACAACGTTAATGACAAAGAACATTGATTGACAAACCAATGACAAGTCTTTCGAAGGATGATGACAACATTGGAGAAGACATGCCAATTGACTAATTTTCATGATGTCCCTAATATTTGCCTCTAATAGGTCTTTAAAAAGGGATTTGAAATTAATGTTTCCAGCCTCAGCTTTGTCCATGATGGAGACAACCTTAGTTAAGGCTTGTAAACATTGATAATCCATCAACATCTAAATAAACCAACAACATCTAAATAACATGAGCTCTAGTCTTTTAATACAATAATTAAAAAATCAACAACTTTGTGTCCTAGGAACAAAATGTTACATATTATGGGTTGAAATTGCATTCTACCAATGAATTGCCTCCTTATACTAGACCTACTTCTACTTATAATCTGACTTTGTGTGCCTTAACTACTAGAAGTGAAAAGAGTGTGTCTATAGACGTTGATAGTGACAAGAGAGCATCTCTGTATATTGATGGTGACTTGAGTGATCTTGCACTTGAAGTTCACAAAGTTCCATCTTCCAATTTAGAGTTTTCATCTAATAATGGCTTTCCGGATGATACTGGACCCACTTCAGTTTACAGTCTCCCTCCAGGTGCTGAAATTACTACTAGAAGTAACAAGAGAGAATTTGTAGATGTTGATGGAGACACGAGTGTTGTAGATTCTAAGAATGACAAGAGTTTTCTTTTGCAGACATAATGTACACCTGATGAAGTTCATGAATTTCCATCATCTGAGTTGGAATTGCATGTTAATAATGAATTCAATGCTGAAACTGGGGCTATGGTATCTTACATCTTCCTATGGGTGTTGAACCTACTATTAGAAATGAAGAATTAGCATCTGTAGATGTTGATGTTGAGAATAGTGCTTTCATAGATGTTCAGCTGGTTGATGTTGGGGATTATGATTACATATAGACTAGTGGCGAGACTCTGGTCCAAGGCACTCAACCTACAATAATTGTTGACATATCAGAGATAGGGTTTTTCCCTCAATAACCAATAACGAAGCACAAAGCCATATGGAATATACCATGAATTCATAATCGGTCAAAATATCCAACATATCATTCACCATACACTGAAATTACTAATTATATAATACTAGTCACATAACCAGTTACATACCAGTAATGGTAAACAAATCATAACTAGTACTAGGACAAAGCATAACTAGCAACAAAGGACCAAGCATAACCTGTAAACTAACTCATTGCCATATGGAAATAACCACCTCATCCATAATCAATTCATAATTGGAACAATTATCCAATACAAATATCAATAGTTGGATGAGGACGAAACCACACACTAAGAAACATAATCCCAATGCATAATTGTTATGGCACCTCCCTAATAACATAGCAGAAACCCTACCAAAGCATAACGAGTAACAAAGGACCTAACATAACCTGTAAAAATACTCATTTCCATATCGAATTTACCACAACATTCATAATCAATTCATGATTGGACATATCTCCAACAAAAATATCAATAGTTGGCAAAGGACAATACCATGCACTAAGAAACAGAAACCCAGTGCAAAATTTTATGGAACCTCCCTCATAACAGAGAAAAAATCCTACCAAAGCACTCCCAATAACAAAGGACAAATCATAACCTGTAAAACTACTCGTTTCCATATGGAATTTACCACCACATTCATAGTCAATTCATGATTGGACTATATCTCAAACACAAATATCTATAGTTGACAATAGACGATACCACACACTAAGCAACCGAAACCAGGTGCAGAATTGTTATTCCACCTCCTTCATAACACAAGAAAAACCCTACCTCAACAAAAACCCTACCTTGACAAATACTTACAAGAAAATACTTAGAAATTAAAACAAGGGACAACCCCTAACTCTGCAAATACATTGCAAATCTCCTTCTAGCAATACCATACGGGCTTTCATAAAGATTGATGGAAAAACCCTATCTCAACAATCAACACAAGCAACCATTTAGGGTCTACAAATACTAGCTCTATCTCCAACATTGTTTTTTAGACAAATTTGAGTTCCATTACTGCAAATATTGTGAATGAGAATCCACTTACAGTTTCCATTGATGGTCTACGGGGATATGCCGACACGGCCGGAGCACACAAAACCAACTTCAATATCCCTTATAGCAATTGCACAGTGAAGGAGGACACGAAATTGTAGCCGGTTGCAAGAAGGGGGTGCCGTCGAACCAGAGCAACAGAGCGTTTGTGTTAAGCTCGATAGAGACATGACCAGAGCACATGAAACCAACTTCAATATCCCTTGTAGCAATTTGCCTCATGAAAGCTACACAGTGAAGGAGGACACAAAATTGTAGCCGGTTGCAAGAAGGGGGTGCCGTCGAACCAGAGCAACAGAGCGTTTGGGTTAAGCTCGACAGAGACAGGTATGCCGTTTCAGTTAGGTTTTGTTTGATGTTTTAAAAAATTATAATATCATATTAATTAAATTAAAATATACATTAATTAAATTCCAACATAGTAGATTTCAAAGAGAATGTTAAAGTTAAAATTGATTGAACAAAGATCCTAGTAATGCAAGAGTGTCAAATATCAACAAGGTTTCTCCATGCATACAAACTAATATTTTTATGATAGGATCATGCTAGTCAAATTGGCTCAACAAGTGCTCCATGCAAAATGTGAAAAAATGGTTTTCTCATGATAAAAGTGCCTTTCACCCTGCACATCTTAAAAGAAGCACATAGAGATTGATTCTAAGGTTAACTAATCAAATTTGAGCATTGTCCCATTGTGTCATGGATGTCACAAGTTGATATTAAGTCCTCATATAAGAGCTCAAATTATGCCATGACTAATTGTCAGTCCAACCAGATAAGTCATACTACTTGGCATTGATCCATAATTTTATCGTTTATTCTTAATTAAAGATTTAGTATACTAATTAGCATACCAATAGGAATTTCAATATATGGATAGAGAGCAAGGATGCACTCGATCATAATGATTGGGATGTTTAGACCATTGAGATGTAGACATTGAAGAATGATATAGTATTAGATGAACAAAAAGTGTACGATTTGATTCCGATGAAGTGGATCCAAGTGTCGACATATTTGCAAAAGGCATCATCAGATGATGCAAGATCTAGTTCTCACGAAACAAAAGTGGTTGATTGATTAAGGGGACTTACATATAGTGATGAAGCCTCAAAATATCAAATGCCTGCTTGCATTAGTCTCATCTCAAGCACAATAGGAGTGGCAATTCACTTTACATGCTTACCCAACCCTACCATCGATAAAATCTATCTAGCTACAAATCAATTTGAAAACAAAAACTTTAGTATGCTTCTCAAACTTAGGAGAACACAACTTATGAATGGCCAACAAAACATAGGAAGAAGTCACATCAAAAGAGTGTTGCATATCCTTTTGCAAGGTGTCAAGTACCTCTTCCTTCTCCCCAAATTTATTCATGAAATTTTGACATGCAAGATTCAAGGACATTAGAACTTCCATCCCATCAATGAAGTGTCCAGTTATCAACTTGGCTATTGTGCTTCTTAGAACGATCAACAAGAAAACTAGCTTAGAAAGACCAACAAGGATAGAACCCCTTTCAAAATAAGTTTTTTATGTTTCCAATGAAAGCCTCAAAATCACCTTTATTACATTTAAGTTCACTTCTTAGACAAGGTTCATATTGAGGCCATGTAGAGTCTAGTTGGAATTGTCCTCTTCCAATTGAAGGAGGAATTTAAAGACATTTATATTAATTTAAAGACTTATTAAAACATATAAATGAAATCCATAACGTGTTTTTATAAAAACTTGGTTAATAAAAATGATAAATAAAAAATTATTTGCAGTGCCCATTCACCAAGTGACTTGCTTCTTTTTCTTGTTTCTGAAGAAAAATGTAATTAGTCACTTAACCCATTCCATTAGAGATGAGTTAACACAAGGCCTAATTGCCATCACATAATGGATAATGATCAAAGTACATCAATATTTGATGGATTTTAAGAAGTCCATGTACTTTGATGCGGAAGAACAAACATCTTATTAAAAATGAAACGCAAAAATGATTTTGTTAGTAATGACTATTAGTTTAGGAAGCATAAAAAGATATTGTTGATTATCATTTTTGTTTAGAAAGATCAAAATAGCTAACTAACATAGAATAACATAATAGCTACTAAGTAATAATAATTGTAACAATTTAAGTTACCAATCCATTTGTATAAAACTTATGATAATTGTTCTAATATGAAATAACCCAGAAATTAACACATAAATCTTATAACTTCATTTTGTATCTTGCTCAATCGACACATGTTCGATTCAAACCATTACCACTACAATCTCCAGGAACAACCACGCTACTGCACATGTAGAACATAATTAGATTAGAAAACTATTTTTCAAATATAACCAAGTTAATCAACAAAATGAACATATGGTGAGTGCATTTACTTTAACCTAAAAACATTGCGTACCTCTACTTTTCAACAATTAAATATCATTCATCTTCTTCTTCATCCAACTCAACATCTGTATCAAGATCTGGTTCTGAATAGATATTGATGAAAGGATCATTCACATCATCATCAGCATCAAAGTAATCTTCGCTAATATAGTCATCCATATTGTCAATGAGATCATCGTCTACTACATTTGCATGATCAACCTCTTCAACCTCTTCATCTAACACATCGACTGCAGCCTAATCTGAATCATCATCATCCTCTTCTTCTTCATGATTATACTTTATTGGTCTTCCTCTTGGATCGTATCGAACAACGTATGACCAACCTGCTTTACCTGGTACCTCGGAGTAGTAGACTTGCTCACATTGACTTGGAAGAACATAAGGCTCTGTACCCGGTTCCAATTCCCTTGTATTAACCATGGTAAATCCATTAGCATGCTCAATAACAGTTCTTTCAGGATCACGTTCATGCATCCGTATACTTTACCACTTCACCTCAAACAAAACTATTTTAAAAGAATTAAAATCGCACTCAATAATGTCCTCCAGATTCCCATAGTACCTATTCTCGGTTTCTTTTGGATGTCTATCACTTCTAGAGGAAACATTGGTGACCTTAAACACTGCAGTTATCCCACAATCTGATTTTTTGCTTTATCATCCAACTTTTTGATACGAAATTTACGACCATTACACCACATAGCCTTGTGATGTTTCAACTGCAACACTAACCAGGTTAAAAATACATTGTGAATTAATAAACGTCATATAGGAGTTAGTAAATAAAATTGAAAACTTAAACAAACGAAATGTAGTGGAAAAATGGATCGAAGTAACTAGAAAAAATGTGGGTAAACAATTTACTTGACTTTTTATCTTTTAAAACATAGGCTAAATCAACTTCCCTTTATGATGTAAGTTCAGGAATTTGAAGTCGAAGACGATGAGCTGTTTTAATCATGTTATTGACCCCTTCCCATGATAACCTACCAAAGAATTCTTCACAATCTTTTATCCAGTGCTCCATCCAATCAAGGTTGTTTGCAATGTATAAATGTAAATCATCCCACACTCGACCAACTATAGGATAAAATAACAATTCATTATCATTAATTAGATATGATTAAAGGCACATAGTTTAATATAGTTGAAAATGCATAATTATTAAAAAGAGTTAAAAAACAATCTGATAATATAAAATTGGAAAAAATAAATGTGTAACATATTAATTCAACAACGTATAATAATAATTACCTTTCACAATCCTCAATGTACCTCTCCCCTTCAAATTTGGTGATGGAGTAGAGATGCCAAATGCGAGGCACATTCATATTTTCTACTAATTTAGGTAGATATTCACTAATGTACACCATGCATTGATATACCATATATCCTTCAACCATAGAACCCTCGGGACACGCTCTTTGTCTAACAAAATACTTCAATGACTTCAACTGCCTCTCCACCATCCACATCGACCTTGTGTGTACTGGTCCACATAATTCAATCTCCTCAACTTGGTGTATGAGGTGGTGTTCTTGTGCATTGAAAAATGCTGGAGGTAGACACTATTGCATTTCACACATTAGTCAAGGAATTTCTCTCTTCCAATTCCTTAGATCTTCTTTATGGATTTCTCTTGATGAAAGCCACCAACAAATGATGCAATAAAAAAATATATCAATGCGTATATAATATTTGCGAGAAAAAACACAATATGTCAATAAGTTCCACTACAAACCATAGACCAAGTACATTTTCCAAGTAAAACATTACTTACCTCATGTATTTTCCAAGAACATAAATAATATGTTTTATGTTGTTGTCAAAATCGTCTGGGAGAGATAAAGATAGAACATACTGTATCAAAAAACACATAATTATTAATATTTATTTCAAAATAAGAGAATAAAATTAATAAAATAGTGCATACCGATAATGAAATATATTATAGACTCATAATTACCTTAATGAATGTATGCCAATTATGTGTTTTAACCCCAGCAAAATCACCTTTTTTCATCAATATATTCTTTATGTTTGACCAAAAACCCGTCGGAAACCTGATTCTTTTGATGACCTGTTTTACAATATTGCTCCGTTTCTCCGTCAAGCACCAAGGAAGACTAATATTCTGTTGACGGCCATCGCCATTAGAATTAACGATCACACTTTGCAATGCATGATTAGCTTCTTGGATGTCACTACAAATCTTTCCAATTTTTTCTTTGTCTGTCCTTCCATCTAATATTCGCCATAACATTTCAGTTATGTTCTTCCCAATATGCATTGTGTCAAATAAATAAACTATTTGCAAGTGCTTGTAGTATGGAAACCTACTGAATTGAATCGTGTAAATTTTGATTCCTCGTAGAAGCCCATTCGTGCCTTAACGACATTCATGAAACATCAACAAAATCAAATTAAAACTAATTAATCAATATAGGTATAACATATCGCACTGAACATAATTTCAATACAAAAAAAAAATTTGGCATACTTTGACGGTTTCTATTATATTCCAATTTCCATAGGTGAGGTTCCATTTTTCGTGGTTTTTTTCCATTCTCTTCTTTACCATTAAATTTTTCTTTGCCTATGGTTCAATAAGTATGGTTCTTAGGCAGAAAGTGCCTATACTCATCGAACACTTCCTTTGCTAAACTCCTTGAATGATGAGATTTTATCCTGGGACCGCAATCTGGACATGCAAATTTACCCTTTGTTTGAAGACCTACAAGATATATGAATTGGTGTAGCAAATTAGAATTAAAGTTTAAAATAATGCATGATATTATCAACAGATATGTAAAATATATTTAAGCAACATTAAAAGAAAGTAACAATATACCACAAAAATGTGTCAACCCGGGAGCATCATGAATTGTAAATGCAAGTATTCCATGGAATTGAAGTCGTCTTTGCCCTATTGGTCTAGAGATATCATACATAGTGACACCATCCCATAACTTCAACAAATCATCGATAAGAGGCTCAAGATATACGTTCATATCTTTAACCTGGTACGTGCCTAATTTGTCCAACATACATGATTAATTATATTTAGCACCTATATGTCGTTATATATAAAAGACATAATTATCATGCACAAAACAAATCAATGAAATATTTAGTGATCAGACTTTCAAGTAAAAAATTACATATTAATTAAATACCTGGAACAATCATTTCCAACATTGTGTGCTCTCTCTTGATCAACATCCAAGGAGGAAGGTTATTGTTTATAACAAAAACAGGCCACATTGACTAGGTAGAACGAAGCTCTCCAAATGGATTGACACCTTCAGCTGCCAAAGAAAGTTTAACATTACAAGGATATTCTTTAAAAGTTGGCCACTTTTCTTTGATGTACCTCAATGTAGAACCATCTGTAGGCATTCGAAGAAAATCGTCATGACTTCTGTTCTTTGCATGGAAATCTATAAACTGTGCTATACTTTGACACCTGAACAACTGCTAGAAACGTAGAATTATCGGAATATAACGAAGAACTTTTTGAGGCACCTTTTTTGTCACTTGATCGGTTCGATACCTACATGTTTGACATTTTGGGCATTCATTTTCTAATGCATATTGTCCATAGTATATGATATGATCATTAGGACATGCATCAATAGCTTGATACTCCATTCCAAATCCTTTCATAATGTCATATATCTGTCGATATGTGCGTGGTAAAATATTTGAGGTTGGTAATAGAAATTCACCTAACAATCTACAAAATTCAAAAGAATAAATCAATGAAAACAATATTAATCATCAATATCGCATCCAAACTTTACAAATTAGATAACAATAACAATAATATAGGAAAAAAGTCAACCCTTTCTATAGATATTGTGAACATGCAGACAAAAATAATTAACAAATTACATACCTTAGTATCTGTGTCGAACAGGTGTTTGATAAACCATTCAAAACCTTCAAGTTCACTAACAACAATATAGCAGATAGAAGATTTATTTTTGAGCCTTCATAAAGAGGTTGACGTGACTTCTCGAGTAGAGGATCAACATCATGACTATCATCCTGGTTGTCCTCATCCATTGGAGGAAATGTGTCTTGCATCAATCTATGTATCTCATCTTCCTTATTTGTATCACTAATATTGTTATCTACATCCATATCATCAGAAATAACTACTTGATCATCTTCAATATTCTGATGTAGAAGTTTGTCAGGCTGTGAATGAGTATTTCTGGTAGTACTTGGAAAATAACTCTCTGGAGGGCGACATTTTGGGGGCATTGTCTATAAATTTACAAACAACGTAGAAAAATTAGTTTGTATAGAACATAATATAGTAAAAAAATAAGACATTTTACTGAAATTCATGACATGATGAATATTACAGTGAATATATTAAAAATTGAATAACGACCTCTTACCAGAGGATGATATTCATAACCCCCTTCGACATGCCCCTTCTCCCTACAATGTCTTTCAACTGTTGTTATTAAAAGTATTCTTTTTTGCAAGCCCTTGCAATCAGAGCAAGGACAATAACATTTTCCATCTCCTCTCGCCTCTAATGCAACTCTAAACTGAGAAGGCTTCCTTGCATTTTCATTCATAATGACAAATCCTTGTAGCGGTACAAGTAATTATCTTACCTAAACCATACCAAATAATAACTTGTCAATTACATTAGATATTTTAAGTATATTTCTGAATACAATACATTATAATCCAATTTCTATATTTATAAAGAAAAACATGAAGACTAAAGTAATATATACTTCCAATGTACCATCTTACGACGTATTTAGGATCTATCACTTAATTGTGGACCACCTTGTTATAATTAGGGTCATTGCAGAGGAGTTTTTTAATAAGAAAACCAATCTCTTGTGTTTCTTCGTTGACTTTAGAAAATAATTTGACACGGTTCCTATAACTGACCTTTGGAATTGATTACAAGAGCTAAAAGTTCCTTTCAAATTCAGAGATGTTGTGATAAGGTTGTATGAGAACATTATTACAAAGTTTAAGAACATTCAAGGTTGGTTATGAAGCAATGATATTTACATGAAAAAATTATCAACAAGGTCCAAGCCAAAAATAATTAGTGAGCTTATTTAAGAAGCATCACAAATTTTTCATAACAAAAAAAAGCATCACAAACACAATAATCACAAGCAAGACAAGTCACAAAAATCCTTAGCAGCTGTTAAGATTTAGTTTTATATATGACTCATTTTTGTCATTATATTCATTGGTCATATATTTTTAAAATAAAATATTGTTGCTTATAATTATTATCCGGTGTTTGTTGATTGGATTAGAATTGATCTAACATTTCTTATCTTCCATGAAAATTTCTTTTGATTTTCATTTATGAGATTTTGATAAAAAACATGATTTCTATGACTAAGTTTTATGTGTGATTTTTCTTGGGTTAATTAATTTATTCTATAATCTATTTAACCCTTAGTAAATATTTATATGGTCATATTGTAAGCCATGTTTGAATCTTTGTAAAAAAATAAAAACTTAGCATTGTATATATGATTTTCAATGACTTAGGTTTATTTTCATGCATCACTTCGGATGTCCTTCAAGACTCTAGCTTTTGATGGTTTTTCTATTTGATCAATCTTGATGGCAGATCATATGATGATTTGAAATATCATTTGAATATTTCCAACATGAATTATCAAAATTTCGTGGAACTTGTTCCCGAATCCATTACATATATGAATTATGGTTTTTAATCTATGATTTGTAGACATTTAAATTATTGATCATTGATTTCGTGGAACCCTAGGAGTCATGATTGTTTGCAATATGGAGTTTCATATCATCCAGGTCAATACAATATGACTGGAGTCCATGTACACTTCCTTCGTGTCGAAATTGGTGATGATATATCTACTGCAAGATATGAATTGATATGCTATAAACACATGTTCGATTGACATTGAGATGAAATGATTACCCTGATCAAAGGTTAACTTCATCTTGTTCAAATATCGATATCACATTTAGTAATGATTTCATATTAGATAAATTGTTTAATAGATACATGTGATTATGATTTTGATGGTGGGTTTGTCACACGTAGAAGCCAGTTTAGGGTTGTTCTTCAGCCTTCGCATGAGTCATATGAGGGTTTTGTCATGTCTGTATATTCATCCATTACTATACCCTCTATTTTCACGACATTGTTTCATTCTCTGCTAAAGGAAAGCCCTGTAATTGAGCAAATGGCTCCTCTAAGCCGGTTTGAAGTTTCAGGCCTTGAGATGGTTATGGCTGAACCTAAGGTCGCTGCCCTATTCGATAAGATAGGCTGGGGGTCTTTCTTTTTGCATTTTAGTGGTCACAATACCGAAGTTACCAGACAGTTCACTTTCAATTTGAAGGATGATGTAGCTCAAATTGGGGGGTTTCAGCTTATGGTTATTGAGGACAGTATTTCTAAGGCATCAAATCTTCCCTAGACAGGTGAGCAATGGTTTAAAGGAAGTAAGATCAATAAAAAGCAATGTAAGTCCTTGGTTTTACCATTACCTACTAAATTGAATTTAATGTATGGGGTTTCTGCAAAATTTCTAAAACTTGAGTGGTGAGTGCATTATGAAATTTTAGTTAGATATATTTCCTATGATGGCCATCTTTCTCATTTTCATTATTACCATCTCCGTTTATTACTGGCATTAAAGGGTTTTAAAAAGAATCTCCCCTTTTTCTTTCTTCAAAGTCTGAAGAAAATGGCAAACAAAGTTCAAAGCATGATAGGTGATCCCAAGAGGAGTTTATTCCATCATGGTTTACATAAAATTTTAGTCCAATATCAGTTGTCTCTCATGGGTAGGTCTTGGGATGAACTATTGGCTGAGAATGATTTCGGGCCGACACAATACTGGCCAACCCTACTTCCTAAGACTTGTAAAAAGCATAGGGCTTCATCAAACCCTGAATTCGATGACATTGGTAAGGCTGTGACAGAGGACGGAGGGTTACAGAAAATAATTGCATCTATGAATATTGATATCGGCTCTGTGACTGTCATAGAGCATAAATATTTGAATGCTGAGGATAACCTAGTTCCACTTCCTGGATGTTTCGATACATTAGTGAAAATATATGTAGGGTTGAAAGATGTTGAAAAAATTACAGAACAATCTAGTATTGCTAGTCCCGAAGTCCTAGTTGATTTACCCACCTCTAGCAAACATTATGATGAACCTGTACAAAAGCTTGAAGAGTTAGCAAATAATTGTTATGCTGAAACTAATTTTTAACAAAAGAAGTTAACTTCAGAAGTTTCGCGTCGTTTTACCTGCAGTATGGTGTCTATGTTTGTACCTGTAACCCTGCCGCAACACGGAGAACCCCCAGTAATTGAAATTTTTAGTGAGCAGGAGGATCAGGTTCCCATGGAAATTCCTTTGCAAGAATAGAGGATTGAAATTGGTGATCCCGTGGTACATCCTGGAGATGAAGGTGGTGATGAGAGTCATTCAACCGATCAATATGATGGTGCTGATAGTAAGAAAGAACATTCATTCAGAGATGGCTCATCATCTCATCAAAGGTTGAGAAGTATTACAAAATCCATAAAATTGAAACAACAGCTTGGTCAGTTGAAAAAGAAGCTTGACAAATCCAAATCAAACTCTATAATTTTGAAGGATGAGATACAGAGTCTAAGATCTGAACTATTATCTTGGATCAGCCGATGGAAACAAATAAAAGTCAAGAAAACAAACTTCAAGACCGAAAACAAAACTTTAGTAGCCATTAATCAGAAAATGTTGGAACAAGAAGGAGGTTATAAAATAAAATTGTCAGATTGAAGGCCAAGTTATCAGAAGCTCGTCGAGCTACTAGGCTATAGGTTGCCAATTAAAATCACTAATGGTTGTTATATTTTGTATATCAACAGGTAAATAGCATGCCTGTAGAATCACAGATTCTACATGCATTGCTTATCATTTAATTATATTTATTCCTATTGGTTATTTTTAATGAAACTTATATTCTGTTAATTGGTTGATTATAGGTGTGATAGATGAAAGGGATTTCGATCTTTTGATGTTGTTTGCTACATTAATATTGTGCCACCAGGTGTTGAAGTTGTTTCAAGTTTGGTTAATATGGATGCCATATATCAAAAGATAAGAGCGTGATAATGATCTAATGCCAGGTGCATTGCTAAAGAATATCTTAAGTTAAGACGATTGTAAATAGGTTCCAGATGTTCCATAGATAATAGATTTTAAAACCTATTTTTAGCTGGCAGTGGTATAGAATTTAGGGATGTAGTTATCAGGTTTTGTTATAAAAACTATGAAGATCGTTGTACAAGGGGTTGGAGTTTGTACGTAAAGACTTATACTAAGATTTTAAATTTTACACTTGTGGGTATTCGAAAGCACTTATCTCTTTCTTGGATTTCTCAGAATCACTGTTTCATGAAACTGGTATCATTTGTGATTGTTGTTTTTTGAAACACATATAAATATAAGTTTGGTATTCGGATTTCTCAGTTTAATAATATATTTTTCATGCTTGGTTATGAATTTTATATAAATATGTAAACTTGCTCTAATCGCCCATTTTTATGTTTGATGTTTAAATATCATATCTTTTATTCATTTAGGTTATCCTTGGTAAATAAATGATAATGATATTATTATTTCTTAGTTGATTAATTAAAATATTTGTGTTTTGACAGAATTTTTTTTACATAGTTGGTTAATTATCATTATTATTCAAACATTGAAGTGATTGAATTCCAATTGTCTGTTGATAAATTGTGATGGAAGATTAATGAAGTTATTTTATTATTTCATTAATCTTTTCTCATAAATATTATAAAATCTTCAAGTGTTATAATTTCAATTCTGTTGAGTTTTCTCATTGATTTGGAATTATTTCTTTTCAGATTTATGTATCGTCAATAGGTAGTTGAATTTAGTTTATTAAACTTTCTCTCAGTTGGGATAGGATAGGTTAGGATAAAATAGTTAATTAGTTCAGTATTAAATTTTCAGATTAATTTTTAGAAGTTGTTAAATAGGTTTCAAATAGATTTACCATGAAAATCAACTTGTTACCCTAAAATATTTAACTAGAATCTAGATTTGACAAGGTGATGCAATTCCTAAGCTAGAAGTATGTTGGACTTAAAATAGCATTTCCATGAATTTGCTTGCCACAACCATTTTATAATGACCTTTTGTGGGTATTTCAGTACAACATAGTTGATATTTTGTATGTATTAGTTCCATAAAATTTTATTCTGTAGACTACCAATAATGGGTTTTGTTGGCATTGATTTCAACTAGGGGTTGGAGAAGATATTTTTAATCACAACCATCTAAGCATAGTGTTGAAGTGATGTGAAGATCCTATAAAATTTGTTGTATACTAATTGGGCATTATGGTCATGAGAGATGGATTCGACATTCTGGTCATGAGAGATGGAATCGAGATTTCAAATCATTTGTTGATAGATTTCCAAGGAAACAATCGTTAAAAATAAAGGCCATGAATTTTGAGAATCGTAATCATAGTTGAAGCCCATGAATTTCCCTTTATATAAAATATTGGTGAAAAAAAGGAAACCAACAATGAAAAGATAAGGGATTGCTAGAGCAAACGGCCAACACTAAGGGAGATCCAACATTGAATACCAAAGGATCAACTCTAAGTAACCATATGGAGATAACTTTATGTAGTCGATGATATTTTCTAGTGAATTTTCTTTCTCAAGTAGAGTGTGGTAAAATCTTTGATTATGGTTCATACTTCATGGACAAATTTGATTTATAATAATAATAAAAAACGTTAATATCTAATTTTAAGGTCACAACCTAGCTAGATACCAAATTGATGTATGAGACCCCTATGTATGAAAACATGTGATAATGTGTTATCCTCCCTACCTAAGTTCAATTCCCTTAAGTGACATGTTGAGCTCTTAAATGATTATATTGTATTAATGGCCTTGAAACTTGTGTTCACAAATCCTCAATCTTTTATGAAATTCGATTTACCTTGGGTACCATCCTTAGAATAAAAGTGCTTAATGAGTTTCCTTGAGATATGTATTTCATGAAAATAAAAATAAAATAAATCAAATCTTTGAATCTAACTAAAGAAAGGCTAATAGTCTTGCATGGTGGAAATCAACATACCTAGATAATCCACTCCACATGGTCATTATCTTAAATGCACGGGGATATTCATGATATCATACAATGGAATTAAAGAATATCCCCTCCATATGTCAATTGTATTTAGTACAAACACTTATAAGAGATTGACAAATACCCCAAATTGATGCATGAGAGAAAAGTTAAAATGAGGCAAATGAAAATGATAACAAGTTCTTGAAAAAAATATTAGAAAGGCAAAATAGTAAGTTAACACCTAAGCCTCATTACTAAACAATAAACAATATTAAATTCTAACCCTTATAAAAATATAGACAAAAAAATATAAATTACTAACCTTGCAAGTTCAAAATCAAAGCTATGTAAATTATTCAAGCTCAAATAATCACCCTGCAAGTTCAAAATCCATGCTCAATGTGTCGCAACTATAGAAAAAGTGTAAATAATGGTTAGAGTATGTAGTATATATATGTAGTATGTAGTATATATATGTAGTATGTAGTAAATAATGGTTAGAGTATGTAGTATATATAGCTCTGGTTAGAGTATGTAGTATGTAGTATATATATGTAGTATGTAGTATGGTTTTTCCGCCCTGTGCAAAAAAAAATATAAAAATTCATTTTTTTAACCCACGAATGTTGAAAACGTGGAAATATTGCATGGAACAATCTGCCCATATGTAATAATGATATATCAATCTTATGTTTTCTGCTTATTGGTTGTCCTCTTTATAAATATTTTCTAAATTTCATGTTGGAAAAGGCAGCTGACTGATATACTTTCTTTAACTGAAGTTTGTTTGCAGAGATAACTGGTTCTTTCTAGCCAGTCACCATTTGTTGTGGCCACAACATATCTTGTGCTTCAGCTAAGCATGGGAGCCCCGATTTTAAAATAAGCACAAAAGTATTTTGGTAGGTGTTCTCGTGAACATGAGGTTTTGAACTTTGTTTCAATGATCTTGTACCTGTACTTTTGTTTGGCTTGATTGTTTTCTTGAAATTTTTCTAAGTGTTTTTAGTTTGCTGGAAGCCCTAATCTTTAAGCATTTTTTCATTTATTTCCACCAACTCGAAACCCTGAAACACCGATAATACGACAACCTGAAACCCGAAAGGTGCGGGTTGCGAAAACCCTTTGCTAATAATTTTTGAAAATTTTTCATCCCGAAAACCGAAACCCGCAACTGCGGCTTTCGAATTTCGGGAATTCATTTTACCTTTTAGTTACGTTGTGTGTCCCCAAAACCCGCAACCCGAAATGTCGGGTTGTGGGATGCGGGAAAAGTTTTTTTCGATTTTACAAATTTTTACCGTTTGCGAAACCCGCCACCCGTAAGTTTCGGGTTGCAGCTTTCAGAAACCCGTTCATGCATTTTGGTTCAGTTAGTAATCCCGAAACCTGCAAGTTTCGGGTTGCGGCTTGTAATACCCCAATTTTGACCCTTGTGATTTATTGGCTTTTAATGTAAATATCGTATACATGCGTTGTATGTTTCCTTAGTGTGGAGCTCGAGGCCAATGCCCCGCTAGTGTATGTTCGGATTTTATTTAAAACAAGCAAGTATTTGATATTTTGATACCCATGTGCTATTAAGCCATGGATTATTGTAAATTGATGTAAATGTTAATATTTCAATAAAATATCAAAACTGGCTATGGAAGCAACCAATGCGAAGGGGTCATGTGTATCCACTAGGGAGTGGTGAGGGGATTGTGGGGATGAACCATCTGCTTCCAAATGTCATTGTGAGAACCCATTTGACTTTCCTTGATGACATTTATCTATGTTGTAAGGAAGTTGTTGAAGATTTTAGTCCATGGCTTCAATGGAGCATGGGAAGCCCAGAAATTCGTATGGCAGAGTATGGGCTCTGTTTTCTTGTACCACAAGTCACTCTACCTCATGAAAATAGATTATTCCTCATCCTCGTTCCATTGTGGAAGTTACCAACATCATTTTCCATCCAAAAACGAATTGCCAGCAGAGCGAAAAACCAGAAATCGCAACTTTGCAAGAACCCACGTTTTGAAGTGCCAAAAATGCCCAGATTTGGTATTGGATACTAAAATCCAATGAGGGATCCATAGATATGAACCTTGGGGCGAATTTGAGAGTGTTAGATACCCCGAAATCCATTGGAAAACCCAATTTTTATAACCCAAAAAACCAGTGACGGGATTGAGTTATTTGATGAATAGAATTGTGAGAAATCCAATTGTGGATAACTGAGCAGAGGTTGGGTTTGCTTGATAAACCCAGTGAAGGCTAAAATCTCAAGAATTAGTAGCTGGACCTTTCTATACCCATCCTGAAGAGCACTAGAGGGAAGGGACGCCTGAAGGACTGTGCTGCAAAGAAGGGGACCTTCCTTGTGTTGGGTGCGGTAGGTAATGTGGGTGCCATGACTGTTGAATTCATTTGAGATGCCTGTAGCTCTGTGGTTGAGCTCACTGGCTTAGCATTGCACTCCTTTGTCTTTCATATGCTTGACAAACCCAACTGTGTGTTGGCTTAGCATAGTTGTTGAGTGAAACCATGGCTGTGAGTGAGCCCAACTAGTTCCTCCTTAGTGGATACACAACCCAGCTCGGGGGTGATCTCTCAGCTAAAAGAATACAAGCTGGACAGAGATCTATGGTTGGGTGGAAAGTTGCTCTCACATAGCTAGTTGTTGGACAACTTCATCTTCAAGATAAGTGTTTTCTGAGATTTACATTATATGCATTTTGTGTTCTATAATGTGTTAATTCGAAATGGTAATTATTCATGTTAATGGAATTGATATGAAGCCTATGCATAGCATTGGAATGGAATTGAATCCCTAGATGTTGAATCATCATATGCCTGTGTTAGATATGAGGATGCATTACTGTTTGTGTACTTGCAAACATGTCTATTTTCGCTGTGTTTATTTGAAGTATGAGCCTGCACACACAAGTTTTAAATTGTTATGAATTGTTGAGTAATGTATGGGGGCTGAGATTGTCAATAAGCCCGGTATGTTAGTAATGTTTCCCTCCCTTGCACCGGATCAATGGGAAGGGGACGCTATAGAGTGGTATCAAAGTCCATCTTGCAGCACTGGGACTACTTGGGCCAAACCCTGAGTTACAGACAAGTAACAGAATGGTTTTAACGCGGTATTTGTGAAGTTGGGGAGGCATTTTCAATTGGAAAAATGACAAGGTTAGAGTTCTCATGTGTGGGGGAGGATCACATCATTGCATAGACCTCTCTAACAGTTTTCCAAAGGTACCAGACTCACCTCATTTGGCAAAGGGTCGAAGGAGTTATGAACCCCGGAAGTTATAGGAAACGCCGGTGTTTTCGCAGTTTCGGGATGTTGGGTTTCAGGTTTCGGGAACGTGAATTTTCAAAATTTTTCGAAATCCCGAACCCGCAATTTTCGTCTTTTGGGATGTTGGGTTTCAAGTTTCAGGAACGCAAATTTTCAAAATTTTCATTTGGATTTCCAAAATTCCGAACCCACAATTTTCGGCTTTTGGGATGTCGGGTTTCGGGTTTCGAGAACGCGAATTTTCAAAATTTGCATTTGGAATTTCGAAATCCCGAATACGCAATTTTCGGCTTTCGGGATGTCAGGTTTCAGGTTTCGGGAACACGAATTTTCAAAATTTGTGTTTGGATTTCCGAAATCCCGAACTCGCAATTTTTTACTTTCAGGATGTCGGGTTTCGGGTTTCGGAAAACGTGAATTTTCAAAATTTGCATTTAGATTTCCGAAATCCCGAACCCGCAATTTTTGGCTTTCGCAATTTCAAGTTGCGGGTTGCAGGATCGTTACATCCCCGTGGCCGCAACTTGATCCCCTGAACCTGCAATTTCGAGTTTTGGATTGCGGGTTGCGACATGGCTACATCCCTGTGACCGCAACTTGACCCCCGATCCCACAATGTTGGTTTGCGGGTTGCGGGTTGCGGCCTGTGTGGCAGAGAATTGATTTTTGGATAACAGGAGAATGCAAGGTTAGAATTTGATGAGTTCAGTGGCATTCCGAGGCCATTGACGGAGGCCATGAATGAACTAGTGATGATCCTGAGCCCATTATGCTCCGATTTGGCACAAAATTGGAATTAATGGCTTTTACAAATCGGTGTCCCGACGCTTGACATAAGGTCAGATTGAGCCGAAACTGATATGGAGCAGTCATGGAGCAGAAACGGTGTTAAGTTTGGAGTTTTGGAGCCAAACTCCAAAGGATGTGGAGTCGGGGTGAGTGTGAAGGCCAAAAAGCAATATTCCAGGCCACGTCTTTGGAAATTTGAAAAGTTTGCAGTGGTTGAAAGTGACCCTGTAATTGGGATTCAAGAAATTTATTGAACTCAACATTTCTTATTTTCATGAAAACAAACATATCCCGTTAGACAAAGATTTCCCAGAAATGCACCATTTGGGAAATAGCCATTTTTGGCCCAAAATTTGGAATTTTGGAAAAATGTGAAAAGTGAAAAGTAGTAAAACCCAGAATTTTATAGAAGATGAATGGTGCATCGGAACAAAGATCCGCAAGCTAATAAATGTTCCTTGTTATATGGAATAACTTCTCCCGGTAGAAAATTTTTCGTGATTCTTCATAGATTTTCTTCCACAGGTAGCTGAAGTTGGCATTCCAGACCAAAATACAACTGTGTAAAAATGTGCAGAATTGTGGTGGAAATTGTCATTTTTGAAGTGATGTAGTTCCCACACCCGATGTCCGAATGGAGCAAGGGGATAGGCACTGGAAAGCTTACCCAGCAGGGAACAATGGTGCATAGGTAGAATTTGAATGGGGACATCAGACATCATAGATAATTAGAGCAGAAAAGTGCCAGTGTCTGTTTTGTCAAATTGTTGACAATATGGGCAATTTCCAGAATTGCATGAATGGGAAAAAGAAATGAACGCATAAAAGCTATGTGAATTATTCCATGAGTTGATTATGTTAAATATTGATGTTTTATATTTCTATATGCATTCTTAATATGTCTAACAAATATCTTCATAATGCACAGTGCTTGCAGCTCATAAAATTAATAATTGTGGTAGAGGTGGCATACAGGAAAAATGGTGACCATAAATGATGCTTAAGATCCTTATGAGCATGAAGAAGACGTCCTAGGAGAAAATTTGCATAAAAAGAATGCTGAGACTAAATCCAATGGGAAAAGGGAGCAGGTGACTACTCAGAATTTGGTTGAAACCATGGTGAGCTTCAATGAAAGATTGATGAAGGCTCAAGAAGAACAACACCAACTCAATGGTGCTATTTTGCAAAGTCTCATTGATATGCAGTAGAGGATAAACCTTGGGTCCAACCCAAGCAATATGGGTGAAGAAGGAAGAGATGCAGAGAGTCGCTCTAGAGGCCATTCAAAGAAGAGGACTCCAAGCCCAAGGAAGAGCTCTATGAGCAAGAAGCATAGAACACCTTCCTCTAGATCTTCTTCTAGCAAATCGTGTGACTCCATAGGTTCTCAAAGAAGTCCAAGGCATATGCCCAAGAGATTTGATGGAAGAAAGAAGTTCAAAGGAATTTCACATGGAGAATTCAAGAAGGAAAGGCATCCCACATTTGATGGAGAAGGCAAGGTTGGCCAAGAGGCAGAGGCATGGTTTCTTGGAATGAAGAAATATTTCAGAATTCAGGATTACTCAGGAAATGAAAAAGCCAGAATTTCCATTAACAATCTAAATGGCAGAACTTCAATTTGGTGGGACAACCTCTTGCAAGTGAAAGGGGTCAGTGAAAGGAAGATCAGTTGGGAGAGATTTAAGAAGTATTTCAAGGAGAAATACCTTTCTGCTAGGTATTATGATAGTAAGAGAAAGGAGTTCAATGAACTCAGGTTGGGACAAAAATCAATGGAAGAGCATGTTCATAAGTTTTTGGAATTGTTGAGGTATGTGGACTACATTAAAGATGAGAGAGTAAAAATCCAATGTTTTCTTGGGAGTCTACCTCATAGTTTCAGAGATAGAACTGAATTTGTTAATCCACCAAGTCTTGGGGAAGCCATTAGAATGGAAATGCATTGCTATGAGCAGAATACAGAAAAATTAGAGGTTAACCCAGCATGGAAAGGAAATCCAAGAGGGAGGTTTGATCAAAAGAAGAGTGGCTTCAAGCCACCATTCAAAGGTCATCCTAGAACCTTTCCATAGGGGCAACAAGCAAGGAGTGGATTCAAACCAGCAGTAGCAACAGACAAAGCATCAAAGGGACAGCTTCAGTGTTGGGGATGTGGATAAAACCACATGCTGAATGATTGTCCACATCGGAAGGATAATCCCCGAAGGTTGTGCAACTTAAAGGGAGCAGCTACAGTGGAGGACATGGCAAGGGAAATGCCTCAAATTTATGCAACGTTGGATAATCATTAAGCAAACCATCAAGCATCAGTGGTGGAAGTGGAAGGTAAGATTGCTATGCAATCTATTTCTGTTTTGATTGATCCAGGATCTACTCATAGTTATATTTCTCCAAAAGTGGTTGAAGGTTGTTCTCTTAGAAAAGTGAAGCACAATAAGTCTTGGTTAGTTCAATTAGCCACAGGGATCAAGAGGAAAGTAAGTGAAGTAGTGGTGGAGTTCCCCATAGAATTGAATGGACTCCACACACATGCAGATTTAAATGTGCTACCTTTCGGATATTATGATGCATTGATTGGCATGGATTGGTTGGGAAAACATAGAGCCAGATTGGACTGTTATGAGAAAGCACTTGAATGTATTGATGAAGGGGGAAGACCAAGACTGGTAAGAAGAATTCCCAAGCAAGTTTCAGTAAGACAAATTTTAGCTCTACAGTTGAAAAAGTTTTATAAGAAGGGTTGTCAATTATATGCAGTTCATATGTCAAATTCCTCCAAGGACAAGGGTCCAAGGATAGAAGATTTCTCATTATTGCAAGAGTTCCAAGATGTATTTCCGGATGATGTGCCGGGACTACCACCAAAGAGAGATATTGATTTTACCATTGATCTTGTTTCAAGGGCAACACCAAATTCCAAACCTCCTTATAGAATGAGTACACCCGAGTTGGTAGAGTTGAAGATGCAGCTACAAGAATTAATGGACAAAAGGTATATCAGACCATGTGTGTCTCCTTCGGGAGCACCGGTGTTATTTGTCAAGAAGAAAGATGGGACTTTAAGACTATGTATTGATTACAGGCAGCTAAATAAAGTGACAGTCAAGAACAAGTATCCAATGCCAATAATTAATGACTTGTTTGATCAAATGAAGGAAGCTAAAGTGTTTTCCAAGATTGACTTAAGGTCTGGTTACCATCAAGTAAGGATTAAGGAAGAATACATTCACAAGACAGATTTCAGAACTAGATATGGTCATTATGATTTCACTGTGGTGCCATTTGGCCTTACCAATGCACCTGCTACGTTCATGTGTCTTATGAATAGTGTCTTCAGCAAATATTTGGATAAGTTTGTGATTGTGTTCTTGGATGACATTCTTGTCTATTCAAGGAATGAAGATGAACATAAGGAATATCTAAGAATGGTGTTGCAAGTTCTTAGAGAACACCAGTTGTATGCCAAGTTAAGCAAGTGTGAGTTTTACCAAAAGAAGATTCAGTATTTGGGTCATATCAATTCTGAAGAAGGAATTGTAGTGGATCCGGAGAAGATTAATGCCATCATGGATTGGTCTACTCCAAGGAATGTTTTAAATGTTAGATCTTTTATGGGCCTTGCTGGTTACTACAGAAGGTTTATTGAAGGCTTCTCCAGGATAGCTCATCCGATCACTTCATTGCAAAGAAAGAACATTAAGTTTGTATGGTCTGAAAAATTTGAGAAAAGTTTTCAGAAGTTAAAGGAGTTACTTACCAGCGCTCTTGTTTTGAAGATAACATATCCAAAGAAGGATTTTGTAGTGTGCACAGATGCTTGCATTGAAGGGATAGGTGGAGTGCTCATGCAAGAAGGAGTTGTGATTTGCTATGAGTCAAGGAAATTAAAAGAGCATGAAAAAAATTATGCCACACATGATTTAGAATTAGCAGCCATAGTGCATGCTCTCAAGATGTGGAGACATTATTTGATGGGAAGAAGATTCGAGCTTAGGACCGACCACATGAGCTTAAAGTATTTATTTGATAAACCAAACTTGAATGCTAGGAAAGCTAGATGGATGGAGTTTTTTTGTGAATTTGATTTTGAAATTAAGCATGTAAAAGGAAAGGGGAATAAGGTTGCAGATGCTCTTAGCAGAAAATTTTATGTTGCAGTAGTAAGTATGTGCAAGTCAGATTTGAAGAAAAGAGTTATTGAAGCTCAAAACAATGAGGAAACTTGCCTTTAAATTAAAGAAAAATTGCAGCAGGGTAATGTGGATGAAAAGTGTGCGGGATATTAGCTTGGTGAAGACAATATCCTCATCTACAAGGATAGTTTTTACATTCCAAATAGTGCAGATTTGAAGAAGCTAGTGATGGATGAAATACATCAAATGCCATATTTTGGACACCTAGGATATCAGAAGACTATAACAGCAACAAAAAAGCAATACTTTTGGCATGGTATGAAGAAGGACATAGCTGAGTACATTGCTAAGTGTCAAAAGTGCCAACAAGTGAAGGCAGAACGCCAACATCTAGCAGGATTGTTGCAACCCTTACTCATTCTGGAATGGAAATGGGAAGTGATCTCTATGGATTTTATAACAGGTCTGCCCATGAAAGTAAAGAAGCATGATTCAATCATGGTTGTGGTGGACAAGCTATCAAAGGTAGCTCACTTTATTCTAGTCAAGTCCACTAACAAGGCTAATGACATTGTGAACATCTTTATGAGAGAGATATTCAGATTGTATGGATTGCCTAAGGCAATAATTTCTGATCGTGATACAAAGTTCACTTCCAATTTCTGGAAGGGATTATTTCAGGAATTGGGAACTAAATTGAATTTCAATACAGCATATAATCCTCAAACAGATGGTCAAACTGAGAGGGTGAATCAGGTTCTTGAAGACACGTTGAGAATGTATGTGATGGATAAACCATCCATGTGGGAGGATTACCTACACATGGTAGAATTTGCGTACAATAATGGACATCATGCATAATTGGAAATGAGTCCATTTGAGGCATTGTATGGAAAGGGATGCAGGACTCCAGTGAATTAGGACAGCCCGGTGAACAGGGTAGTACTTGGAGTAGAGATGATCAAGGAAATGGAACAGGAAATTGTTAAGATCAGGCAGAATTTAAAGGCAGCTCAGGACAGGCAGAAGAGTTATGCAGACTTGAAAAGAGTGCATAAGGAATTTCAGATTGGGAATCATGTTTATTTTAGAGTGAAACCAAGGAAGAGTTCCCTCAAGTTGGGGAGCTGTGCCAAATTGTCACCAAGATATTGTGGGCCATTTGAAGTCCTAGATAGGATAGGGCCAGTTGCATATAGACTTGCATTACCTACCAACATAAGAGCTCATAATGTTTTCCATGTATCTTTGCTTAAGAAGTATGTACATGATCCTAATCATATGATTGATTGGAATGTGATACAGGTGAAACCCGAGGGAGAGTTCCAAGTAGATCCTATGTGCATCCTCGACAAGAAGGTCACTTTGCTACGGAATAGAGCCATCGGGCAGGTAAAGGTCCAATGGAAGCACCTTAGTCCTGATGAGGCTACATGGGAGCTGGAGGATGCCATGAGAGAGGCATTCCCATTTTTGTTCAGTTTTGAGAACACTAAGGACAGTGTTGTTCTAAGGGGGAGGGGAATGTAATACCCCAATTTTGACCCTTGTGATTTATTGGCTTTTAATGTAAATATCATATACATGCGTTGTATGTTTCCTTAGCATGGAGCTCGAGGCCAAGGCCCCGCTAATGTATGTTTGGATTTTATTTAAAACAAGCAAGTATTTTATATTTTGATACCCATGTGCTATTAAGCCATGGAATATTGTAAATTGATGTAAATGTTAATATTTCAATAAAATACCAAAATTGGCTATGGAAGCAATCAATGAGAAGGGGCCATGTGTATCCACTAGGGAGCCGTGAGGGGGCTATGGGGATGAACCATATGCTTCCAAATGTCATTGTGACAACCCATTTGACTTTCCTTGATGACATTTATTTATGTTGTAAGGAAGTTGTTGAAGATTTCAGTCCATGGCTTCAATGGAGCATGGACAGCCTATAAATTCGTATGGCAGAGTATGGGCTATGTTTTCTTGTACCACAAGTCACTCTACCTCATCATAATGGATTATTCCTCTTCCCCATTCCATTGTGGAAGTTACCAGCATCATTTTCCATCCAAAAACGAATTGCCAGCAGTGAGAAAAAACAGAAATCGCAACTTTGCAAGAACCCACGTTTTGAAGTGCCAAAAACGCCGAGTTTTGGTATTGGACAGTAAAATCCAATGGGGGATCCATAGATATTAACCTTGGGGCGAATTTGAGAGTGTTAAATACCCCGAAATCCATTAGAAAACCCAGTTTTTATAGCCCGTAAAACCTAGTTTTTATAGCCCAGAAAACCAATGACGGGATTGAATTATTTGATGAACAGAATTGTGAGAAATCCAATTGTGGATGACTGAGCAGAGGTTGGGTTTTCTTGATGAACCCAGTGAAGGATAGAATCTCAAGAATTAGCAGCTCGACCTTTCTATACCCATCCTGAAGAGCATTGGAGGGAAGGGATTCCTGAGGGACTGTGCTGCAGAGAAGGGGACCTTCCTTGTGTTGGGTGCAGTAGGTAATGTGGGTGCCTTGACTGTTGAATTCATTTGAGATGCCTGTAGCTTTTTGGTTGATTTCACTGGCTCAGCATTGCCCTCCTTTGTCTTTCATATGCTTGACAAACCCAACTGTGTGTTGGATTAGCATAGTTTTTGAGTGAAACCATGGCTGTGAGTGAGCCCAGCTAGTTCCTCCTTAGTGGATACACAACCCAGCTCGAGGGTGATCTCTCAGCTGAAAGAATACAAGCTGGACAGAGATCTATGGTTGGGTGGAAAGTTTCTCTCACATAGCCAGTTGTTGGACAACTTCATCTTCAAGATAAGTGTTTTCTGTGATTTACATTATATGCATTTTGTATTCTATAATGTGTTAATTCGGAATGGTAATTATTCATGTTAATGGAATTGATATGAAGCCTATGCATCGCATTGGAATGGAATTGAATCCCTGGATGTTGAATCATCATATGTCTATGTTAGATATGAGGATGCATTATTGTTTGTGTGCTTGCAAACATGTTTATTTCCGCTGTGTTTATTTGAAGTATGAGCCTGCACACATAAGTTTTAAATTGTTATGAATTGTTGAGTAATGTATGGGGGCTGAGATTGTCAATAAGCCCGGTATGTCATTCATGTTTCCCTCCCTTGCACCGGATCAATGGGAAGGGGATGCTACACGGATTTCGGGAATCATGAATAAACTTGTGAATAAATTTCCAAGACCTGATCCCGTGTCCTGCATTGGTTAATCTTCGTCGTGGATTCATTTGATCCAGTGGATGAAATGTCATCGTTTGAACTTACGTTTTAATGCCTTGTTTTCGTTGTTCTTATGAACAAGTTTTTGACTGTAATTCTCACCTCATGATCACCTCTGAAGATATGATTTCTTGATTAGATTGGCTTGTAATGACAATTTTCAAATGCGACTTCAAATCGTGCGTGACTCTGTTAAAATTGTACTTTGTTATGATCCAATTTGGATTAACACATGCTGTGACGTCGTTTCATTACAGTTCAAATGATTGTAGTTCCAAATTCGTATGATTTTAATCATAGCAGCTCATCATGTTCAATCATTATGATTTTCTTTAACTCTTCGTAAATATAGTCACAAGTATGAAGCACTTAGTTCGTCGACTGTATTTTTTAGAAAATGTTTTTGTTTATTTTGAAAGCTTCCTTTCTAACAATCTAGTGTGAGTAACATGCAAATAGGTTATGAATCCTTTGATGCATGTTATGTGCAAGAAGAACTTCAGCCTTTGCTATTTCGAGAACCTATGTCGCCACCCTTTGACGCGGGTGCTCCTAATACTAGCAATGACAAAAAAGAGGAATATTATGAAACTCTGCCCATTTGCATACTACTCCCTTGGAAGAACGAAGAGAAAATCAATGAACAACCATGTGATCGATATGACTCCATTATCCATGATTTTATAATAAATAAGGAACCTGCTACTCCACCAGCTCCAATGAAGCAAGACCCGTTGTCCTATTTTTCTGTTTTCGAAAACGCTATGGATCAGCAGGAAGATTCCATGGCGATTCAACAGGAAGATTTGTTGGACCATCTATTGTCTGTTATCGACAGCTAATGGACCATTGTTGAATTCCACAATTTTGTTCCGGGATTCTTCCCGAAATTAGAAAATGACCCTTATTTCAAACTTTGTCGTAGGACTGAAGGGAATCATTTGAGCTGAAATTGTTCAGATTATTGTGGCAGGATTTTCTAGATCAATAGCCTGATCCGAACTTTGTAATCCCTATCTTTTGGGAATTTCCTTTTGTACTCGCTTGTAATTCATATTTAAGGAAGAATGCCTCTCGATGTTAGGGATTGATAATTTTTTGGGTTAGAAATCAACAGGAGACGACTGGAGATACTCTGTCTTATCAGAGCTTTGTAATTTTATTTACAGACTTTAATAATACAGTAAAGTAATCCCTTTGAATCAACTCTTGTTTATTGTTCAAATTTCTTTGACATTGTCTAATTTCTTACTTCAAATTGTCATCTACAGCGTGTGATCTTTTTCAAGCATTAATATACATAAAGATCTGTGATATTGGTTTCTCTTTATAGCTGATCTGTGTATGAAAATATTTTATTGAATATGTGTCAATTGAGATATTTTCTTTATCGATTTCTGCAAATGATCAACATTTAATGTAATCAATGTTAATTTTTCAATTAACAGAGTGATTATAGGTTAATCTTGAACAGGTTACATGCTTATATTATTGTCACTTAATTTTCATTAATTGATTATGATTTAAGCGGATAAGTAAATGCATCTTTTAACATTTCTGTTGAAGTTGACAAACATGCTTATCCATCTCACATCAAGATTGATCTGCAGCACAACAAGCTTTTCCTTAGAATAGGTCTAACCTAGAGTAGATCCTTTTGTCTTAAATAGGTTAATTTAGAACGTGCTAAGTTCCATACTTTCGTTTTCCTTAAGTGGAAAATTGATCTAACTAATTGAAAAACCAACTCATAGAGTGCCAGCGGAAGCCGAATATCTGTGGGAGATTTCCATAACAAACAGGATGGGGATAGAACTGCCCTTGCGTAGGGTCTTTCGAAGCTTTCAGTTTGGGTTTTCACCCTCTGTTGGGAGTCTTGGAACCCATTCCATCACCTTTCAATTATCCTGCACCCCCGAGGCCTCAACAAGGCCTAGCCTCCATGTAGGTCTTCATCTTCTCTGTGAGCAAGCCATCAAGTAAGTACACCTCAGGACTGATTACACTACCTTTGCAAAACCTGCAAGAGCATCTCAGGACCGATTATATGCCTCTACAAAAACTGTGTACCATACTGTCACCTCATCATCTTCAAATCACCTCATCGTCCACAGAGCACAACCCATATGCACATCACACAACACTTATATACACCGGCATGGGAGGACCTACTTACCACCATCCGGGAATGGATGAGCACTTATATCACGACTATGGGAGGACCTACTTACCACCATGTCGTAAAGGATCGACAATTATATCAATGACCATGGGAGGACCTACCTGCCACCATGTCCGAAAATACTGACAATTACATCAACGACCATGGGAGGACCTACCTGCCACCATGTCAGAAAAGCTCGCCCAACCCTTACATCTCACCATGGGAGGATATACCTACCACCATGTGAGAATGACCCAGCCCTTACATCTGCACCATGGTAGGACCTACCTATCACCATGTGAGAATTGCCCAAGCCCTTACATCTGCACCATAGGAGGACCTACCTACCACTATGTGAGAATGGCTCCAGCTCTTACATCTGCACCATAGGAGGACCTACCTACCACTATGTGAGAATCTCTCATGTGCATCTGTGTCTCCAGACTCATCACTTCCCTTTGGAAGGAATCTCGATCTGAAGTACACCAAGTCTCTCTCTGAAGTATTCAAACTTCACTCTGGCCAGTGGCTTGGTCAACACATCGGCTATCTACTCGTTCGTCGCAACGTACAGGAGCTTCACTGCTCCTCTCTACACCATATCCGTGATATAGTGATACTTGATCTCAATATGCTTCGACCTATCATGGAACATTGGGTTCTTAGACAACTTCTCACAACTCTAGTTGTCACAGAAGATATAGGTAGCATCCAATGGGAGATCAAATAACTCAGACAATACCTTCCTAAGCCATACTGCCTCACAACTAGCCGAACAAGCTGCAACATACTCTACTTTGGCTGTACTCAGTGCCAAATGGGACTGCTTCTTGCTAAACCAAGAGATCACACCTGATCCCATACTGAAGCAACACCCAAAAGTGCTCTTCCGATCAATGGAACTGCCTACCCAATCCGAATCAACATAACCCTCTAGGTTAATCTTGTGATTCACATCATACTTGAGTCCATAGTCAACTGTACCCTTCAGGTACCTCAGAATATGCTTTACAGCAACCAGGTGAACACTTCTCGGATCCGTTAAGAACTGACTCAATGTGTTCACAGCAAAGCAGATATCTGGTCTCATATTCGTCAAGTACATCAAGGACCCAATCATCTGACAATACATTGTGGCATCAACCGGATTAGATGAAGCATCATATAGAGGCTTCAGGTTTGATGCCATAGGTGTGGCCATGGCCTTGCAATCCATCATCCTAAACCTCTTCAGGATATCTACTGCATACTTCCCTTGTCCAAGGAAGATTCCATCTGCACTCTGCCACACCTCCATGCCTAGAAAGTAGTGCACCATACCCAAGTACTTCATCTCGAACTCGGAAGCAAGTTTCTCTCACATAGCTAGTTGTTGGACAGCTTCATCTTCAAGATAAGTGTTTTCTGTGATTTACATTATATGCATTTTGTGTTCTATAATGTGTTAATTCGGAATGGTAATTATTCATGTTAATGGAATTGATATGAAGCCTATGCACAACATTGGAATGGAATTGAATCCCTAGATGTTGAATCATCATATGCCTGTGTTAGATATGAGGATGCAGTATTGTTTGTGTGCTTGCAAACATGTTTATCTTCGCTGTGTTTATTTGAAGTATGAGCCTGCACACATAAGTTTTAAATTGTTATGAATTGTTGAGTAATGTATGGGGGTTGAGATTGTCAATAAGCCCGGTATGTCATTCATGTTTCCCTCCCTTTCATTAGATCAATGGGAAGGGGACGCTACATGGCTTTTGGGAATCATGAATAAACTTGTGAATAAATTTCCAAGACCTGATCCTACGTCCTACATTGGTTAATCTTCGTCGTCGATTCATTTGATCCAGTGGATGAAATTTCATTGTTCGAACTTACATTTTAATGCCTTGTTTTCATTGTTCTTATTACCAAGTTTCTGACTGTAATTCTCACCTCACGATCACCTCTGAAGATATGATTTCTTGATTAGATTAGCTTGTAATGACAATTTTCAGATGCGACTTCAAATCGTGCGTGACTCTGTTAAAATTGTACTTTGTTATGATCCAATTTGGATTAACACATGCTGCAACGTCGTTTCATTACAATTCAAATGATTGTAGTTCCAAATTCATATGATTTTAATCATAGCAGCTCATCATGTTCAATCATTATGATTTTCTTTAACTCTTCATAAATATAGTCGCAAGTATGAAGCACTTAGTTCGTCGACTGTATTTTTTAGAAAAGTTTTTTGTTTTATTTTGAAAGCTTCCTTTCTGACGATCTAGTGTGAGTAACATGCAAATAGGTTATGAATCCTTTGATGCATGTTATGTGCAAGAAGAACTTCAGCCTTTGCTATTTTGAGAACCTATGTCGCCACCCTTTGACGCGGGTGTTCCTACTACTAGCAGTGATAGAAAAGAGGAATATTATGAAACTCTGCCCATTTGCATACTACTCCCTCGGAAGAACGAAGAGAAAATCAATGAACAACCATGTGATCGAGATGACTCCATTATCGATGATTTTATAATAAATAAGGAACCTGCTACTCCACCAACTCCCGTGAAGCAAGACCCGTTGTCCTATTTTTCTGTTTTCGAAAATGCTATGGATCAACAAGAAGATTCCATGGCAATTCAACAGGAAGATTTGTTGGACCATCTGTTGCCTATTATCGACAGCTAATGGACCATTGTTGAATTCCACAATTTTGTTACGGGATTTTTCCCAAAATTAGAAAATGACCCTTATTTCAAACTTTGTTGTAGGACTGAAGGGAATCATTTGAGCTGAAATTGTTCAGATTATTGTGGCAGGATTTTCTAGATCAATAGCCTGATACGAACTTTGTAATCCCTATCTTTTGGGAATTTCCACTTGTACTTGCTTGTAATTCATATTTAAGGAAGAATGCCTCTCGATGTTAGGGATTGATAATTTTTTGGGTTAGAAATAAACAGGAGACGACTGGAGATACTCTGTCTTATCAAAGCTTTGTAATTTTGTTAACAAACTTTAATAATACAGTAAAGTAATCCCTTTGAATCATCTCTTGTTTATTGTTCAAATTTATTTGACAGTGTCGGATTTCTTACTTCAAATTGTCATCTACAGCGTGTGATCTTTTTCAAGCATTAATATACATAAAGATCTCTGATATTGGTTTCTCTTTATAGATGATTTGTGTACGAAAATGTTTTATTGAATATGTGTCAGTTGAGATATTTTCTTTATCGATTTTTGCAAATGATCAACATTTGATTTAATCAATGTTAAATTTTCAATTAACAGAGTGATTATAGGTTAATCTTGAACAGGTTACATGCTTATATTATTGTCACTTAATTTTCATTAATTGATTATGATCTAAGCGGATAAGTTAATGCATCTTTTAACTTTTCTGTTAAAGTTGAAAAACATGCATATCCATCTCACATCAAGATTGATCTGCACCACAACAAGCTTTTCCTTAGAATAGGTCTAACCTAGAGTAGATCCTTTTGTCTTAAATAGGTTAATTTAGAACGTGCTAAGTTCCATACTTTCGTTTTCCTTAAGTGGAAAACTGATCTAACTGATAAAAAAACCAACTCATAGAGTGCCAGCGGAAGCCGAATATCTGTGGGAGATTTCCATACCAAATAGGATGGGGATAGAACTGCCCTTGTGTAGGGTCTTTCGAAGCCTTTCAGTTTGGGTTTTCACCGTCTATTGGGAGTCTTAGAACCCATTCCATCACCTTTCAATTACCCTGCACCCCCAAGGCCTCAACAAGGCCTAGCCTCCATGTAGGTCTTCATCATCTCTATGAGCAAGCCATCAAGTAAGTACACCTCAGGACTGATTACACTGCCTCTGCAAAATCTACAAGATCTCCCAGAACTGATTACACTACCTCTGCAAAACCTGCAAGAGCATCTCAGGACCGATTATATGCCTCTACAAAACCTGTGTACCATACTGTCACCTCATCATCTTTAGATCACCTCGTCGTCCACGGAGCACAACCCAGATGAACATCACACAACACTTATATACAACGGCATGGGAGGACCTACTTACCACCACCCGGGAATGACTGAGCACTTATATCACGACAATGGGAGGACCTACCTACCACCATGTCGAAAAGGACCGAAAATTACATCAATGACCATGGGAGGACCTACCTGCCATCATGTCTGAAAATCCTGGCAATTACATCAACGACCATGGGAGGACCTACCTGCCACCATGTTGGAAAATCCCGCCCAACCCTTACATCTCACCATGGGAGGATATACCTACCACGATGTGAGAATGGCCCAGCCCTTACATCTGCACCATGGGAGGACCTACCTACCACCATGTGAGAATTGCCCCAACCCTTACATCTGCACCATAGGATGACCTACCTACCACTATGTGAGAATGGCTCCAACTCTTACATCTGCACCATAGGAGGACCTACCTACCACTATGTGAGAATGGCTCATGTGCATCTATGTCTCCAGACTCATCACTTCCCTTTGGAAGGAATCTCGATCTGAAGTACACCAAGTCTCTCTCTGAAGTATTCAAACTTCACTCTGGCCAGTGGCTTGGTCAACACATCGTCTATCTGCTCGTCCGTCGCAACATACAGGAGCTTCAATGCTCCTCTCTACACCATATCCCTGATATAGTGATACTTGATCTCAATATGCTTCAACCTATCATGGAACATTGGGTTCTTAGACAACTTCACACAACTCTGGTTGTCACAGAAGATATAGGTAGCATCCAATGGGAGATCAAATAACTCAGACAGTACCTTCCTAAGCCATACTGCCTCACAACTAGCCAAACAAGCTGCAACATACTCCACTTTGGCTGTACTCAGTGCTAGACGAGACTACTTCTTGCTAAACCAAGAGGTCACACCTGATCCCATACTGAAGCAACACCCAGAAGTGCTCTTCCGATCAATGGCACTGCCTACCCAATCCGAATCAACATAACCCTCTAGGTTAAACTTTTGATTCACATCATACTTGAGTCCATAGTCAACTGTACCCTTTAGGTACCTCAGAATATGCTTTACAGCAACCAGTGAACACTTCTCGGATCCATCAGGAACTAACTCAATGTGTTCACAGCAAAGTAGATATCTGGTCTCATATTCGTCAGGTACATCAAGGACCCAATCATATGACAATACATTGTGGCATCAACCGGATCAGATGAATCATCATACAGAGGCTTCAGGTTCGATGCCATAGGTGTGGCCATGGCCTTGCAGTCCATCATCCCAAACCTCTTCAGGATATCTACTGCATACTTCCCTTGTCCAAGGAAGATCCCATCTGCACTCTGCCACACCTCCATGCCTAGAAAGTAGTGCACCATACCCAAGTACTTCATCTCGAACTCGGTAGCAAGCTTCCTCTTCATGTCGGCAATCAATCTGTCCTCACCTGTCACAAACAGGTCATCCACATACAATAGTAATATCACTGTATTTCCTTCCTCAACCTTGTAGTAAAGGTTGGAATCCGCTTTACTCTTAGTAAAGCCCAAACTAGATAGGAAGCTATCTATCATGCCGTACCAGGACCTGGGTGCCTATTTTAAACCATAGAGGGCTTTCTTCAGTTTGCACACATGAGTTCCTTTGTCATGTGTCTCAAACCTGAGTGGCTACTCCACATACACTTCCTCTTCGACTACACCATTCAAGAAAGTTGTCCTGACATCTATCTGGTGTATCTTCCACTTCATCACTGCAGCTAGATCAAGTATTGTTCTGATGGAAGTGTATCTGGCTACAGGAGCAAACTTTTCTTCATAATATATTCCCTCTTTCTAGGAGAATCCACGAGCTACAAACCTTACTTTGTATTTTTCTATGCTGCCATCTGCAGCATGCTTGATCTTATAGATCCACTTGGAAGTTGCAACAAACTTTCCTTTAGGTCTTGGGACCACATCCAAAACATCATTCTTCATGATCGACTGGTATTCTTTGACCATGACATCTATATTGTATCCCGTATCCTGGGTACTTTAGATTCTTCAATATCTTGAATAGATAGTTTGAACTTCGTTACTGGAACAAATGTTGTAGTCCTTCTTTTGTAGGTGATTGTACATAATCTTTCCTACAAGTCAAATTCAATTGCGTGATTAGAAACTTCTCATAGTTTACAGAACAAAGTATTACACATAAAGGCATATGTCATACAGTCATGCAATTATCTTAGCCAATGCTTCAATACAACATTTATCCATATCCCGTAACTTTCTAGATGCCTTCAATCTCTACCAGAACATTGTTAAGAGTCTGCACAACTCCCAACATGTCAGCAAAGAGGTTTCATTCTAGATAAGTAGCAATGGAATGTTGTACAGTGCCATAGGCCACTTACCCATCACATGCATATTAGTAGTATACTGTTCATTAATGCAATTATTCTAATATGCATAATATACAACCTAAGTCTAGAAACATAAGTATATACATCATTGAACAATATTATTTAAACAATCAAATATACAAGAAATGACAATTCAAATACTTATCTTTGTTTGTTTGTTTGTTGGGTTGACTCCCTCTGAATCTTTGCTTCCTTGGAGGAGCTGCTGGAGTCCTATTCTGAAGTAGCTTCTTCTACTCCTTTCTGTTGTGAATTGTAAGGAGTGGTAAACTCCCTCTTAATCCCTGAATCACTGTATATCTTCTTGAAGTCTACTGAAGTGAATTCTCCACCATTGTCGGATCTAAAATTCTTGTTCTTATTTTCAGTGTGGTTTTCTATCAAGGATTTGAATTCCTTGAATTTGTTGAATACTTCATCTTTGTTCTTCAAGAAATAAATCCAAGTCTTCCTAGAGAAATCATCAATGAAGGAAACATAATATACATACCCACTCAGAGAGTTGGAAGACATTGGACCGCAGACATCAAAGTGGATAATCTCCAATATTCCTTTTGCTTTTCTTTCACTACTTGGAAATGTTTTCTTTGTGTTCTTTCCTTTTGCAAATCCTTTGCAAATACCTTCATTCTTTAACTGAATTTCAGGAAGACCCTCTACTGCTTTGCTTGCTATTGGAAGTGCTCTATAGTGCACATGAGCAAGCCTTCTATGCCAAAGTTCACTTGGCTCCATGGATTCATTTACCATGGCATGTTCATGTTTCCCCTTTAATTTGTACAATCCTCCCTCTTGCTCTCCAATCACCACTGCATCATCAATGGTTTTACCTTTTGGCCACATGAGTACTTGGCCATCTACAAATGCAACTCTTATCCCCTTTGCATCCAAAGCAGATATGGAGAGAATATTTTTCTTGAGACCTAGAACATATAGTACCTCTTTCATCTTCATAGGTTTTCCAGAGTCTAGCTTATAGGAGCCTTCACCACTTCCTTTTATTGGATACTAGTAGTCATCCCCAAGTTTCACCTTATGGGGTGATTCATGTTCAGATAGTTTCAAAAAGGATCCCTTGAATCCTGTCATATATTTGGAAGCCCCACTATATATAAGCCAATCATTGCTTCCATGTGAAATAGTACCAGTGAGGGCAAGAATCAAAACATACTCTTCATCACTTGAAGAATCTTCACTTTCTTCCCTAGCCCTCTTCCTGGGAGGTTCATCATCCTCTACAGTGTGAGCATGATGTGTTCTTTTGATGTTCTTCTTTTTATTGTGGGGGGCATCTTTATTGTTTCTGGGAAAATCCCTGGCATAGTGCCCCTTTTCATCACATGTAAAGCATCGGTCATTGGATGTGTTTCTTCGAGATCTGGAGCTACTCCTCTGGTTCTGATGGTGGTGCTTTTCTTTCTTACTGTGGTGATGTCCCTTCTTATCATCATACTTCTTGGAGTGTGCTGTGAGAGATTGGTTTTAATTCCCCATCTTCTCTTCTCGAGCTATAATTCGAGCTTCTTCTTGTGAGCATTATTTCCACAGCCTACTGAATGTGATAAGTTTCCTCCTAGCACAAATTCCTTGGATGAAGGAATCCCATGACCTAGGAAGGCCATTAAGAGTGGTCATTACCACTTCTCCATTCTCTATATGTTCTCCCATAGCTTCAAGTTGTTCTTTTATCTAGGATATTCTTGAGAAATAAGACTGCATGGTCTCTACATTCTGGATCTTGATATTCTTCAATTAATTCCTTAAGGTCATCTTCCGATTTATGTTCTTCCCTTCAAATAGCTTGGTCAAGGAATCAAACATCTTTTTAGGTGTCTTTAGAGATGACACATGTGGTATGATATGGTCTTTGATAGAATCATCAATGATACTCTTGGCCTTGACCAAGTTCTTCTTGTGTAAGGCCTTAGCCTCTTCTCCCTCTGGGACAGGGACCTCTTCACTTATGTAGGTGTCCAATTCATTTTCTTCCAGGATTAACCTAATCCTATACTTCCATGCTTGAAATTTATCAGCCCCTTCAAGCTTATCCTCAAGCTTGGGGTGGTTGGACATCTTAAAGAGTACTTCAAATAGAAATAGAAAAGTTATTAGGTCTTACCACTTGATTTGCTGAAAACTGGATCTGGAGCTGGATTAGGGTTTGTTAGAGAAACCCTAAAAATTCAAACTTTGAATTTCAAACTTCTCAAAGAATAGAAAGATGCGCCTTGTTGAGCTGATCAAGCTGGTATACTAAGAATTTGAAAAATGTAAATTTTCACCCCTCAAAATTGCTTTTGAAACTTCTGGATTCACCAGGAGGGATCTTGAATTAGGGTTTGAATTTCCTGAAGCTTCACCCAACCAAAAAGTTTGATCCAAAGCTCTAAAATTCGATGTTTTAGAGGAGCTTCCAACCGTGGTCTCAAATTTAAGAAATTCCAATTTTTGCAGAAACCCTAATGTTTAGGTCAAAAACTGAAAGTGCTCAGAATTGAATTATGTTTCGACAGAAAGATGCGCCCTTGCAAGGAGAGTCAATATAGCCTCCTGCCTTTGAATATTTGTGTAGAAAACCCAAAATCAAGAATCCCTAGCTTCCGCAGCTGCACATTGCCTTCTTCTCAGGTTAGCTCTGATACCATGTTAGATTTTGAGCATTAATTCAATATGATCTAGGATCATATCTGAGAGAATAACAAGCACATCATATCAATCATAAGAGACAATAGACACAGAGTTTCCTTGTGGAAAACCAAGAAGGTTACTTATGTAATAGTATAGTTAAAAGAAGCAATTGGAGCGGGTGCAACTGCTCCAACCACATATAAGATGTATAAATATACCTTTCAAAAATGAATAAGATAGTTGGATGCATTCAAATCATCTCTCTTGTCTTAATTATCTCTGCGTATATGCATTTATTCTCTGCTTGAATACAACACCATCTTACTTACTATTGGTAAGGATTTGTAGTGTACACGAGCTAGTCTTCTATGCCATATCTCACAAGGTCTCATGGTACTGGTCATCAATGTTGTGTCTGCATGACCCTTCAGTTTTTAAAGTCCTCCTTATTCTACTCCAATGACTACTGCATCATTGATAGTCTCCCCTTTGGCCACATAAGAACTTCACCATTTATAAATGCAATTCGAAGAACTTTATTATCTAATGCTGGAATAGATAGAAGGTTCTTATTTAAACCTGGTACATAAAGTACATCCTTCATGTTCATGGACTTTCTAGAGTCCAATTTGTAAGATGCTTCTCCCATTCCTTTGATGGGGTATTGATAATCATCTCCAAGCTTTACCTTGTGTGGATATTCCTTCTAAATGAGATGTGAGAGATTCTTTGTATCCCATCATGTGTTTTGAAGCTCCACTATCTACTAGCCAACTATCACTTCCATGAGATATTGAACCAGTGAGGGTGGATATTAGAACATATTATTCACTAGAGTCTTCATCTTCTCTATTTTTGACTTCTTCATCATACTCACTATCTTCCGTTGCATGAGCATGAAATCTCTTCTTCTGCTTCTTATGATGTCCATATTTGTTTGGACAATTTCTTGCAATGTGTCATGTTTTGTGACAAGAGTAACATTCAACTAAAGATAGGTATTTCTTGAACTTATTTTTCTTCTGAGGTCTTTTTAGAGAGTCCTCTCGGGAATGTACATTGTTCTTCCTTTTCCTTCCACCTTTGGCATGAGTTTCCAAAGCTTGATCTTCATTGTCGTTTAGTTTCTCCTCTCTCACGGCTATTATTTCTTCCTCTTGCACACACTCTTCCCATAGCTGTCTAAATTGGATCAATTTATTTCTAGCACAAATTCCATGAAAAAATGGTTCCCAATATCTGGGGAGACCATTCAAAGTGTTCATCACAAATTCAACATCCTCTACCATGTCTCCAATAGCTTCTAGTTTCTCGTTTATCTGGGAAACTCTGGAGAAGTATGAGTGCATGGACCGAGACTTCAAGATCTTCTAGTTGCTCTTTTATCTGGGAAACTCTGGAGAAGTATGAGTGAATGGAATGAGACTTCAAGATCTTCACTCCCCTGAGTTGATTTCTCAAGGTCATTTTCATATTAATGTTCTTCCCTTCAAATAGGTTGGTCAGGGAATTAAACATCTATTTTGGGGTCTTCTTGGAAGACACTTGGGGAATCAAGTGATCTTTGATGGAATCAACAATGATCCTCTTTGCCTTGACCATATTCTTCTTATGGATTTCTTTGGATTCATATCCCTTTGGTTATGTAAGTCCTTCCTTTATAAATTCTTCTAGGTCACATTCTTCAAGAATGAGCATGACTCTATACTTCCATGCCCTGAAGTTCTCAGCTCCCTCAAGATTCTCACTAAGCTTGGTATTGCTTGTCATCTTGATATCATGAGTACTTCAAATGGAAATATAATAGATTTTAGACTTCCCAGAAAAGTTGTCCTTTTGAAAACTGTGTCTTCCTTGACCTAGGGTTTGTCAGAGAAACCCTAATTTTTCGACTTCAGAATTTTGGAAAACTAAATGGATGAGAAAATTCGCCTCCTCAAGGCTAGTTGAGCAAAGTAATTCGTCTCCCAATTCTATGAGAATATGATCCAAAAAATTGATGCCCTAATTCTCCCGGGCTGTAGTGGGGGACCCAAAAATGAAAATTCTCAGAATTGAAATCTGCTTTGACATAAATATGCACCCTAGTTAGGCGAGTTAGATGCACTCTCTTTTTCAGCTAATCTGCGGAGGGAGCTCCCGGAACAAGAAGGCCTAGTTTTTGTAGTTACGGAGGCTGCGCAATGTTTTCTTTCAGGCCTGCTCTGATACCATGTTAGTTTTTATTTGTTTAGCATATAGCATTAAACAATCTATCACTGAAATAAATACAAGCACAACATGAACACAATGAACACAATATTTCTCTCGAGGAAACCATAAGGGAGAAAACCCTGAAAAAAGCTTCCTCAATATAGAATTCACAAAGTACAAAAGTAAACCCCAAGACAAAATCAACTACTCCTCCACTTGTGCGAACTTCTCTCTCTCTCTTATGTGAACTTGTGTGAGTGAGATGAGTGAATACAAATGAGAGAATCCTCTATTTATATTCTTCTGTTGAGGTAACTTTTCCCCAACTGGGCCGACTTCACCTAACTGACTGGACCGACCTCTCAATTACATAATATAATAATCTTTTATGGGTTCTTCTAGGACGACACAAGACCTAGGGTTTACAATGACTCTTTCAATGAATCTTACATTATTAATTACATCAATGACATCTCCTGAAGGAGGAATACAATAATACAATAGAAAAGTACAAGTAGAATATCTTCCACAGTTACATTTCTTTAACAGGCCATACCACATTTCATGTGGAGTCTTGTCTTCAAAAGCATGAGATGGAATTCTATTTCTCAAATAGGCTGCACATAATGTTGCATCACCCAAAAACATCAGTTTTACATTCTTGAAAAAATTCATTGAGTGTACCATATTCATGATGGTTCTATTCATCCTTTCTACCACACCATTTTGTTGAGGGTTATAAAAAACTGAAGTTTGATGTGCAATACCATGTTGATGAAGATAGTCTTCAAAATCATTAGAAGTGTATTCTTTTACATTATTAGTACGAAGTGTGCCAATATGAGATTGTGCTTGATTTTATATCCATGCATGAAAATTTTTGAATGTTTGAAATGCTTCAGATTTTGTCTTTAACAAGTATAGCCAACAGATTCTGGTGTAGTCATCAACAAATTTCATGAGATATCTATTACCATTGGTGGAAGGAATAGGCATGGGGACACATAATTCAGAGTGAACCAACTCTAACTTTCTACATGCTCTGAATTTTGACTTTTGGAATCGCTGCTTACTATGTTTTCCTATTATGCATGCATCACATTTGTTCATCTTCCTAGGAATGGTAGGCAAACCAAAGACACCATTATTTCTCAAAAAATGAAGAATGTTATAATTTAGATGACCATATCTAACATTCCATAACAAATTAGATGACAAATTACCTTCTCCATGCTAAGAGAGGTAGGAAACGTTCTGAATTCTTGCAGATGAGCCCTTCAACTTCAACAAATTTCCATTTTCATATCTTGTCATGATGGCCTTGTTGTCAGAGGACTTCGTTATCTCTATGATTCCATCGAACATGTGGATAGAATGGAATTGTTGTCTAATTTGTACTAAGGACAGTATGATTCTCTGTAACTTTGGAAGATAGAGAACATTCTTCAACACAAAGTTAGGGAATCCAAGATGCTTGATCCTAATGGAATCAGTTCCTTTTGGTTTGAGCATAGATTTGTCTGAAAAAAACACTATGCCATCTACAATGTCATTTAGTTCTTAAAAATAGTCTTTTCTAAAGTTCATGTGGGATGTTGCACCATTATCAAGAAACCAATAATCTTTGTAAGATGAAAAATATGTTATTTCATTTATTCCAAGATTAGAATGTGCAACAATACAATGATAAAAATCAAAAGCTTTATCATCCTCTTGGATCTTATTTTTTCTTCTTTATTCTGGTTATTCCTCCCTTTGATGGAGTACCTAGGGGCCCAACACAGATCTGCTTCATGTCCATTCTTCCCACTGCGTGTACACTTCATATATGATCTTTTTCTTGAGTTGTTTCTACCCCCCCTTCATTTGAAGTTTCTTCTTCCTCATCTTCTTTTGCTACTTTCTCCCTTGGAAGGGTATTTGGTCTGGTTCTTCACTTTTTGAGAAAGGAAAAGAGTCTCTTCCACTAGTCTTCTTTCCAAAGGATTTCTATTTGTCTGCAATATTCTCCACCAAGATGTCAAAGGTGATAAGGTCCTTGAACTTTTCAGTAGCTTGAAGTTATTCAAGATAGTTTGAATGTGTAGGATAGAGAGACTTGACAAATGTTGCAAGTGGAAGGTCTCGTTTCATGCCATGGGATTGAATCTTATGCATGATTACTCTGATCTCATATGCATACAAAATGGGATCATTATTATTCACTTCTAAACTAAACAGTTTCAACATTAGCTGAATCACCTCCATTTTAGAATGTGAGTCATACAAATCCTGCAATATTTTTAAGGCCTCAAATCATGATGTTGCAGGAAGTATGTGTTGACTCACCTCTTCACTTATTGTTGCAGATATCATCACTAGTGGCTTGTTGTATTTGGTCTTCCATACCTCTCGTTCTTTCTCTAATGATGGTGGCGTTGGATCAGATTTTATTGTCACTCCCTCTTCTGTTTTGAAAGTGGTTCCTTCACAAATCCCCTTCCACATATCATTGTAGATGAAGGAATATTTGATCGTCCTTGACTACTCAGTGTATTTTTCTTTTCCAGTGAGTACTACACCTACTATGGATGCCAGTGAACTCATGTTTACATAAAAATGGACAGAGTTTTGGACAAGTAGAAGGTGTAGTTCTAAGTCTCTACCATGTTTTACAATGTACAATACAGTAGAATAATGTGCAACAACTTATTAATAAGACAAAAAATGCAAATATTTCAAAATAGATTGCACTGCAACAGGAAGCAATGGAGTTTGTGGATAAAACTAGAGATAGTTGCAGGTCTTACAGTCTCTGCTACCTTTTATGAATGATGAACACATTGTTTGTAGTACAACATAAAATGTGTAACAGTACAATGAAATTATGTAACATCCCTCCAATTTGACCTTATTATTTTTATGGTTATTATTATTTTGTAAAAGTAATTGTGTAAATGGCCTGGTGTGAAGCTCAAGGCCAAGGCCCCACTAGTAAACCGTGTATGCAATGTCAATTTAGTTATTAAGTTGAAAATGTCGAGACCGGACCAGGAGACTTAAGTGAGAAGCCACTAAATGACGAGATCATCTTAAAAACCTCAAATACTACTTTATAACTTTGAAACTTAAAATGTCGCCTTAGGATTAGGACCTAGGAGTTAATTTTCAGTCCTAAGTAATACTATCAGAAGAATTGTTATTTGTTGCAAGTATTAGAAGAACTCCTATAACCTATCTAATTATCATAAAGGTTGAGTTAAAATTGACCTTAGCAAACTAAGGTATTAACAAATAATCCTAAATAAAATAAATGATTTATTTAGATTCATTATACAAATAAAGTATTTAATTATAAGAAAGAAGTGGAACTATTTAAGTTATCATTTAAATTTATTTATATTTAAATAAGCCACTTTTGAGATAGGGTGGGAGGAATATATTTATACAAATATATTCTTGTTAAAGGAGATATGGAAAAGGGTGATATCCTTGGGCAAAATTTTATTATACAAAACTACATGTATTATTGTATAAATAAATAAAGAGGTAGAAGAGTCATATTTCATAGGAAATATGTGATGACTTATTATGATACACATATGTTCTTATGATATACATATATACAAAATCGAGAAAACAATTATCATATGAGGATTTTCACATGATTATTTTGGAAGGATATTAATTGATTAAAGTTATTAGAAAATGCCATATTTGGGAAGAAGAAAATTATAATATAGAAAACACATTTTTATTGTGCAAACAAATAAAAATATAGTATATTACATTCCCATATATATTCAAGTAGGTATTATACCTCAACAAGTTCACACGCAGAGTATAAAGGTAGTGGATATTTATTAGCATTTGACAGTTGAAAACTTGGAGAAGCTTATGGAAGCTTGTCGCACTAGTGGAAGTGCCAAACTTCTGCTAGTGAGGTGAAAGCGGGGGGGTATTTTTCAGAGATATTTTGCAGTATGAACGAGGGACGCCTTTGCAGTATGAAGGAGGGATGCCTCTGGACAAAGCCGACGTTGGTTTTTCAAAGTGAATAATGTTTTCTGCATGGGTGTGTGGCTACGGATTTTACCACGTCTAGTCGAAGAGTGAGCTGACGTTCTTCCATCTCAAACCCATAATCTACTTAGTTGTTATACATTAAAATCTTCTAGCTTTCAGTTCATTCTTTCCTTATTTCGGCTTTGCATTTTTCGTAGTTTTCCTGGAAAAGAAAATATCTTAAAAAGATGATCCATGGCAGTAATAGATTTCTATACATAGATATGTTTTGAAGTTATTATGCAGAGTGTAGATAAGAGTCGGCTAGTATGGTTATTTCAAGAGTTAGCTGGCAGAATTGAATCTAGGTTATGCTTTGAATATTTCTGCCTATACTTTGTTTGATAGATTATTGTTTCGTAGATTGCATACATCCCTTTCTTAGATCTGTAATGAATAAATGCATTATGCATTCTTTAATCTGCCTTATGAAATGGGTGCGTGATGATCTTACTCATAGGATAGTAGATGTTTTCGTCGACAGAGTTTTCTGTCTGATCCTTGCTTAACACAATGACAGAACCTTATTTACGGTAACGACCCTGCATACTTTGTTTGCTTGATGATGAGGTTCTCATGAATTTCTCGACCTACGCTCCAGTTTGAATTTGTGTTTTAAAAACCCTTAATAGTTGAATATTGGCAAGAAAAACAAAAGGGAAATCATTCTATCTTGAAGGGTGTGAGTTTTGTATTTGCTGAATCAAGAATTACACCCTACATTGGTCGACTTATGTATCTGCGTTTCAACTACAAAGATGGCCTCTGCTTTGATTATTTTCACCATAGTTGGAATCTAAAAGATGAGCATGTGCCAGCTCTCTTTTTAGAGTCGATCAATTTGGTTAAGTTCAGGAAGTCTAGTACCTTTTTCCTTTGATCCCTATTTTGGAAAATGATTATTATGCCAGCTCTGACCTCCTTTTTACATTTGTTTTCTTTAGGTTGATGCTTGCCTTGAATCCATCCGAAATGATGGTTTTTGCCACATTATTTTTCTTGAATTGTTTGAGCCTTGTTACGAGCCAGCATTGATAGTTATTTTTAGATTCGTTCTATTTTGTTATCTCTAGAATCAATCTCTGTATTATCCTAACTATTTTCAGTTGGATTCTAAAGTTTACGATATCTCTGCTTTTGCTTTTCGTTCTCAGCCAAAACGCTTGGTAGATTCATCTCAACTTTATCCTTCTAATCCTACTCAGATTTCTCGGTGAGTGTTGTCAGTCCAAATCGGTTGGCTTAGATTACTCTTTACATAGTCTCTACCATAACTCTTAGCAGCTTTATTATAGATCGCACCCTACAAGTTCAGGTAACCCCAAGTGCCAACTCAAACTCCTTTTGACAGCGTTACTTTCGATAGCATGTTCTACTATGTAAAAGGTAACCTTAAGTGCCAAATCATATATTCCTTTTGACAGCTTTAGTGCAAGAGAATCCTTTGTTGCTAGGTATATGTTTTAGGTTTTTATTATTTTGTTGATTATTATCGAAATTTGGGAAATAGGAAGAACCTACCAAAACTTTAGCTACCTAGTTTATTTTGGATAACATAAAGAGCCTTTGCCACAATTAAAAAAAAGATGTTTCGTGGTGGTTGATTAAATACTTTTGACTTGATCTCGATGGCACATACCCTTCTTATGGTATATCGGTGTAGGGAAAAACTTTTAAAATATAAACATATTATGTTGATTAATTTATAAAAGACTTATTTAAATAAAATTTTGTTATGTTGACAATCCATAAGTATGATGCTTAGGAAAAGATCTTTAAAATATAAATGTATTAGGTTGACGAATACATAAGCATGAAGGATATGAAAAGACTTATTTACATATTTTTTATTTGATTTATAGCACAACAAAAGTGGCTTGTAGAATTGGTAGCCAATTAGATTATGTTGTCATTGTTGATTGTAGAATTAGCATTGATAATGTTCTCTATAAGAGAAGCTAGAGAAAGGTAGGAAAGTGGTTGGCAACAACTTTGTTGTTGGATGTAACCTCTTCTTTATTGAAAAAAATAATACAACACAACACCTTTTGTGGGCGTAGCCCAAGGAGTGGGTGAACCACGTTAAAATGGCCTCTCTCACGTGTGATGTTTTAAATGGTTTGTACTCTTTTCGATTATGTCATGGTTCATACATTACGTGAAGAATATCTTTCAGTCTGGTTTACTTCTTTATATGTTTATCTATTCTTGACCTTGTCATTTATAAATTGTTGCAATTGCATGTATTGATAATGTCCACAATCTTCTCATAATGTGTCTCTTGGTTTAGCATCTATCTGCTAATACTAACGAGTAAGTTTCTCAAAGGTGAAGTTAAGGTTATCACGATTAGAAACAAAGAATATTAGATCAAATTTTGGACTCCTACTTATACCTTATGAAATTGTATGTTTTATATATTCTTTTTATCAATTTAATGAAATTAGAAAAGTTTATGGCTTTGTAACATACATTAAAATCTAAATCATTGAATGATAAGATTTAAAACCATAGTTAACTTATGTGTTGATCATGAGATGACTTAGTATTATATAGCATGCAATTGTTCTCTTTCTCATATGAATGTCCAAAGAGTAATAAATAGGTTGCATAAAATAAGCAGTATTACATCATTTAAATATAGATTTTTAGATTCAGTTGAATGTTGTTATGACACGTAAATATAAATGATTATATAGTATTACTATAACTCTATTTTATTATTGTTTAAACAATTAAATATAATTTATAAGATGGTTAAATGTCGCTTTGTATTTAAACAATAAATTTAAATATTGAATCTTTATACTTCTGCATAACATGAATGGGTGAATAAACCCCTTAGAAAAATTTTAAATTTTTATGGAATTTGGGGATGTGACAAATTATCCCTCAATATTTTTCCTACAATGATAGAAGGATGCATACCATTAACAATGACAGGGAATATAACTCTCGGATATTCAATTCATTCACCAAACATTGCATTTATACACATATTTTCTGACCTTTGGGATTCATATTCCAATGTTTCGTCGGAGTCTTCACGACTCTTTGTATTCTTCAATTACAAACTATCCTAGGACTTTAACATCCCCCCCCCCCCCCCCGCTTAATCCAAAGGGGTGTTTGTAAGTCCAAGCATGGTTCTAAATATTTCAAACTTTCCTCGTCCAAGTGCTTTGGTGAAGATATCTACAATTTGATCATTTTTGTAACAATGATGTAAATGGACTATCTTGGCTTCTACATGATGTTGAATCAAATTATACTTTGTGTTGATATGTTTGGTTCGATCATGGAATATAGAATTATTAGCCAACTTGATTGCAGAAGTGTTGTCAATCAGAAGTGGAGTGGAGTCTTTTTGTTTATCCTGCAAATATTCAAGTATCTTCTTGAGCCACACAATCTCTTTGGTTGCTTCTGCAGCTGCTACATATTCTTCCTTTGTTGTCGAATCTGCTGGAACTTATTGTTTGCATGATCTCCAGGAGATAGATGTTGATGCAAGACTCATTGTGTACCCAGAAGTGGACACTCATGTTTCTTTGTCACCATCGAAGTCTGAATCAGAGTACCCAATAAGTATGAAGTTATCCACCTTAGAATATCTCAATCCAAAGTCTTGAGTCCCTTTCAAGTATCTTAGAACTCTCTTTGTCGCAGACCAATGTCCTTCACAAGGTTTGTGCATGAACCGTGAAAGAATGCAAACAACATAATAAATATATGGTCTGGTGGTATTAAGGTAGATAATACTTCCTGCAAGCTGTCGGTACTTGGTTGCATCCTCAAATTATTTTCCTTCACTTGATGTGAGCTTTAGATTTTGTTCCATTTGAGTTGAGAGAGGATTGCTATGCCATCCCAAATTTGTTCAACAGTTCTCCAATATACTTTTTTCTGAGAAATGAAAATGCACTTAGGATGTTGAGTCACTTCAATTCCTAAGTAATAGTGAAGATGTCCCATATCAGTCATTTCAAAGCCTTTCTTTAAGTCTTTGTCTATGGATGTTATATGACTTTCATTGTTCACTTTCATCAAAATATCATCCACATATACTACAAGAAACACAACAGATCTTCCAACTTTCTTTACAAATAGTATTGCGTCATCAAGATTGTAACGTTTGAAATCCATCTTTAGAAGATGCTCGGTTAGCTTTTCATACCATGCTCGAGGTGCTTGTTTCAGGCCATACAAGGACTTGAAAAGTTTGCATACCTTGTGTTCTTGTCCCTTCACAACAAAACCTTTGGGTTGAGACATGAAGACATTTTCTCTCAAGTATCCATTCAAGAATGAAGTCTTTACATCCATTTGATGAAATTTACAACCATTTTGTGCAGCTAAGGAAAGTATAGTGCGTATGGTGCCCCATTTTGTTGTGGGACATAATGTTTCTTCATAGTCAATTCCTTCTTTATGTGCATAGCCTTTTTCCATGAGCCTTGCTTTATGTTTTTTAACTGAGCCATCTGATTTGTATTTGTTCTTGTACACCCACTTGTTTCCAATTAGTTTGGTTCTGACTCGAGGATCACCCAACTTCCAAGTTCCATTCTTTGTGAGTGCATCATACTCATTCTGAATGTATTATTTCCACTCATCACGAGTAGTAGCCTCTTCAAAGGAAGTTGGTTCAACATTAGCAGAAAAATTCAATTCACAATCAAATCAGACATCCATATCATCACCTGAGTTCTCTGCATTTCCTCCATCTGCTTGTCTAGTTGAGCTTCTTGTTCCCATATTTCCTACTTCATCTGCACGGACATTTTCAAGTTTCTTTGTGGCCCATTTCAAAATCTTCCTTTATGGTCCATCTTGATCAGTTGGTGGTGCATTCTTTTCTTCTAGGTTCAATCTTCCAATCCTCTCAATTACATCATCCAGTTGAGTTTCAATTAAAGTGGAAGGAACTTCTTCTTCATCATTCTCTTCATGAGGGGTTGTTGGTGCTGCTTCAAATGGAAATTCCATGGATTGATCCAAGATTGGGATCCCCCCTTCAATATGTTGAATTTCATTATCACATTCATAATATGTCTTTAGATGAGCAAGGAATTCAATGAGAATGCCTTTGAATTAAGCATTCCTTCCTTTCTTGGCCTGCACCTAGTATTAATTTGGAGCTCCTTCGACCATATTTACCATCATTGTTGGACACCTCGTAGGTGGCATATAAATTCGAACCATCAGAATTCAACCCTGAATGCTTGGAGTAGGCTACAATTGATCAAATCATGGATACACAAGTGAAGGGAACTCACCAACACCGTGTTCATCTCTATTAGGTCATTAAAGTAGGGTAGTTTCTCCACCAAGGCAAGTGGTTCACCAAGAGTCAAATTCAACAAAAGTTTCCCCATTTTATGTGGGAACTCAACTCAAAGGGGACCATTCTTCCTAAAGGGGTGGGACTGATCTAGATAGATCTTAGTGGCCACCCACCTATTCCATTGGCTCAAAATAGTTTTTCTAGTTTGGTAGTTTCTTTTATAGTTTTTCATGCCCAAAAATATTAGGACTGTTTTTAGGCCTTAGATGATGTTTTTTGGTGACGCCATAGTCTAGACATAGTTGAAGGTATGCTGGACTTATCAACTAGACCTTTCCAATGGGATACTGAGTGCCCTAAATGGATATCGTATACAAAATTTATTCCTTGGGGTAGCTAACACATCAACTAACCACCTCAGGGTCCACAAACCATTTTAAAATTCATCTCCTAGGGTTACGTTTTTGGATGTTTAGGGTTTTTTCCTTCATTCCTATGATAAAAACGCCCTTTGGTCTCCTTTTGTAATCAGTTTGTGACAAATGATCATAGCTTAAACATCTATTCTCAGAGATAAAGCTACCACCATTCTAGCTGCTTTTATTTTTGAATTGTTCTGTTTCATTTACTTAATAGAATTTGAGTTTACTATATCACTGTGTTTCCTACATTATATATCTATATGTGATTCTCTATATGCTCTTTCATTTTGTTTCTCACATAACTATGGATCAATGGTACCAGAGCATCCTTCTCTTTTGTTATTTCTCCGTGCATGTCCTTGACGAGGTTAGGATATAGAGATTTGGGTCTTGAACTAGTCGAGATTGAGAAAGACTACCCTTGGTGTCCCAAGCCACCTCCCATGGCCAATGAAAATAGAGAATATGGAGTAGGAGATTCTATCAAGCCATTTCTCGATGAATCCCTCGCATGACAGAGGAACAAGATGATGGACAATTTTTCCTAGATCCTTCCACAGATGTCATCCACAACGGAGGGATCATCAAGTAGTCACCTCGGAGGAGGCACACCCTTCAAGGTACAAGTTAACTTTGATATCCCGTTATTTGAAGTCCATAATGATGTTTATTCCCTAGATAAATGGTTGAGTATGCTAGAAGGGTATTTCTCTGTCCACAATTTTTCTAACAGGGAAAATATCACCTTTGCGCTCCTTAAGGTTGTCCCCATGTAAAAAATTGGTGGGAAAATTATTGTGAGAAAACCTTAACAGAGGAGTCTGAAATTTTTGAGGCCAACCCCACTTGGGTCTCTTTTATAGATGTCGTTAAGAAACAATATTACCCAATGGGAAGCTATGATGACCAATACACGAGATGGACCACATTGTGTCAAGAGAGGGACCAAACAGTGTTAGAGTTCATAAATAACTTCCATACATTGTGCACCAAGATGTGTATCAAAGAATCTAAGTGTCATATGGTTCTAAAATACCATGGGGGACTACATAGGTACATCCAAACTGAAAGGAAATTTCTAGACATTTCGTCACTAGGAGCCACTTATCGATATACTATCAATATTGAGAAAAAATTCAAGTAGAAGAAAAAGTGGGAGTTTGGGCCTACGAATATGTTGTAGAAGTAAGGTAAGAGAAACCCTAGATCACAAAACAAAGAACAAAATAAGGAGAACCATCCCAGGATAACCAGTCAAATCCATAAGCAAAGAAGGGGATCCAGAAAACAAAGAGGGACACCGGGAAATGGGGTCAATTCCATAAGAGCCCCTAGCACAACACTGATGAATGTCACTCAAAGAAGTCAATGGTGGTCGGGATCAAAGATTTAGAGTCACATCCCTTGTGAATATGATTCATAACATTGCATTGCAATTGTATATAGGGGAAAGAATATCGTTGATGCAGTACCCTTCATCACCATTGCTACCATAAATATCTAGCCGATGATCAAGAGGAGCTGGAGAAAGTTGAGCACCTCTTCCGCTCGCAAATGTGGGTAAGGGTAACTCCACCACATTTCATTGCTGACAATAGAAGCCAAAATAACCTGATTTTGACATAGTTCATCAAATGGTTGAGGTTTCTAACAACACCACACTTGCAATCCAACAACATTGGATGGCTCAGCCAAAGATGCAACATCTCGGTCAATCAACAATGTCGCCTACCCTACAACATAAAGCCCTTCAAAATTTAGGTAATGTGCGATGTATCCCCACTCAAATTTTGTGATATTATTTAGGACAACCATATATGTCAAAGCGTCATATTTTGTATGAATATAAACCTCGTAGTGACCTTATTACTTTGGGAAATCATCTCTACATGATACAAGAGGAAATCCCCCCTATTGTAGTGTCTCTTGTCACAACTAAGCAGTGCAGGAAGGTAATCTCCCAAACTAGGAAAATTGTCATCTTCATGATTCACATTGAAGGTGAACAAAGTATCACAGAAACATCTACTGCCTCCACACAAGGTCTCTCTATACAACAGATGCAGGTGGACAAGATCGTGGAAGCACATAGAGAAATATTCACCACACCTATTGGGTTTCCATTACATTTCCAGGTCAAACACTCAATTGATTTGATACCTGGGGTGCCTCAACCTGATGGGCCGGTATATAGGATTTCCCTCATGGAAAATGAAGGAATCAAGTGACATATTCAAGAATTAATCCAAAAGGATCTCATCCGATTGATCTCCTCACCTTACGAAAGTCCAATTGTATGGGTGGAGATGATCCGGGTCGTGTCCAGGAAGCACGAGGGGGAGAATAGTTCGACTGAATGAGTCGGATCTGTTATGGAGGAAGCAATTAAGAATAAGCAGAATGAGAAAATCAGGATTACACTACACATATAAACACAATATGCACAGACAATATGCAGGAATGCGAACTGTTCTTCTCTATTAGATGTAAACAGGTAAATTCATTGACCCATGTTACAATATTATACATGCTTATATATATTTCTGACACGCTTGGTTTCCTTCTTGTTACATTTAGTTATAAAGAAGAAGTTAGAACGGTTCAACAGTTCAACCATTACAGTCGACTGGAAGACAGAGAGACAGTCTGTTGGAGTTCGACAGTCGTTGGCGCATGTCGATGTTGCAAACTATGAGGTTGTTGAACATGTCGAAGGTGCGAATGTGTTGAGGTGTGTCGAAGTTGAGACTCGTCAGAGTTGTGTCGAATTCAGAACCTATAGGCGCTAACCTACCGGATTGGAAACTTATTGAGTCAAAGTTGAAACTTGTCGAAGTTGCATCAATGTTGATGACTTCCCAACTACGATGTAGATCATACCTCCTTCCTTAAGAAACAATGGACCCCATTGTTTGCTCGTGAAGGTGAGGAAACTTGTCGTTCAATTCAATAACAGAGTACCACTTTCCTTGAGATGTTATTTGGCCAAACTTGGCAACTTGAAACAAGGAAATTGTGTTTGTCCTTGTATGGCATACTCATTGTCCCACAATGGTGTCGTAGGGAAGAGGCTCCTGAACATCTAGATGGACGTCTTCAGGTTCTGCTGTTTGTAAGTCGTTCTGTTCCAACAAGGGTGCATGGTATGGTCAAAGTAGATCCACATTGAATACTGGATGCAGACCCAGGCATGTAGGAATGTCGAGTTGGAAATCATTTTCGCCAATCTGTTGAAGAATACTGTATAGACCATATCGCAAAGGATTGAGATTCTTGAAAGGACTTGTGAAGCACTCCTTCTTAAGATGTAACCGGACCTTATTCCCAATTTGGAATGAATGAGGAATACAATGCTTGTCGTTTCGGGCCTTAGCTTTCTCGCTTGCTCTGTGCAACATTTCCTGTGCTTGCTTCTGGATGTTGCATATCTGATCTCTGAACTTGACTGCTTTATCAACTTCTCGCTGGTTGTAGTTGGTGTCACTCGGTTGTTTCGAGGAGCTGATAAATTCAATAAGCACTAAGGGTTGAAATACGTAACATAATTCAAATGGACTCTTTCCTATAGAGTTGTGTTGAGCACGATTGTAGCTGTGTTGGATGTATGGAAGACTTTCATCCCATGTGCGTCAATGCTGGTGATTGTACATGAGAAGCAGTTGTACTACCAAGCGATTCACAACTTTCGTCTATCCATTGGTCTAAGGATGGAAAGCTGTCAACAATGAGAGTCGTGTGTCTAACAATTTCCAGACTGTCTTCCAAAATAAGCTGACGAATCTGGCATCTCGGTCGAAAATAATGGTTGTGGTTAAACCAAAGTGTTTCCAAACATGTGTAAAGAAGAGCTGAGCGGTTTGTTGTGTTGTTGTGGTCTTCTTACATGGTATGAGAATGGCCATCTTGGAAAATCGTTCGAATACTACTAATATCGTGTCATGTTGATGTCTGGTAGTAGGATAACCCATCAAGTAGTCCATAGAAATAGATTCCCATGGTCGACTAGGAACTAGTAGAGGTGTATACAATCCCTATCGTCGATTAGGTGGCTTAGCAATGGCACAAACCACGCATGATCGAATGTACTTTTTGACATCGAATTTAAGTGTAGGCCAAAAGAAATACTTCTGCAGAATAGAAAGTGTCTTTTCCACTCCAAAGTGTCCTACAGTCTTACTATAGTGCGCATCCCAAATGAGTTGTTGTCGCTGCTCACCGTTTGGTACACAAAGTTGTCCAAGCCTGTATAGAAAGGTGTCTTTCAGGAAATAGTCGGAGTCTGAGGTCGACGACTTGTTAGTCTGTAACTATCGGTAGACTACTGAGAAGTCATTGTCATCCTCATACGACTGTAGCTAAGTGGTCGTGTCGTATCCCTGCATACTCATCACTATCAAAAGGAGAGTAATGGGTGGTCGATTGAGGCAATCGGTGGTGACGTTAGCTTTACCTTTTTGAGACTTAATCACCAACTGGAATTGTTGTAGGTAATTAATCCACTTGAGTTGTCGGTTTGTCTGCAAATTTGATTATGTTGGAGCGAACTGTAGAGGCTTATGATCAGTGAGAATGACCGTTTCCTTTCCAAGGATGTAATGCCTCCATTGCTAGAGAGCTTGCAAAATGGTGTACAGTTCTTTTTCATACGTCGAGTATCTTCTAACTGTGTCGTTAAAAGTCTCGGAATAAAAAGCGACTAGGTGACCAGACTGAGTGATCACTACACCCAAGGAATAGTCTGATGCATCCATATCAATCTCAAAGGGATGATGCAAATCAGGTAACACAAGTACTGGTGCAGTGCAGAGCTTGTGTTTGAGCTGTTCAAAATCCGCTTGTTGTGTTCCTGTCCACTAGAAGACAGTTTTTCCGTTTCCCTTCTTCAACTGATTCAAAGTCCAGGCTATATGAATGAAGCCGAGTATGAATCATCGATATACATTCACCAAACCAAGAAAACTTCTTAGTTCTTGAATGCTTCTAGGAATGCACCAATATTTGAGGATCTGTACTTTGTCTAGATCGATGTGAATGCCTGCAGAGTCAATTACATACCCCAAATATTTGATGCTGGTCATTGCAAAAGAGAACTTGTCCATGTTTAGATAAAGCCGATGTTGCTAGAGAGTGTCTAGGACTTGTCGAAGATGTCTGACATGTTCTTCCCATGATCGGCTGAAAATCAGTATATCGTCGAGATAGACAATAACCCATTTGTCTATGAAAGGTCAAAGAAGGTTATCCATATGTCGCATGAATTTTGCAGGTGCATTGGTTAAGCCGAAAGGCATGACTAATTATTCAAACAATCCTTCCTTGGTCTTGAAAGCAGTTTTACACACATTTGAGGGCTCGATTGGAATCTGGTGGTATCCTAACTTGACGTCGAGCTTAGTAAAGAATTTATAACGTTTCAGATAGTCGAGGAGCTTTTCTATCCATGACAGAGGGTACCAATTCTTCATCGATGTTTTGTTGAGAGCTCTATAGTCGATGCACATGCACCAAGTCTCGTCTTTCTTCAAAACTAGGATGGATGAACTTCCACAAGGAGAGGAGTTGGGTCGGATATGACCTTTGTCGATTAATTCTTGAATCTGTCTACGAATCTCTTAATTTTCAAGAATGGATCTTTTGTAAATAGATGCGTTAGGAAAAGAAGAACCAGGAACAAGCTCAATGGAGTTCTTTACCTGACAATGTTGAGGTACTCCGTCTGGAGCTTGAAAGAGGTTCTAGTACTCATCAAGAATATGATTGACTTGTTGCTTCTGTCAAGAGCTGTATTTGTCGGTGAATTGACTTGTTGCTGCAGTCTTCTTAGAATGTTGTGGCTTGATCATGATTAATGCAAACTTTTGATCAGGATTGATGAGCTTCTTTGTCTTTTTGGAAGATATCAATGCAACTGTCGGTGTAGGTTAACGCTCTGGTATGTTGAACCATCGATTTTAGATTCGGACAATCACCTTCTGAGGCCATGACTGATAACTTCCATGTCTATACCAAAGGTAAGGTTTCCCAAATAGGGCGTCAGCTACAGAGAGTGGTGCCACATCACAAAGTACTTCATCTTCAAAAGGATTTATGAAGTGGGAAAGCTTGCATTGTCAAGTGATCTGAAGTTCTTGTCCATCGTTCATCCAACCGATGTTCTAAGGTTGAGGATGCGGACTGGTAACAAGACCTAGTTTCTTCACAAGATCTTCAGAAATGAAGTTCTTCTGGCTCCCATTGTCCACAATCAGATGCAATGGGTTTCTCTGGACCCATATCCATGTATGGAACAGGCGCTCTTGTTCCTCCTCGTCAACGATAGTCGAGGCTGCTAGAGTGGTCGAGTTCAAAAGGGTCATTGAGTCTAGATCAGATTCTTCCACCATCTTGTCGAATGAGTCAGAGGTCGACACTTTCGTCAAAAATTTCTTTCGAGCTTTGCATTTAGACATATCATGCCAAGATGAGTGGTGATAATCGCACCATTTTACGGTTGGTGGTTGTTTGCTATGTTCCCTCTTGTGAAAAGGATTTTTCCCATGGTCTGTCTTTGACGGTGTCGGCTGAGAATATTTTGACTTGTCGAAGTTAGTTGGTGCCTTCTTGTCAGGTGGTCGTCCTGATGTCAGCTTTGTCGCGACGTGTTTTTTCCCTTTTTTCTTAGTCTCTAGTTTGTTGGCGTAGTGGAATGCATCCGCAAGCGTATTGACAATCCAAAATTCCATCTCTTGTTGGATGTACTGGGACAATCCGTTGATGTACTTCAGAACAAGCAATTTCTCTTCTTCTTGGACGCCAAGTATAGCCATAAGTTGGTAGAACTCATTGGTGTAACTTTGTATTGATTGGTGTTTCCATTGCCTTAGCTACTGCCACTTCTTATATTGCTGCTCGAGGTATTTCAGCGGGTAAAATTCCTTTCGGATGTGTTCGACGAATTCATCCCATGTTTCGATGGGTTCTCTGCTTTTCTCCATCTTTGTCGAGAGGTTCTCCCACCAGTAGTGCACAGAGGTTGACATCTTTAAGGACGCAATGTTGAATTTTTCAGCTTTGGAGAGTTTATTTATAGCGTAATAGGATTCCAATTGTTGCACCCAATTGTTGATGGATTCTATGTCAATCTTACCGTCAAGATTCGGCATGTCCAAATTCATTTGCACTTTGAAGCGGATGATTTTATCGGAGTGAGTTCGTGTCGAAAATCCTCTGGATGTCGAAGTAAATCCATGAGAATTTCATTGAACTAGGCGAACATTTCAGTCCGTTGTCGAGCTAGAGCTTGCTCAATAAGATGTTCTGTCTTGTCGGCTGCATGTATGTTGTATGTTTCTTCTGTCATTTCTGGAGGTAGCGTCTATTTGGATTGCTGATATTGCGAGCGAGTTTGAACCGACATAAGTCAGGTAACTTCGAGAGAAGTGTATACACAGAACTTAAGCATGAAACTGAATGCTCTGATTTGAGTCTGCTCTGATACCAATGATCCGGGTCATGTCTAGGAAGCACGAGGGGGAAAATAGTTCGACTGAATGAGTCGAATCTGTTATGGAAAAAGCAATTAAGAATAAGCAGAATGAGCAAAGCAGGATTACACTACATAGATAAACATAATATGCGTAGACAATATGCAGGAATGCGAGCAGTTCTTCTTTATTAGATGTAAACAGGTAAATTCATTGACCCGTTACAATATTATACATGCTTATATAGATTTATGAAATGCTTGGGTTCTTGGCCATTATGTTTAGTTACAAAGAAGAAGTTAGAATGGTTCAACAGTTCAACCGTTACAATTGACTGGAAGACAGAGAGATAGTCTGTCGGAGTTCGATTGTCCTTGGTCGCATGTCGACGCTGCTTGTCGATGTCGCGAGCTATGATCTTTTATAACATGTCGAAGGTGCGAATGTTTCAAGGTGTGTTGAAGTTGAGATTTGTCAGATTTGTGTCGAATTCGGAACCTGTCAGACTGGAAACTTGTCGAGTCAAAGTTGTGTCGAAGTCGAAACTTGTCGAAATTGAATCAACGTTGATGACTTTCCAACTGCGATGTGTATCAATAGAAGAAATATGGGACTTGGAGAATCAATATTTATTATAGATATCTATACAACATCACAGTCTGGAATCAGTATCTGATTCCTTGGATCAATGATATTCTCGACCAACTCAAGGGTGTCAAGTATTTAGCTAGATTCATCTGAATTATGGCTATTATCAGGTACCAATTGAGCCAATCAATGTTTTGAATATGGCCTTCAAATATCGAGAAGGCCTTTTTGAGTGGTTGTTCATGGCTTTCAGCTTGAATAATGCTCCAACAACTTTCATGAGGATAATGGATGATATTATCCATCTATTCACCAAATATTTTGTGGTCATATATCTAGATGATATGCTCATCTACAGTAGAATGTGGATAGAACATTTGTATCATATTCAACAGGTCCTCAACACCCTGTGACAACACATTGTTGGAATCGATTTAATACTGAGAGGGGGGTTGAATCAGGATTATGACACTTATCAATAGTTTTTACCTTCTCTAACATATTAGTCTTAAGCTAGTCTTGATCTTTAATTATGCATCCAATATAAATAAAACTTTCATCCATATATGCACCAAGAAAAACAACACAGAACACATAGGATTTTGACATGGAAAACCAATTAGGAGAAAACCATAGAATGCTCTTTTGTAATGAAAACATTACATTCAAGGAAGCACCAAATTCCTGTGTTTACCAACACCAACTAGAAGGAGGCACCGACCCCCTGGTTTTACAGGCACCAACCTGAAGGAAGCACCAACTCCCTGTGTTCTCTAGCACCAACTGAAAGGAGGCTACGACCTCCTGCTCCTTACCCTGTCTTGCTTCCAAAATATACAAAATAATATTATTCCTTACTGGAATTCTAATGCGCACACGCTTCTAATATTATGTTGTTCATTCTGCTATGCGCACCTTCTGTATGCAGTATCATTGTTGTCACTTCCCTACATACATCACTTGACTTCTTGTTCCACTCAATACTTCACTTCAACTAATGACTCACTTCATGTACCATCTGCTATTTCAGTTGATCTTGCAGTCTACGCCAAGGTTAACTCTGTATTTTTGTTGCTATGCAACTACACTTTACCAACTAATATTGTGCTTCAATTGATAGCTTCATTCTCTCAGATTTTGCATCAGTATTAGATGGAACTGTGCACTAAATTATATGTGTCTGTTATGTTTAAGTGCCACAATATTTTAGACAATATGTGACATTTTGTGCATCATATGATTCATCCTTTTGGTTTAGCACACTTGCCTCAGATCATCCTCATCATGACGCGCATACTTGATTCTGTTGCTACTCGGTCTCTATGCATTTGATGGACTTCTTTACTTAGCACACTTTACTTCAATATGCCTGCATCAGCTAAACATATGCGCATCTTCTGGTATACATCAGTTATTTCTCTGCACTTCTTTCTTAAAACATTTGTGGCTTTCTGTGTGTTTCTTATGCTACTGGCATTCAGTCATTACGCACTCACGCATCTTCTTCATTTTTCCTTTCTATATTTGTGCAGCTTTCACAGATCTAAAGCATCTTTTGCACACCATCCTTTCAATAATTCCTCTGCTTGTGTGCACTCGACTCCTTGCTAGATCATAATGTTATGTACCTAGAGCCCTTGATGCCCCGAATATAAATCCGTGTCTTCCACTTAGAATATATTTGACCTCACCATCAAGCTTACTTCAAATCTCCAGATTTATTTATTTTTTATGCATGTCCTGCATGGATTGTATCTCCACAAGTGGGTTGTGGCTTTCCTTCTTCCTTGCTTCACAGACTATTCTTTTGCGACATGTCATGTTCTGCGTCACTGATGTGTCCTTTCTTTGTGGGTTATGTGCATACATGGTTTTCGACTTGGCGAGAATTTCACTCTTGTTGTACCATCACTTGTGGGTCTTGCACACTTGATGTATCAATGCTTTGCGGAACTTGCGCATACGCGATCTTCAACTTAGTGGGACTTTGACCCTTGTGGTACCATCACTCGTGGGACTTTCACACTTGATTTTTCATTGCATGTGGAATTTGCACGTATACTAATTCCAACCACTACACTCTTCTTGGAACTTGTACGTGCTTCAACAACTGAAATCTTCTTCTGATTGGTGATGACTTGCACGCTTTCAGGACTTGCATAGTTGTTCAACCATTTCTTGTTCCATTCTAGTTGCACACTCCACTTGACTTGCTTGTGCACACTAGAATTTGTCCCATGTATCTTTTTCCTTGCACACTTCAAAATTATGTCCAACCAACCCTTTAGCTTGTACCTTGAAGGACTATGACTGGATGGACTTGTGACCTGTTCAAGTACACATGCCTTATGTACTTCTTCAAATTGGATATGCAGGATGCACTCCTGGACAAACTTCTTCATACTGGATGCAACTTCTAGATATACTTATTCACACTTGCATCCATCCATATGCTTCACCATCTTGTTTGTGCATATACTTCTTCAATGTGGCTTTTCCATACTTCCTCAATATGGCATGGGAATATTGAATCCCCTTGAATTCAATTTACATAAATGACTCAAGATGAATCAGTTGACATCCACTTTGAAATTAGTTGGCATCATTGACAACCAAAGTTCAACAATCTCCCCCTTTGGCATTGATGTCAACACCTTATGAAGCCATGCATAATCATCTTCTTGAACTTGTATGCTTCATCTATGTTTGTCGCAGTACTACCCCTGTGTATATGCTCCCCCTGAGTTATTTTCCAGTTTGAACCTTTGACATCTACATCTACGCATTATGATTAGTACTCTTTTGATTTATGTTACTAATGCACAGATCGCATGCATCATGATCATATTTACTGCTCTGTTACATGCTCCTTCTTAGCTTCATCTTCATGTTATTTATTCAATAATCTGATTCACGCTCTTTTACGTCTTTCTCATCATCTTTCTTATATGTCTTGCTTCAGCTGCATTGCGCTTTGGCTTCATTCTTTTTCTCCACAGCTATATTACTTCTCAACTTCATGAATCTTCTTCTTTATCTTGTTTCTTCTCGGCTGCATTCAGCTTCATGTCATGTGTACTTTCAACTTCATGCTTTTCTCCCCTTTTGACATCAATGGAAAAGAGGCACCACTACTTTTGCAAAACATTGATTTTCTTTTCTTCTTCTTTGCGTTGTCCTTCACTTGTCTTCTTACAGGGACAATACTGAGAGGACGGGTGAATCAATATTAGCACAGTTATTAGTTAATTTTACCTTCTTTAACAGATTATCCTTTACTTAATCTTTATCTTATGTTATGCATCAGTAAATAATCATTCACACATATATGCACCACTCCAATAACACATAACACAAAATATTTTTTCACAGAAACCCAAATGGTAGAAAACCACAGAATGCTTCTTTATAGTGAGAAAGAATACATTCAAGGAAGCACCAAATTCATGTGTTTACCAACACCAAATGGAAGGAGGCACTAACCCCCTGGTTTTACAGGTACCGACCCGAAGGAAGATTCCACTCATTGTGTTTTCTCCAGCACCAACTGGAAGGAGGAACCGACCCCCTATCGCTTTGTTTTATAGGAACCAACCTAAAGGAAGTTGTGACTCCCTCTCTCCTTGCTTTACAGGAACCAACCAAAAGGAAGTCGCGTCTCCCTATCTCCTTGCCATGTTCAACCACCTTGATGTCTAATATATCTTATTTCCTTACTGAACTTCAACTCTACGCACTTCTTCATATCTTATGATGATGATTCTGTTGTGCACCATTTAGTATGCAGACTATACTCTATCACTGTGCTGCATACATCACTTGAATTCTCAAACTTCTGAACTCACACTACTGTTGATGACTCAGTTCATATATGTTGATATATTTGTAACTTCGGAAGATATTCACTTGTATATTGTATGTATTACATTTGTACTTTATTGTATCCCCAACGGAGATGTATTATTCCTCCGGTTGGAAGTGTCGTCATTTGTATTTGCAAGTGTCACAAGTTACATTGTAAGTGTCGTAACTTATAATTGATGGGTTATTAGACCACCTTAGAGGGGTCGGCCCAGTATGGGTTAAATGGTTATTAGACCACCCCAGTGGGGTCGACCCAGTGACAAGTGGTAATGGGTTATTAGACTCTCCTAAGGGAGGTCGTCCTAGTTAGAGTTAAAGGCAGGTCAAGTCATTGTATAAATAGAGAGTTTGAATCTCTCATTCTATTCATTCACTCACTCACTCACTTCGCATTAGTGAGAGAGAGGAGGAGTGCACACAAGTGGAGGAGGAGAAGCTACTAGGAGACTATCTCTTTTTTTTGGGTTTCATCTTGGTGATCTTTGTATTGGTGCTCATTCTATCTTTGAGGAAGCTGCGGGATTTTTCACCTTCTTGGTTTTCGCTGGTGAAATGCTTTGTGTCTCTTGTCTCTTGTGCTTGATATGTTGTACATGTTGTTCTCTTAGTTAAGATCCTAGATCATTTTGAATTAAATGATGAAAAACTAACATGGTATCAGAGCTAGCCTGAAGGAAGGAATTGTATGGCATTTACGACACATGTTGCACTTGCGACAAATTGGAAGCTGGGGCTTGATATAGTAAAAACTAGTCATCGTGGCACTTTCCCTATAAGTCAGGTTTGGCGAAGGTTTAGGATCTGAAACTTTTACAGGCCAAAGGTGAAATGTTCATGTACCTTGTGTTCGAATATCAACCTCATATTCTTTGTACTTTGTGAGATATGATCCATACACGTTAGGGTTTTTTCCTCTTCCAGAATGCATCCCTAAACAAGTGGCATAGGCACAAAGGTCATATCTCAAGCTAGGAAGCTCCAAATGGAATTCAATAAAAAAATTTCAGTTAGGGAACGGACTGTAGTTTCACAGGTCCGAGTTTGAGAGGCCGAAGTTGAAACAATGACATGTGGCACTCCGTACAAGTTTGTTATGTTGTTTCATACCATAAACAGGTCATGTTGCGACACTTAGCATATCTCTCTCATAGAGAATCCATTTGAGGTCAAATCTATGGGGTTAGAAATATGACAGGTCATTCTATCACAGGCCAAAGTTTTAGACCAGGATCCAAAATTTTAGAGATACACCAGAAACAATATGACATATATTTCTGTCCAAACAGAATTTGATTCTAAGCACTTTCAGTTTTGGCTTGTCATTGCTGCGGGAAATTAGGGTTTCTTCAAAAGTTGGAATTTTTGGAATATGAGACTACAGATGAATGCTCCTCATCAAAATCAAAATTTATAGAACAAGATCAAAGTTTTTGGTTGGGTAGAACCATGGGCTCTATCAAACCCTAGTTCGGGTCTTTTACCAGAAAACTAGAATTTGACAGAAGCTACAGGTCCAATTCTTGCAAGTCAATTTTTGGAGTTTTCAAAATTTGAGCACACCAGCTTGCTTGCCTCAGTCAATTGCATCTCCCTATCCAGATAGGAGGTTGAAATTCCAAGTTTGGATTTTTAGGGTTTCTCTGTCAAACCCTAGCTTGCTCCAGATCCAGTTTCAACAAATCTAAGTGGATTGGGTTAATCTTAGAAGAGAATGAATTAAACACCTACATAAGTGAAGAAGTTTCAGTTCCAAAGGGATATGAGGCTAAGAAGACTACAAGCAATCTCGACAGGTATGACTTGAGGAGATACAGGTATGTTTTGAAATCTTTTCATGATTAAGTTTATGATATGTTTGTCTTCATATTATTGAGGTTAGTACAATCTTGATTAATTTTAGACTTGTCTTATCACCTTAGTAAAAGTATGTATGCATGTGAATGATAGAAGACATTCATTGATTAGGGTTATGGCACTTATGATTGTAATAATGCACTGTGGTGCTGTATGAGGATGATGTTGTCCGCTAACATGAAAGGCACATCAAGAAAGACAAATCAAGTTCTAGATCAAGAACATATGACCATGGTGACATGAAGACAAAGACTCATCCATAGCTATAAATTTGTTCTACAATGCTTAACTTATGAGATATGTAGATTACTAGCACAAGGTATCTAAATCATTGAAGAGAACAAAGAAGACATTGTTTGGGTATGTTAGACATAACTCGCAAACATGATAGTCCAGGTGTGTTTTTTTCCTATATCAAGTTAGAATCCTATCTTGTGTTAGGATCTCATATAAGTATACCGTCGTATGATTGATAATAATTATTCATAAATTTATAGATTTGAATAATCATGGGTTTATGCATATTATGCTTCTTAGTTTGATTAATGATATGGAAAACTAGAAGAGTCCTATAGTCAAATAAGAATATGCATGAGTAAAAGAAGTACTCCCTGAAACCTTGAATACTAACGCTTGTGATAAATTACCTGTATATGAAATGATCATGACCATACATATTTAGGATCATTATGTTTTGATAGTATTGAGATTATACTAATGCATGTATGATGTGAGATATTGAGGATGACACAATGATGACACTAGTGCACACTTAAGCATGCATAGTGGTCCAGGATGGATATAAGTTCAAAGACAGATAATCCAAGAAGCAAAGATCAAGAGGGAGCACACTCCAATAGTTCCTACAAGGAAGCAAAGATCAAGAGGGAGAACACTCCAGTAATTCCTGTAAGGAAGCAAAGATTGAGAGGGAGTCCACCCAACAAACAAACAAAGATAAGTATTTGAATTGTCATTTCTTATTACTTAAATGATGTTGTTAAGTCATGTACATACTTATGTTCCTAGATTTAGAATGTATATTATGCATTTTAGAAAAGTTGCATTAATGAACAAGATACTACTAATATACAAGTAATGGGTAAGTGGCCTATGGTACTGTACAGCATTCCATTGCTACTTATCTAGAATGAAACCTCTTTGCTGACATGTTGGGAGTTGTGCACACTCTTAACAATGTTATGGTAGACATGGAAGGCATCTAGAAAGTCACGGGATATGGATAAATGTTGTATTGAAGCATTGGCTAAGATAATTGCATGATTATATGACATATGTCTTTATGTGTGAGAATTTATTCTGAAATCTATGAGATGTTTCTAATCATGCAATTGAACTTGTCTTGTAGGAAAGATCGTGTACCATCATGTACAAGAGAGACTTGTTTCAAAGAACAAGAGACGAAGACTCAACAAATCCAGAAAACTACCTATTGAATATATTGAAGAATCTGAAGTTCCCATGATCTGGGATGCAGTAATGGAAGGATTCCATGATCGAGGAGTACTAGTCGATCATGAAGAATGATGTTTGGGATGTGGTCCCAAGACCAAAAGGGAAGTTTGTTGTGACTTCCAAGTGGATCTACAAGATCAAACATGTTGCAGATAGAAGCATAGAGAAATACAAGGCAAGGTTTGTGGCTCGTGCCTTCTCCCAGAAAGAAGGGATAGATTATGAAGAGACTTTTGCACCTATAGCCAGATACAATTCCATCACAATAGTACTTAATATGGCTACAGTGATGAAATGGAAGATACACCAGATGGATGTCAAGACAACTTTCTTGAATGGTGTAGTCGAAGAGGAAGTGTATGTGGAGCAGCCACTCGGATTTAAGACACATGACATGGAGTCACATGTGTGCAAATTGAAGAAAGCCTTGTACGATTTGAAACAAGCACCCAATACATGGTACAACATGATTGACAACTTCCTGACTAGTTTGGGCTTTACCAAAAGTAAAGCGGATTCCAACCTTTACTACAAGGTTGAGGAAGGAATCCATTGATACTCCTACTGTATGTGGATGACCTGTTTGTCACATGTGAGGATAGGCTGATTGCCGACACAAAGAGGAAGCTTGTTGCCGAGTTCGAGATGAAGGACTTGGGTATGATGCATTACTTTCTAGGTATGGAGGTGTGGCAGAGTGCAAATGGCATCTTCCTTGGACAAGGGAAGTATGCAGTAGATATCCTGAAGCAATTTAGGATGATGGACTACAAGGCCATGGCCACACCTATGACATCGAACCTGAAGCTATTGAGTGATGCTTCATCAGAGTCGGTTGATGCCACGATGTATCGTTAGATGATTGGGTCCTTGATGTACCTAATGAACATGAGACCATATATTTGCTTTGCTATGAACACCTTGAGCCAGTTCCTGACGGATCCTAGACATGTTCACCTGATTTCTGTAAAGCATATTATGAGGTACCTGAAGGGTATGTTTGATTATGGGCTCAAGTATGATGTGAATCAAAAGTCTAACCTGGAGGGTTATGTTGATTCAGATTGGGTAGGAAGTGCTGCAAATAGGAAGAGCACTTCGAGGTGTTGCTTCAGTATGGCATCAGGTGTGATCTCTTTGTTTAGCAAGAAGCAATCCTGCATAGCACTGAGTACAGCTGAAGCAAAGTATATGTTACACCAAAATGTCATCACCCGTGTGCAAGTGTCGCAAGTGTCGCAAGTGTTGCATGTGTCATCATCATGACCTAGTGTCGTCACCATGACCGTTGCAAGTATCGTCATTATGACCAAGTGTCGTCATCATGACCATTGTGATAATGTCGTCATATTGACCATTGTGTAAACTCTTTGCTCTGACCCCTAACCTCATTTTGGGCTAAAATACAACCAACTGAGAGATTTCATTGCCTAGTTGACCTCTTTGAGTAGGTTGTCACACTTCTCCTTCATCTAGGGTGCGACGTCATAGTTCTTGGTCAACTAGGATGAGACACTATCGTAGGTTGTCCTCAGACAAAGTGCAACGATCACCTCTATCGCTCTGTGTCCTCTACCAGGGTGCGACGAGGTTGGTTAAAGGCTATTTTGGGGAGTCTTGAGGTCTTTCCATAATTTTTTTGAGGTGGAGGCGTATCCCTAGGCTCTAGGTGAGGTGGCATTTAGGTTCTTAACCTTATGGGAAGATCCCTTAACAATCTCCCCCTAATCCTCAACCTACCCTATCTCTTTATCCCTATATAAACACCCACTCTCTCCATGGGAGGGGGGAAGGTCTATGGTATCCTTATGGTGACAGAATCCATATTGGAGATTGGGAAGCTTGTACCACCTTGGAGGCTTGGCTTGGACATGTTGGATGGAGGATGCGACGTTGAGGCTTTGGTTGTAGCTTCATCCTTTCTATATATTCCCACCTTTTAATATAGTTAATATAATCTCTTTCCATAAATGTTGTCTCATTAATGATGTTTAGAACTTTATTCCTCAACTGTTAGTTTAGATCAGTTATTATTTAGATATCTTGTACTGCTTGTATTGTTTCCATATTGTCTTGACAGGTCTTGCAGCTGGAGATCTGTTGACCACGAGACTTGGAGCAACAACAAGGAGAAGGATCCGTGATCTGAAAGGTATGATATCTAAGTACTCGATCTGTAACTCGATCTAGGAAATGAGTTTTGTATTTTGTTTTATTTGTTCTAGATTCACTTGAACTAGGGAGATCTGGCTCGCGTACACTCGAGTGGATTGTTCATTAATAGTATGTCACAGCGTTTTTGGCTAGCTGTGAGGCAATATGCCTAAGGAAGCTACTGTCTGATTTATTTGATCTCCAGTTGGATGCTACTTATATCTATTGTGACAACCAGAGTTGTGTGAAGTTGTCAGAGAACCTGCCGTTCCATGACAAGTCGAAGCACATTGAGATCAAGTATCACTATATCAGGGATATGGTGCAGAGAGGAGTAGTGAAGCTCCAGTATGTTGCGACAGATGAGCATATTACAGATGTGTTGACCAAACCACTAGCCAGAGTTAAGTTTGAGTACTTCAGAGAGAGGTTAGGTGTTCTTCAGATAGAAGATACTTCGAGGAGGAAGTGATGGGACACATTTGCTCGAGCCATTCCAAGCATGGTGGTAGGAGGATCCTTCCCATGGCTATGGATGTAAGCATTGTGTGATGAGCATTAGGACAATGCTCCAGATGATGTTCTATGTGATGATGATCAGGATGATCATGTGATGATGATATGCATCAGGATGATGCTATGATGATGATCAAGATGATCATGTGATAAAGGTATGCATCAAGATGATGCTATGATGATGATCAGGATGATCATGTGATGCTGATGTGCATCAGGATGATGTACTGTATGATGATGATCAGTATGATCATGAGCATTGGGATCATGCTCCGTGCGAGGATGATCATGTTTATCATGAGTATCAAGATGATACTCCGTGGCCATGGACAAGTTGTGCGATAAGCATATAATAGTGCCCTGGGAGATTTGTAGATACTCTTTCTAGGTTTTTCCTATGGCATATAATAGTTCCCTGGGAGATCTGGCAAATGTTCTTTCGAGGTTTTGCTTGGAGGGACATATAATAGCGCCGTGGGAGATTTGCAGATACTCTTGCTAGGTTTTTCCTATGGCATATAATAGTGCCCTGGGAGATCTGGCAAATGCTCTTTCGAGGTTTTATCCATGGTATATAATTTCTCCCTGGGAGATCCGATAGGTTGAGCAATAAGATCGTAATCAGTCCTGGGATGCTCTTTCAAGGTTTTTCCAAGCCACATGTAATCAATCCTGGAGATCCGATAGGTTGTGCTAGGCATGTAAAAGTCCTAGGGTGCTCTTTAGAGATCTTGTAGGTCACAAGACACTCTTTTAAGGTTTTGTGGGGACCACATGTAATTAGTCCTGGAGATCCGATAGGTTGAGCAGTAAGCTCGTAATCAATCCTAGGATGCTCTTTAGAGATCTTGCAGGTCGCAAGACACTCTTTTAAGGTTTTGTGGAGGTCACATATAATAGATCCCTGGGAGATTCGGTAGGTTGAGCATTAAGGTCGTAATCAGTCCTAGCATGCTCTTTCGAGGTTTTGTTGACGCACGTAATCAACCCTGAGGATTCCACAGGATGGCCAGCTCGCAGAGATGATGAAGAACTACAAGAAGCTAGGCCTACATCCAGCATGAAAAAGGGTTGGCTCTATATAACTTCCTATGATGAGAAGAATTGAGAGATAGCACCAGTGATCGAGATGACGAGTATAGCAGCAGTGATGATGATGCTCCGTGATCCAGTGATGATGATCCAATTCCATAATCGAAGACTTGTGCCTATATGTATTAATGACCTGTGTCAAGAGAATATCTTCCTAGTTAAGAGGGAGTGTTGATGTATTTGTAACTTCAGAAGATATTCACTTGTATATTGTATGTATTACATTTGTACTTTATTGTATCCCCAACAGAGATGTATTAATCCTCCGGTTGGAAGTGTCATCATTTGTATTTGCGAGTGTCGCAAATTACATTGTAAGTGTCGTAACTTATATTTGATGGGTTGTTAGACCAGCTTAGATGGGTTGGCCCAATATGGGTTAAAGGGTTATTAGACCACCCTAGTGGATTTGACCCAATGACAAGTGGTAATGGGTTATTAGACTCTCCTAAGGGAGGTCATCCCAGTTAGAGTTAAAGGCAGGTCAAGTCATTGTATAAATAGAGAGTGTGACTCTCTCATTCTATTCATTCACTCACTCACTCACTTCACATTAGTGAGAGAGAGGAGGAGTGTGCATCAGTGGAGGAGGAGAAGATGCTAGGAAACTATCTCTTGTTTTGGGGTTTCATCTTGGTGATATTTCTATTGGTGCTCATTCTATCTCTGAGGAAGTTGCGGGGTTTCTCTCACCTTCTTGGTTTTCCCCAGTGAAATGCTTTGTGTCTCTTGTCTCTTGTGTTTGATATGATTTACATGTTGTTCTCTCATTTAATATCCTAGATCATATTAAATTAAATGATGAAAAATTAACAATATATTGTGTGCTCTACTAATTGATCTGCAATCTGCATTTCTGGTTCAACGTTCTCCTCTACATGACTGCTATGAAAAATTGATACTGTGATTTCAATTGAGGATTTGTTGTTCTGAAATGAAGCACCAGTAACACAAGTAACTGCACACTTTCTGATGTGTCAATTCTATTTAAGTTCTACAGTCTCTTAGATAATTTGCGATGTCTTGTGCATCAAATAATTGGTTCGTTCAGTTTAACACACTTGTCTCAGATAATTTGCTTCATGGTGTGCTTATTAAATTTTGTTGTTGTTGCGCATTAGATGTAGTTCTCAACTTCACACACTTTCACTTATATTCTTATGCAATAGCAATACATCTATGCAATATATGATAACCTTCGGTTCTGTCTATGCACTTCTGCATCTACAACATCTATGGCTATTGACATGCTAATTGTGGTATTGTCCTTTGAAACATCAAGCACTTGTGCATTCTTCAATATTTCTTCCTTTCGGTATTTGCGCAACCGTCACATATCTACAACATCCTTCTACACACCATCAAAGCTTCGTTATGTTGCATGTGTGCATTTGGCTCTTCGCTAGATCATTCAGTTTTGTCTACGATCCCTTTGATTCCCCGAAAAAAAACTGAAACTTACTTGAATCTCACTTCCAAGAACTCTACCAAGATTGCTACTCGCATCTCTATTTATACATGTCCTCCAAGGATTGTATGTACATAAGTTGGTCATGGATTCCTTCTTCCATTCTTCACGGATTGTGCATATTGTTGGTTCTGGAGCCAGATCTTCTTGTCTTATAGATGATATTGTATCAGCCATGTTTGTACCCCAGTTTTATATGATATGTAGGTGGACTGTACAATCACCCTAGCGGGGGGGTGTGGGGGGGCATCGCCCCCCCACGGGGTTCCAGGGGGGATCATCCCCCCTGGCTGGGGGGTCTGGGGGCCAGCGGTCCCTCGTCGAGGGTTCGGGGGCAACGCCCCCGAAGAAAATTTTGGGGTTGTTTTCGCCAGCTGTTTTGCGGGCCCATAGTTTTGGGTATCCCGTGGTATCTTCCCATTGTATTTACCTTATAAAATAAAGACATTGTAATACAGCTAGGGATGATGATGTATTAGGTTTTATGCATTGTAAAGATCTCTAAGATCAAGAGAGAGACTGTGAAACAGAGAAGAGGAAGTGCAGCGGTTGTGCTGCAGGTTGTATCCCTTCACCTTGCTGGATGGTAATAATAATAAGGACTGGAAAATTCAGTGTGGATGTAGCCCAAGTTGGGTGAACCACGATATATTTGTGTCTCTCTTGTAATGTGTATGTGTGATTATATTTGCATTTCTGTTTATTGTTATTGCTCTGCGATCCTATTTTTCTAACACATATGCCACGTGTCTTCATCTGCGCTATTGATGTGTCATCTCCGATGTATAAAGCGCCTTCAAGGTCAACAACTGAGTTGGACTACACACCTTGGTGATGTACCATTGCGCTCTTGATGTACCATTGCCTTGATGTACATGTGCAATATTCTACTTTATCTTGATATGTTCATGACCTTCGTTGTACCAACCCTTGTGGGTAATGTGCCCTTGTGATATCAATACTTTACGTGTACATTCTCTGGATTCTACTTGGTGGGATAATAACCCGTGCCTCTTCATTGCATATGGGTGATGCGCCCTTGATGTATTGATACTCTGTGGATTCTGTGCATACTTTGGCTTCTACTTTGTGGGACTTTGACTTCTTCTTTGTCATCACTTGTGGGACTTGCACACCTACTGTACCATCAGTTGTGGAATTTTCTCATAGATATTCTTCAACCGTTGTACCATTCTTGGAACTTGTGCGCATTCACTTACTGGAAGAATTTTATTATTGGATATGCTAGCGTGCTTTCAGGATTTTCCAACCAATAACTACTTGTGCACTTCCAACCATTAACCAAGTAATGCTCAGTCTTTCTTGCACACTTGTACCATTTGTTCAACCAACTCCTTGTCTATTTGAGCACATGTACCATTGTCCAACCAACTCCTTCAATTTTCTTTCATGAGAGAGTATGAATTGGTGGACTTAAGTTTTGCGCAAGGACCACATGATGTAGGATACATTACTTGTGTTCCTTCTTGAATTGGATCTTTATGAAGTATCTTCTTATGCACCTTTGCTTATGTACTTATTCAAGCTTGACTTGTATGTGACATATTTAGACTGAATGTACTCTTAGATATACTCCAAAGTAGCATACATATCTATCACCTCGACCACTTTTGCATATACTTATGATGTTCATGTTCTTCTTCTTCTTGCACATATACTAATTCAAAGCAGCATCCATATACTTATTCATACTTCTGTAGGAATGTTGTATCCACTTTGACTATGGCTAATATCAATAACTTAGACTGAATCAATTGATATCCTCTTTGAAATTGGATGACAGACAAACACTTGACATCATCTTTAGTTGACATCAATGACAACCAATGCTCAAAAATATTCCCCTTTAGCATTGATGTCAACACCTCATGAAGTTGTACCTGATCTTCTTTGAACTCTATCCTTCATCTGTTATTGGTCACAGTGCTCCCCCTCTGTATGTGCTTCCCCTGAGTTCTTAGGTATTTTGGCTACTGTGTTCTCTGTCAGTACTTCTGCTATCTCTGTGCGAATAATGTTGCTTCCTATTGTATCTGCATAGATCATATGTTTAGTCGTCTTCATGCTCTTTCACATCTGTTGAAGTTTCATGATGTTCCTTTGATGTCTGCACTTCTCCCTCTTGTTGTTTTGTCTCGCTGACTTTATGTATCGCTTCTATGTTCAGACTCTTCATAAATGTCTCGGCTTCATGCATCTCTCAACTTAATGCACTTCTCCCCCTTTAACATCAATGGAAAAGAGGTCCAAATCTTAAGCGGGGTGGATTATTTATTTATGTTTTGCGCAGGCCTCACCCTAACTGTTTCCTAGGATAAATCCCCCTGTCATCATGATTTGTTGCTTTTATGTTCCTATATAATTGATTTAATCTCTTGTAGGTTTGTTGTTATGGCTGAAACTTTTTCTTTTAATTCTTCTTTTCCTACAATAGCAATTTCCGCCTTTTCATGGTGGAATGACTTTAATGTTTCACAACAATCATTGATTGCCTCCTTAATTTCATGTTTCACTAGAGAACAAGATTCTGTGATGCTAAAGGAATCCTCCTATAAAGGTCCAATTCTTTCAATAATCTTTCAATGTTCCTCACACAACATGTTCGCTTCTTGCTGCAGCTTATTGCAGTCTCTCATTTTACTTGTTAATTATGCTATTGGAAGACTGGTCAGACTGTTGAGAATTTTATGTTCTAGGTCTTGTGCTATTTTTTGCTTCTCATTTACTTCTTTCATCTATTCATCCTCAACCATATTTTTCCATAATTGAACACTTTCTTCGTGAAGTTCCATGCATCTTTATACCATAGTTTTGAGAGCTTCCATTGCATATTTTATCCTTTCTAATTCCATTTCCATTTATCAAGGTTTTTCTAATGGTTGACTCTTAACTTTGTTTTTTAATTCCCGAATGACCTCTCTTATCATCATTAGCTTTCTTTCTGAGGAGATGTCTTCATTCTTGTGAGTTTCTAGAAGTATATTGTATACTTCCTCTATTACCTTCTGTAAACCACAGGCATCCTGTTGTGCCTTTTCCAGTTCGTGTTTCAACAAACATCCTTGTGCCACTGCATCCTATGCTTCCTTTTCTAGTTGCACTATCTTTTGTCCAGTTAAATCCTTTTCAGTCCTCAGCTGTACATAGTATTCTTGTGGGGCATTCTTATCCTTTTGACATGTATTTAATTTTTTAGCATATGCTTCATGTATTCTTCTGATTTCTTGTGCAGCAGACATATGTAGTTCATGTAATCCATCTAAGGTTAGCTATGAAAAAATTAATTCTACACGACTTACCTCAATTTGCATTTGAGTAGGAAATGTCATTGCTACGAATGAGATCTTCAGTCTTTGATGTAGTTATACCTCCTTTAGAGATTTGGTGGGAAGATATGCCAGACTACCTTGGGTTGACTCAATCATTTTCTATCCTCCCCAACTTTTCTTTACTAGTTTATTTAATATTCCATATTGTTCATCAATCTTTGTCAGTGTTTCTCTTTGTTGTGTAGTGAGATTTTCAATCTCGTCCTTTATGATAATATTTTGGATTGGCTTTTCAATCATATTTTTTATTTATGTGATTATTCGTTCAAGGTCTCCTGTTATAAGTGGTTGGGCCGAATCAAGTTCATATACTTTAGCTTTCTTCTTTGTGGAACCTTCACCTTGAACCATTTAATTTCTCTTCTTGGTTTGCACATTCTACTGTACCAGCTTGGTAGGAATTTTTGAGTTATTTGTCTTTTATGTCTTTTCGGTTGACTGTTTCTATTGCTCCGCTTCTTCTTCTTCAGTTAATGGAACCCTCCATTCTGCATCCCAATCTTGAATAATTTTTGCAACATCTTCTTTAGTGAAAATGAATCTAATGGACCACCATTGTTTGCTACGGTCCATTTTTTCATGTGCATAGGTATGATGCATTTTGATCTTGAAGTGTGTGATTCCTTTGTAAGTTTCAACAATATGAAGAGAAATTCATGGAGAATTCTTTAGGAGGAACCTTATTTCATCGGAGTATAAGAAGAAATTGATATTGTTTTCTTTCTGCTTTTCCTTATCTTCAGAGACCCACATAGTTGCAAACCTCACAGCTTGAAAGGGTTTTCTATTTCTATGTAAGAATTGAATTCCTTCGAGTTCCTTCCAACTAGTGAGAGCAATACAATATAATAACCATGTATAGTGAAAAGGGTTACCTTTTTCTAGTGCTTCCATATAGTCTTCAAGAAACTCATTCAATAAGAAAGTTGGCCAGTTCATCTGGACACCTTCGACTAGAACACCTTCAATTTTCATAGGCCATGTAGGTTTCCTTCAACCAGAACACCTTCAATTTTAATTCGATCCTACAACTAAGTGTCCTCTACTTCTGGTAGAGTTACATTCAGCGCGTCAAGTTTCCGGTCTGGAATATATTCACATTCGGGTTTTTCAGTCTTCTCAGAGTCCTTTGGATTTTTCGCAAATGGGTTCTTGGTCCTGCATTTGCTTCTGGGTGCCATGATCTTCAGCTATTACTTTGGTAATAACTACAAAACAATAGCCCTTGTTCTCAATAGACATAATGGTTTAGACCAAGTGTCTTCTTGATTTATAATCGTCTTCATTAATGATTTCGTTCTTTACGGATTTGTCGGGATTTATCTTTATTACAAAAAAACCATGAAGTTTCAATATTACTTGATCTTTTGTCCAAATCCATTTAACCACTTCATATCATTAATATTTTTTTATTTAAGTAATTAAATTCGTTTGTGCCACTGAACCACTAACTCATTAATGTTCCTCCCATCGTCGCAGTTTATGATGGCGCATACATGTTCTACTGCAACGGGTTTAACTGATGGTTGTCAGTTTCATTCTAAGGTGGAGACAGATGTGTTTCTCGAGTCTCCTTTTCTTTGTTTTTTTGGTGTAGTGTCAATATTCACAGTTTTATTCTTCCAAACCATTTCACCACAGTGATATGTTCTTTGACCTTTATTGGTTTTGTTTCTGTTGGTTGATTCAGACACTTTATCAGTCCTCTTTATCCAACATTTCAAATCTTCCTTGAATTTCCACAGTCCTTCGCTTTGTGTCCAATATTGTTGCACTTACGACAGACTATATTGTAGCAATACTTTCCAATATGAGCAACCATTGTGCACTTCCAACAATGAATTGATTTGCACATGTCCATCTTCTTTATTTGTGCAATTTTTTTATGTATCCTTTTCACAATTATTCTCAAACCTATACCATATTTGTTGTGACGAGATCTTTTCTTATTGATAATTTCATTCAGTACCTATCTGCTTCTAGCATATTTTTTTGACACCATGACACAGTCTTGCATTCTTTTCAATTCTTTTTATTTTGTTTGCAATGTGGTTATTTGTTCATCAAGCTGTTTCTCATACTCCAAGTTTCTTTCTTTGAGAGAGATAACCTCTAGTTGAATTGCTTGAAGATGATCTTGGTTATCACATTGTTTTTGTAGTTGATTTTTTAATGACAGAATTTCCTTGGCCTTTTATTCCTTTTCTTCCATGATATTTTCCAATTCTTCCTTGAGGAGGGTGATCTCATTTTCAAGCTTCTAATTTTCTGCATCTGACTTCTTCAGTTTGGTCTCCAAGTTTTTGTTCCTTAGCTTTGCATTCTGACTGGTCTCCTTAACTTCCTACTCTTGGTCGGTGAGAGATGTTACCAATTCCTTGGATTCTGCTTCTTTCTTCTTCAGGAGGTTTAACGTCTTGGTTGCTATCTACTTAAATTATTCTATCATATTTCTCTGTGTCTGGATAATATCTTGTGCTTCTATGACAAAGAGATTGTTTAAACAACCATCTTCCTGTACCCATGGTTCTTTTCTTAGAGAACCTTCCTTTCCCATAACTGTGCACTTATCTATCTTCCATATGTTAATATGTTGTTGAAGACACTTGCTCTGATACCAATTGTTGGAATCGATTTAATACTAGGAGTGGGGGTTGAATCAGTATTAGCGCAATTATTAGCTGATTTTACCGTATTTAACATATTAGCCTTTACTTAATATTTATCTTCTATTATGCATCAATAAATAATTAGTCACACATATATGCACCACATCAATAACACATAACACACAAGATTTTTACATAGAAACCCAAACAGGAGAAAACCACAGAATGCTTCTTTATAGTGAGAAAGAACACATTCAAGGAAGCACCAAATTCCTATGTTTACCAACACCAACTGGAAGGAGGCACCAACCCCATGGTTTTATAGGCACCAACCTGAAGGAAGATTCCACTCCCCGTGTTTTCTCTAGCAACAACTAGAAGGAGGCGTTGACCCCCTATCACTCTGTTTTACATGCACCAACCTGAAGGAAGCCGTGACTCCCTGTATCCTTGATTTACAAGAACCAACCTAAAGGAAGCTATGACTCCAAGTCTCCTTTCCTCGTCCAACCACCATGATGTCTAATATATCTTACGGCCTTACTGAACATGAACTCTATGCACTTCTTCAGATATTCTGATGATGATTCTGTTGTATGACACTTGGTATGCATACTATACTTTGTCACTGTGCTACATACATCACTTGACTTCTCAAACTTCTCAACTCACACTACTGATGATGACTTAGTTCATTTATTGTGTGCTCTGTTGATTCTGCAATCTACATTTTTGGTTCAACATTCTCCTCTACGTGGCTGCATGAACAACTGATATTGTGCTTTCAATTGATAATTTGTTGTTCTTAAATGAAGCACTGGTAACAGAAGTAACTGCGCACTTTCTGATGTGTCCATTCTATTTAAGTGCTACAGTCTCTCAGATAATCTACGACATACTGTGCATCAAATAATAGGCCATTCATTTTACGCAGTTGTCTCGTATAATCCGCTTCGTGATGCACCTATCAGATTCTACTATTGTTCTATTGTTGCGCATCGGATGTAGTTCTCGACTTCGCACACTTTCACTTCTGTTCTTATGCATCAACAAGACATATGCACAATATCTGATAACCTTCAATTATGTCTCTATGCTTCCATCTCTACAACATCTTTGACTGTCGATGTGTTGATTGTGGTACTGTCCTTAATTTGAAACATCAGGCACTTGTGCATTCTTCAATATTTCTTCCTTTCCGTATTTGTGCAACCGTCACAGATATATAGCATCATTCTGTGCACCATCAAATATTCCTTTCGTTTCATGTGCACATTCGAATCTTTGCTAGATCATTATGTTCTATCCACGAGCCCTTTGATGCCCCCCAAAAAAACTGAAACTTACTTGAAGATCACTTCCAAGAACTCTACCAATATTTCTACTTGCATCTCTATTTATACATGTCCTCCATGGATTGTATGTACACAAGTTGGTCATGGCATCCTTCTTCCATTCTTCACATATTGTGCATATTCCACGTGTCTTCATATGTACTATTGATGTGTCATATCTAATAATCAAGTTTCTTCAAGGTCCACAAGTGAGTGGGACTACACACCTTGGTGATGTACCATTGTGCTCTTGATGTACCATTTCCTTGTTGTATGTGCTCAATATTCTACTTCATCTTGATATGTTCATGACCTTTGTTGTACCAACCCTTGTGGGTAATGTGCCCTTGTGATATTAATACTTTGCGTAAATTGTGCATTCTATGGCTTTTAGTTGGTGGGATAATGACCCATGCCTCTTCATTGCATATGGGTGATGTGCCCTTGATGTATTGATACTCTGTGGATTTTTTTCATACTCCGGCTTCTGCTTGGTGGGACTTTGAATTGTGCTTCCTCATCACTTGTGGGACTTACACACCTGCTGTATCGTCGACTGTGGAATTTTATCATAGATAGTCTTCAACCGTTGTACCATTTTAAGAACTTGTGCACATTCCACTTACTGAAATCATTTTCTTATTGGCTATGTTTGCGCACTTTTAGGATTGTCCAACCAATAACTACTTGCACACTTCCAACCATTAACCAAGCAATGCTTAGGCTTGCTTGCAATCTTGTACCGTTTGTTCAACCAAATCCTTGTCTGTTTGAGCACATGTACCATTATCCAAACAACTCCTTCAATTTGATTTCAGGAGAGAGTATGACTTGGTGGACTTAATTTCTACACAAGGACCACATGATGTAGGATACATTACTTGTGTTCCTTCTTCAACTGGATCTTCATGAATTATATTCTTATGTACCTTTTCTTATGTACTTCTTCAAGCTTGACCTATATGCCACATCTTCAGACTGAATGTACTCTTATATATACTCCAAAGTTGCATACATATATGGCACCTTCACCACATGTGCATATACTTCTGATGTTCATGTTCTTCTTCTTCTTGCGCATATACTACTTCAAAGTGGCTTCCATATACTTCTTCATACTTTTGTAGGAATGTTGTATCCACTTTGAATATGGCTGGTATCAATGACTTAGCCTAAATCAGTTGACATCCTCTTTGAATTTGGATGACAGTCAAACACTTGACATCATCTTTAGTTGACATCAATGACAACCAATGCTCAACAATGTGTACTTTCAACTTCATGCTTTTCTCCCCCTTTGACATCAATAGCAAAGAGGCACCACTGCTTTCACAAATCATTAATTTTCTTTTCTTTTGATTTGTGTTGTCCTTTACTTGTCTTCTTATAGGGACAAATCCCCCAATATTCATGCTTCATTATTTTGTTGAACTTTCTGCGCTGAGATCCTGCAGTATATATATTTATTTCATAATTATCTTTTATTTATTTCCCTCTACATGTGCGTTAATACTTTTGTATCTTGATCTCTTGTGCCCATCACAACACTTCATCATTCTTTGCGCAGTGAATCATGCAATCATCCTTTCGTACCAGACCGCGTAGTGCCAAAATCCATCCTTAGCTAGTTTTGCACTATCTTTTTTCTATTGACTTACTTTCTATTCCTGACTGTTTCATCTCTCGCATTTACTGCCCTGTCACCAGGCCTTGTCGCATTTAATGTCATTGCATCCCTTTCCATGAAAACCAAATATTTGGTACATTTTTCATCTATCGGCAATATGGACATTAAAGAGGGAATGACACTCAGTTCGTGTGGCAACAATGACATATCGCAACTGTACTCAAACTCTTTGGGGCAACATCATTCATTGTATGGTGCAATGAATTGGATTTTCACCTTTTGTATTGTTTCCAAAATTAATTAATTCTTTCATTTAGTTTTGGAGACTCCACCACCTTCTGCAACTTGCGTGATATTGAATGCAAATCGCTTCAGCTTAACTCCACGTGTGTGAAAATCATCAACTCAATTCCATAAGAGCTCAACGAGAAAATGTCAGGTTCATCACCTTTTCCACTATTTCCCTTTTGTGTCGTATTGCTCCCCGATTTGTCATTTTCCTTTCTTTCCAATGGCTTCCTTTTACCAGAGAATGAACAATTCTCTTGAGATTGTGCAACTGGATGATCAGTCACAGCAGTCTGAATTTGCATGTCTGAGAGTAGATGTGGGAGTTTGGAAAAACTAGATGGAGGAAATAGAGTGCCAACATCAATATGCTCAATCACAGGTGAATATTGGGCATGATAAACAGCTGACTCATCTAACTCGTTGGGTCAAATTTCTGGTGTGCCAACAACAACAGATTCTGGACGAACTGTCCTCACTTCGGTCTGAGCATTTTGAACTTCCATCGTTTGCAAATTACAGTTTCTTTTTGTGAGACCTTCTTCTGAATGTATTGCATTGGTACCAGTATACTTGGAGCTTCGACTCACACACTAGCTAGACTTAGAACTTGATCTTGAAATGTGGTTGTAGATTACTTCTGCAATTCTCAATTTTTCCATATTCACTCATTTTCTTACACATGCCTTTTTGGCCTAAGCATGGAGTCCCTTTTGATATTTATATTGTAGAAGACTCATGCAATTTTGTAAACACACTATTTTTTAATTTAATACAAATCACACCTTTTGCACAGACTCGTGTCTATCTTTTAGCACTGGTTACATATTTTCTTCATTTAGTTATATGCAAGAGTTTTCTCCTGTTGTGCCATAAAAATTAACTCATCAATTATTTGTTCTTCACTCCATCATATGAAATATATTTTTTGCAATAATCATCACTTAGTAACATTAAACTGAATGTATGCACATAGTTTCTACTTTGCCTGAAATATTGAAGCTATTTTCTGTGACAATTTTAACTCAATACACAATTTACTGCAATTCTGGTAAATACTGTGATAGACATCTTTGAACTCTTCCTTCACTAACATACTCCTTGAATTCTAAGATGCATCGTGTTGAATTCAAGGGTATCACCCGATCTTCCTGAGATCAAGAAGAGGAGCAGCAATTACTTTTTGCTTTGGACATTCCTGGATTGTTTGCTTCTTCTGCGCACTTCTGAGGAGATTTCCTTAGCCAATTTTTCTTTTACGCACTTCCATCTTGATTCTGTACTTGAGAATTTTCAATATGATTCCTTGGAATGTGACTACATTTATGCAATAAATCTTCATCTAGACAATTTACTACTCTTCGACAGTACATAACCTTATGTCCAATACCATCACATGCATAGCATCTCACAGTTTGAAAATATTTTACAATATGACCAAAGCGATTGCATCTTGTGCACTTCATCCTATTTATCCTTCTTTGGTTAGTATATTGAAAATATTGTAGTTGTTGAAGGAAAGACTTAACATGATTTGGGAAATGTTCTCTATCGAAGACCTTCTTTGATGCCTTTTCATAACTGAGACTTCATTTGTCTTAAGGTGATATTTCATCATTCATGAATTTGTTCAGGATTGATGTGCTAACCTTGAATTTGTTCTTCACTTCATCTTTAACACTAGTCTTATTTCTTTCTTGATGTGTGCAATTCACTATGGGATCTTGGACTTGTTTATTTCCCTTCATCTCAACCGACTTGTCTTCTAAGCAAGATATTTCTTTGTCCTTTGACTCAAGATGACTCATCAACATCTTATTCATTTGTGCTAATTATTCCAAAGAAGATTTCAATGCAAATTTCTCTTCCTCAAGCACTTTGACCTTGTCTTGTGCACAAATCAGTTGTATATCATAGTTGGTCACTTTTTTCACGAACCTTTGCATCAAGGGAATCTTGCAATAGCTTGTCTTGTTCTTCATACTTCGATAGTTTCTCCTGCAAGAATTTACTTTTCTTCCTTGACTTATTTAATTCATCCAAGGCACTAATTAATACACCTTCCCAGTCAATATCTATAACATCTTCTTCTTCTTCAGATAGATTATCAGTATTGACCTCTGCAACTGGTTTTGGAGGTGTAACTGGCTTCATAGGTGTTTTGAACGATCCACTAAATTTTTTTTTGTCTAGTGATCCTGGTTTGCTTTGCGCAACTGGATTATTCTTCGAACTGTTGTTCTTCTTTGCATATCTGCTTTCTTCTTTCACAAAGGCCATGAAAAGACCTCTTTTGGTTCTTCACCACAGTCACTTCCTTCAAAAACATTATTGTCTTCCTCAGTATACAGAATTTTCTTCTGTTTTGGAGTCCTCATTTTGTTTTCGGGTTTGTGCTGAGTGCGCACAGTTCTTTGTTCATGAGAAGTAGCTTCTTCGTTGTTGTCATTATCTACATCTTCTCTGTAAGGACACTTAGAAGTGAAATTTCCTATTCCTCCACATTTGAAAGGCAATTTGTTTTTGTACTTACCTCGTCCTCTTTTCATATTCCTTACAAATTTTGACTCTTCATCATCTGATTCATTGCAAGATTCATTGTCATGATCATGCTTATCCCTTCCAATGGCTTTAAATACAACTACCTTTCTGATGGAAATTTCTTTCTAAGTTCTCATATTGTCTGTTGTTTGGATCCCTTAAAGCTTGTCCTTTCTCAGATCTTCGAGATTTGCTCTGTCTTCCACTACAGACAACTTCACATCGAATCTTGAGGGAAAATTTCTTAGTATATTATGTACTACAGATTCTTCTTCCAAAGTGACCCTAAGACTCTCGATAGCATTAACTATCTCATCAAATCTTAAGAAATAAGAGGAAATGTTCTCTTCATCTTTCATTCTCAAGGATTCAAATAACCCATAGTAGTTCTGCAATTTTTCTTTCTTTACCTTTTCGTCACCTTCATAGAGACACTAAGTTTGTCCCAAAATTCCTTGGCTGACCTGCAGTGCATAACATTGACGAATTCATTATCTGTTAAACCACGCAATAGTGTGTTTCTGGCTTGTTGTAGACACAACATATCCCATGTTTTACCCAAAACATGGGATCCCCCAGTTTTTTATATGCAAAGATAATGATTAAATTTCTTAGTCATTTTGGAGTTTTTCATCCTACTTATCATGCTTTGATGTCCTTGTCATGATTTGATTCAGTTAGTAATTTTCCTTTCGAAAATTTATGCTTTTGTGTGCTTTTTTGTGAGGTGCGGGAAGAACTTATTTTTCAAGGCCAAAATTATGTATTTCTCATAACCAGCAACCCACAATGCGGATTGCAGGAGCTTGGTTTTTTAGTTTGAAAATTTTCCGTTCCACAACCCGCAATGTGGATTGTGGGTGTGGAATTTTTTGTCTAATAATCGCGGTTGTTTGCACCCACAATCTGCAATGCGGATTGTGGGAACACCTATTAAATTAGTTTTGCGCTTTGCGATCCCGCAACCCGCAACCCGCAATTACAGATTGTGGATTGCAGGAACTTCTTGTTTGATAATGTTTAGATTTGCGATCCCGCAACCCGCAAATTGCGGATTGCGGAAAGTTTATTTTTTTTCAGTTTAGTTGTTTGCGTTTCCGCAACCTGCAATGCAGATTGCGGATTGAAAAAAGATTGGTTTATTTGCTTTTAAAGGTTGCGATCCTGCATCCCGCAACCCGCAATTGCAGATTGCGGACTACGGGATGAATGTACATATTTGCAAGAATAAAACTTTCGCAACTCAGCTTCCGCATGTTCAATCTTGACCATTGATTTGTCTTGATCCTGCAGATGAGATTACACTGCGTGATTTGAATAAGTATTTGGATTGTTTCCATTCTTATTGATTTCTAGCTTGTATTTGATTTTTTTACTCATTTGAGTTGGTTCCATGATCTTGGTGGTTAACTTACCATGTTGTCATTCACATTCTCCACCTACATTTAGTCTTCACTGCATAAACTTATCATTAGAGATGATGGTTGGTTATTACCTTCATTCTGCGATTTCGATTTATCTTATGGTTTCTTCTATCATGATTTTGGATATTGCATTAGTATGATATTTGAGCTTGATGAAGTTTTATTTAACGTTTGCGTGCCTAGAATCATAATGTAAATATTGTAAATAATCTTAGTCTTTGGGTTGCTTGTTTATACTAGTTAACATTTTTTGTTTAATTTAAGCTTATTGAAATCTTTTAAATATTCATGATCATGCTTTGACTTTCATTAACTTAATTGTGTATTTCATTAAATCCATATATTAAACTTATACACAATTTGATGTTATGAAAATTAAAAGAACACATGTTTTGGTTTGTTTGAGTACTAAGTTCCCTAATTTCTATGAGATTTGGTTTTATGATTACTTGGAAATTAGTGGAATTAAAATTCAACATTCACGAATGTGAAATTAGTTTGATCATGGATAAGTATTTATTTTCAATAAGGTAATTTGATTTTGAAATTATAACTTGTATTTTTTGATTTTGCAATTTAAAAGGATTTTCATTTATTGCTGTGCAAAAGGAAATGTTATTATTCTTTTCTTGGTTTTCTATTCTTGGGAAATGATTATGTTAGAAACATATTTATAAACTTCATTAATTATCGTATATTATAGGAGTGATTCTTTTATTATATACTTAACTTGTTTCCAACATTTATTTTCTTAAGAATTAACTTGTAAATAATTTTAGTTTTTACTTCTAGGTTCATGGTTTCCCGATATTGGATTTTCTTTCGCTTTGTAAATATTTCTAGATTTTTAATCTTTTCTCTATTATTGCTTTATTTTAATCTACTTCATACAATATTAAAGAAAATAAAAATAAAAACAAAATCATTTATTTTCAAATCTTTCCAATCATTTTTATGCATTTGCGGGATCCTTTAATTTTGTTAAATTTCAACCTTCCCGCAACCTGCAATCCAAAATTGTGGGATGCAGAATGCAGAAAATTTGGTTTTAATTTTTAGATTTTTGACATTCCCACAACCCCCAAAACCTAAATTGCGGAATGTCGATTGCAGGAATCAATTTTTCACATTTCCATTCCTGTATTTTTCCGAACCCTAAGTTTATCTTAGGTTATGTTTTAATTTAATTTCGGGTCAGTAAATTTTAGTAATTTTATTTTTACTTAGGGTTTTGATTTGGTTTTGATTTTTTATTTTCCTGATTTTGATTTCTTTAAATGAATTTTTTCAAATTCAAATTTTCCTTCCTGACATGTGATTTGATTTTGTTGGAGATATTAATTTTAGATTTTTGTTTAGTTTTATTCATTTAGAAAATAATCAACACGGATAATAGATTTAATTGTTAAGATCAATGGTCATGATTCACCCAACCATAAAATCAATGGCTATTGAGCCTTAACTTCCAAGAGCAATATCTTGAGATTTATGAATCCAAATCAAGCCTGAGATAGCTAGTTGGAAAGCTGGAAGGATGGGGAATGATTTGGGTAGATTATTTTTTCCATTTGAATAGCTTAAACACCCTGAAAATCTGCTTGAACAGTCAATTTCGGATTTTCATAAGATTTGTTCATTTTCATTTGTTCTGCAAATGGATTTTAATTAATTTAGATTTATGTCATTAGATTTGGAATGATGTTTTAATTTCTCTTTTGAATTGTACAGGTGTGGATTTGGATTTGGAGGAATCAAATTGAACAAATTACATCCCAAATTTTGAGTGGTCAAAACATACCAAGTTGAAAGCAATGATCTTTGGATGTGACTTCGGGAGTGATGGAGATGAATCTAGAAAATCCGAGACATGGGTTTTTTGCAGAATATGCCCAATTAGTTTGTGTATGAGCAGAATCTGCAGAAAGTTCTTCATTTGGGTGATCCGACTGGTTTTTCAAAAATAGATTTTCCCAGGTTTTTTTCATGGACGAATCTGGCAAATGAAACAACTCAGCTAGTTAGCTCAGCAATTGGGGAAATGTATATTATCGTTTCCTGTATTTTATTCTATATAAATACCTATCTTATATTATCTAAGAGGAGGAGAGAGGCAGTCTCTGCAGAACAGAAGGATTGTAATTTTTTCTGCTAAACTCTTTTCTATGTATTTCTACTTGGAAGAGAGCTAGACTAAGGAGGCTACTGATCATCAAGGTTCAGCTTTGTAAATGTCTTTATGAAACTGAAATGGTGATGTGAACCTTTCATTCTTCTACAGTTATTCTTCATTTGTTCATTTGTGTCTAATAAGATTTTTCTGTTACACACTTCTGAATAGTAATCACTCATTTTCTGCATTTCTGTAGTTTATTTGTTCATCTGATTATGTTTAATGATTTGCAATAACGATTCTATGTTGAAACAATTTTAACATAGTGAAGTTAATGTCTTACTTTTCTTGTTAGAATTGATGTGCTGATGATGTTAATGATTTAAATTTTTCTTTTTAAATTATTGACAATCCAATTATTCTTTTGAGCATTAGATCATTCTCTCCATTTTAAATTACTTTACTCCTGGGATAGGTTATTAGTTTAATTAACATTTAGATAGGTTAGCATTCTGGTTCATATATGTATTTCTGTAACTATAGAATTTCTTCTAATAGTTGCAGAATTATTAAGTGTATATTGTATTCAAATTACATTTAGGATTAGTTTTAGATCTAATTCAAAGTCTCCCTTTCGAGGAGCAAACTCACCAACTCAAAGAGTGCCAGCGGAGGCCGAATATCCGTGGGTGTTAACCACACCAAACAGCTCGAGGATAGGGTAATACTTGCGTAGGATTATCTGAAGCCTTTGGTTGGGTTTTCATCCCCTGTTGTTTGTCTTGGACACCATTCCAGCACCTGCACAACCGAGGCATCAACAAATGGCGCTAGAAGGAGGGGCATCCGACATGTAAGGTCATTTGAGCTATCTTAATCAGATTATCTTAAAATGGCTCCAACCCAAAAAAATTTATATAGTTCCTTTTTTGCTCATGAATATGTATTTAGTTGTTTTTCTAGACAAATTAGCTCTCATTTTCAAATAGATTTGCTGAAGCGTTTGATAGAAGTAAAATTCGATGGTGAGGGAGAAATTTTAGCAAAAGAACATGTTCTTCAAATTACTCATAATTGTCTTGTTAAAAAAAATTTGGATCAAGATGTTTTGTGCAGATTGTTAGCCTTCACATTTGAAGGACGAGTCAAAGAATGGTTTGTAACCATACCTTTTGCCTCTGTCCATTCTTTTGAACATTTTGTATATCTTTTTATACTTTCTTTTGAACACTATGATTTTGTTGGATTATGTGATGAGTGGAAGAAACTCAGTATTAAAAAAGATGAATCATCAGAAGATTTTGCAATTAGAAAGTATAATCTTTATTCTAGATTCCCTTTAATAGATCGTCCTTTGATACTTTAATGATTAAAGCATATTATTTATGATTCGCATGAATCTAGTCAATTAGTAGATGATAAATCTGAATTATACAACGATAACCATCCACCTCTTGGTTTAGATTTGCATGAAGAATCTAAGGATTTAAAAATTGTAGAAATAAATTCCTTCTCTTTCTTAGATATGGATCATATTCAATATGATGATTCAAATGAATTAAATGTTGATATTCCCATGTCTATTCCACATGAAATTCAATGTCTAACTAATCATCAAGGAGATCATTTTTCTATAGAAGATTCTTCTAAAGAACAAGAGAATAGTTCTGATCATAATATCGAACAATCTTCTTCTAGAATAAGTAAAGAGATTCAAGATTCTAATATTTATTATTCTGTTAAACCTTTGATAGATTTTGAATCAACTAATTGTTCTGAAATTTGTGATATGTTTTCCCAATTACCATTTTCTGACCTAAGTGATTCTATAGGAGAACATATTTCATGAAATGTTGATACTACATTAGAAGAAGAAGCAGATTCTAGTTTAAAACCTTTCATACATATCTCTTTTGAAGAGAAAATTCCTCTTAAGGAATCTCAATCCGAAAATATTCTACAAAGAGATGAATTTCATACACTTATTTCCTCTTCGTATTTTTCTATGTATCATGATCTATTTGATAACAATGGCATTCAATCATATATTTCAGATTCTAATTCTCCATTGTTAGGTCTTAAAGAGGTACAAGTTAATTATGACACGTGAAGAAGATCAAGAATATTCTTATCTTTGTCATCAATCTATGTCTTCTTGTCGTTCTTCTTTACTGGAAATGAATACTATTTCTAATAATTATTTTCAGAACTCTTCCTTTTATGATTCATCATTCAATGAAGAAACGTTTTCTTCTTACAATCGAGTACTTGATGGAGATGATTCTGATGAGAATGTTAATGATAGTAGTTCTACACTTATAACATCTCATATCATTAGTTCTTCTCATGTAAATACTCAAAAGCAATTTGATCTCTTTGAGAATTTCCAATTAAATCAACCAATTTATGATGATTGTTACGATAATAAACTAGAACAAATTGGATATGATTTTGTTGATCTTGTTCAATAAAATATTTCTAAGGTGAAAATTGTTCAAGAAGAAGTTTTGGATTCTTATAATACTAATGCTTATTTTCTTTCAAATAATCCATTTCATCGCATAAATCTTTCAAACTCTTTTTGCCATTCTTTTGATTTTCATTGTACATACCATGATTGGGTTGTTGATTGGCTTGAGACATATTTCTTAGCAAAATTTCATCATTATGATAAAACTATGTTTTCATTATTTGTATATAAAGATGGTAAGACTCCATTCTCTTTATTTGTACATAAATTTCATTTTATTTGCTTTAATGCACTCTTTTTCCATTCTTATTTTCATGCACTCATATCATGCCTTCTGATTATTCACTTCTTCCTTTTTGCAGGATTCCATATGCTTTCATGGTTACATTGGAAATTCAATTTTACTTAGTTTTTGTTTACTTTTAGAGTAGTGTAGGAGTAGGCATAGAATAGATTAGTTTTGATCATTTCTTTAATAATTAGATTACTCTTTTAGTTTTCTTCAATAAATATTTGCGACAACAAGCTAAGTCCAATCTGGAAACGACGCTTCTTCAGATGCATTCAGGGAAGTATTTTTGTTTTCTTTCACTTTCTATTATTCATGCTCTCGCTTATTATTTTATTGGTTCAAGGCATTCATGTTTGAATTATGTATCTAGTTATAAACTATAATTATCTTGTCATGAAATGTTTTGAATTAATTCTTTTTCAAGTTTTAAGACTAAGAATATTTTGACATGAGACAAGGTAGTTAGAATTAGGTCATCTTCATTACACACGAATTTTGATTTTTCCTAGATATGCATTTGAAAGAGGGGTTTTACATATTTTGTTGTCACAAATTTCACACAATTTAGTTTAGTATTATTTCAGTTTGTTTCCTTTTTGTACATAATCAAATAAAGAAAGGCATGATTGTCCTAAACAACTTTACGCGACAAATAACAATGCTGATCGTAATTCTTCAACCAAAGGAGAATGAATTTATTTTAAGAGTTTTATTATAATGAATTCAATTAATCAATTCAATACATTTTCATTTTATGAATTAATGTAGTTACTCTCTTTACAATAAAAAAAAATCCTTCGATTTTACAAACATGACAACAAATCTCACTTTTCTTCGCATAAGGCAATTTGTTAAGGCCTGTTTTTGCAATTATTTTATATTTTAGTTTTCTAAATAAAAGGCTTCAATTGGCTCAATATCTCATGTGGTGAATAATATTATCAATCAAATATTCTTTTCTACCACAAAAATGTAAACACATATTCTTCCACATGATTTGTTAGTCAGCTTCATTTGCTTTAATTTTATTTTGATTAGATCACTTTTCATTTCATTTTTCAATTTGTTTGATTAGGCTTGTATTTTCTTAGTTAATAATCATTTGCATTAGGGTGAAAGGTTGAAATGTTAATTATCTAAAAATTGATTTCAATTATTCTACCATTCTTTATTTTGAATCGTGTTTTATTTATCAAACCTTTTCAAAAAATTCATTGATAGGGGATTTTTTATCCTTAGTTAATGACACTCTCGGGCAAGCTAGTCATTCAAATCCTACATCCTTTGAAGTCTTGTATGTGAAAGAATATTTACAAGGTTATTTTCAAGAAGAGACTATCCATTTTCCTATGGTGGAACAATTTCTAAGTTTTACCTTCATACATAAACTTAGCTGCATTGATTATCTTTCTCCTTTTTTATCACAAATCAATACACAAAGTTATTTTCAACTAGATTCTGTAATTATGTTCTAATTGGATCATTATTTAGTAGAAAATGTGTGGGGCTTGCATTGTTATCATCTCAAATCTCTTAACTCCATCCTGCCGTCTTAAGGAGTATAGTCGCTTCCCCATCCATTAAGTAATCTCCTATGAGATTAACATTAAACATAGCCCAATCATTTTCTTTAACATCTCTGGGACTGAGCTGGGAAACAAGAGGTCTTATTATAAGCTAACCTGCTCATGGTCATGCCTTCTTATGGAATGAATTTATTAATTTATGGTCACCAAGCCAGGATACTGGCTTGTAGCCATAAAACAGTTGCAAGACGGGTGGTCTCATCACGAGCCAGCTCGCTCATTATCTATAAGTTGGTGTGAATGACACTGTCACAACCTGATCACCAAGTCAGGACAGTGGTTTCCATTTTCTTTCCAAGGATGCAAATCTTTAACAAGGATTGATAAGCTTTGCATATTTAACTTGTGGATGGGATACAATCAACTTATTGGGTTAAAAGGTAACTCTGTCGAGGCTATAGCCGCTTGCTGGCAGCAGGGCCATGCCTGTGGTATTAGAGGTAAAACATTAAGATAACATCTTCTTGTCATCACAATTTTCTCATTTAGAACATGTTTCAATGAAGACCATATTTTGTTGGAAATCTAATCAATTAAGTATTTTTCTTTGCGTTCCAACTAATAGTTGGAATGGCATCATTAAAAATCAATTGCAGCCAGGCAAATCTTTAAAGGGTTGACTTGTTAATGTGGTACACATGTTTTAGGGAAATCTTTCTTCTTGTTAAAAGCCTCATATTTCATCTCCTTATACATGTACAACTCCTATCTTTTCAAGGCAGAGATAACTACTTCGTCCCAGTGTGTCGCCATTTATTGTAGACACAACAAATCCCATGTTTTATCCAAAACATGGGAGCCCCCAATTTTTTATATGCAAAGATAATGATTAAATTCCTTAGTCATTTTGGGGTTTTTCATCCTACTTATCATGCTTTGATGTCATTGTCATGATTTGATTCAGTTAGTAATTTTTCTTTTGAAAATTTATGCTTTTGTGTGTTTTTTTGTGAGTTGCGGGAAGAACTTATTTTTCTCAAAATTATGTATTTCCCGCAACCCGCAACCCGCAACCCTCAATGCGGATTGTGGGAGCTTGGTTTTTGAGTTTGAAACTTTTCCGTTCCGCAACCCACAATGTGGATTGTGGGTGCAGAATTGTTTGTCTAATAATCGCGGTTGTTTGCACCCGCAACTCGTAACGTGGATTGCGAGAACACTTGTTAAATTAGTTTTGCGCTTTGCGATCCCGTAACCCACAATTGCAGATTGCGGATTGCGGGAACTTCTTGTTTGATAATGCTTAGAGTTGCAATCTCGCAACCCGCGACCCACAAATTGCAGAATGTGGGAAGTTTATTTTTTCAAGTTTAGTTGTTTTCATTTCCGCAACCAGCAATGTAGATTGCAGATTGCGGAAAGATTGATTTATTTTCTTTTAAAGGTTGCAATCCTGCATCCCGCAACCCACAATTGCGGATTGCGGGATGAATGTACATATTTGCAAGAATAAAACTTCCGCAACTCAGCTTCCGCATGTTCAATCTTGACCATTGATTTGTCTTGATCCTACAGATGAGATTACACTACGTGATTTGAATAATTATTTGGATTGTTTCCATTCTTATTGATTTCTAGCTTGTATTTGATTTTTTTACTCATTTGAGTTGGTTCCATGATCTTGGTGGTTAACTTACCATGTTGTCATTCACATTCTCCACCTAGATTTGGTCTTCACTGCATAAACTGATCATTCGAGATGATGGTTGGTTGTTACCTTCATTCTGGGATTTCGATTTATCTTATGGTTTCTTCTATCATGATTTTGGATATTGCATTAGTATGATATTTGAGCTTGATGAAGTTTTATTTAACTTTTGCGTGCCTAGAATCATAATGTAAATATTGTAAATAATCTTAGTCTTTGGGTTGCTTGCTTATATTAGTTTAACATTTTTTGTTTAATTTAAGCTTATTGAAATCTTTTAAACATCCATGGTCATGCTTTGACTTTCATTAACTTAATTGTGTATTTCATTAAATCCTTATATTAAACTTATACACAATTTGATGTTACGAAAATTAAAAGAACACATGTTTTAGTTTGTTTGAGTACTAAGTTCCCTAATTTCTATGAAATTTGATTTTATGATTATTTGAAAATTAGTGGGATTAAAATTCAACATTTACAAATGTGAAATTAGTTTGAGCATGGATAAATCTTTATTTTCAATAAGCTAATTTGATTTTGAAAATACAACTTATATTTTTTCATTTTGCAATTTAAAAGGATTTTCATTTATTGTTGTGCAAAAGGAAATGTTATTGTTCTTTTTTTGGTTTTCTATTCTTAGGAAATGATTATGTTAGAAACATATTTATAGAATTCATTAATTCTCCAATATTATAGGAGTGATTCTTTTCTTATATACGTAACTTGTTTCCAACATTTATTTTCTTAAGAATTAGCTTGTAAATAATTTTAGTTTTTACTTCTAGGTTTATGGTTTCCCGATATTGGATTTTCTTTCACTTTGTAAATATTTCTAAATTTTTAATCTTTTCCCTATTATTGTTTTATTTTAATCTACTTCATACAATATTAAAGAAAAAATAAAAATAAAAATCATTTTTTTACCAAGCTTTCCAATCATTTTTATGCGTTTGTAGGAACCTTTAATTTTGTTAAATTTCAACCTTCTCGCAACCCGCAACCCGAAATTGCGGGATGTCGAACATTTGATTTTGATTATTGATATTTCTATGTTCTAGCAACCCGCAACCCGGAATTGTGGGATGTTGGAGGTTTAATTTTCTCATTTAAAAAAAAATTGTTTCCGCAACCCGCAACCCGAAATTATGGGATGCGGAATGCGGAAACTTTGGTTTTAATTTTTAGATTTTTTACATTCCCGGGACCCGCAACGAGAAATTGCATAATGCCGGGAATCACTTATTCACGTTTACATTCCTGCATTTTTCCGAAGTTTATCTTAGGTTATGTTTTAATTTAATTTCTGGTCCGTAAATTGTGGTAATTTTATTTTTACTTAGGGTTTTGATTTGGTTTTGATTTTTGATTTTCCCGATTTTGATTTGTTTAAATGAATTTTTTCAAATTCAAATTTTCCTTCATGACATGTGATTTCTGATTTTGTTGGAGATATTAATTTTGGACTTTTGTTTAGTTTTATTCATTTGGAAAATAATCAACATGGATAATAGATTTAATTGTTAAGATCAATGGTCATGATTCACCTAACCATAAAATCAACGACTGCTGAGCCTTAACTTCCAAGAGCAATATCTTGAGATTTATGAATTCAAATCAAGCCCGAGATAGCTCGTTGGAAAGATGGAAGGATGAGAAATGATTTGGGAAGATTATTTTTTATATTTGAATAGCTTAAACACCCTGAAAATCTTCCTGAACAGTCAATTTTGGATTTTCATAAGATTTGTTCATTTTTGTTTGGTTTGCAAATGGATTTTAATTAATTTAGATTTATGTCATTAGATTTGGAATGATGTTTTAATTTCTCTTTTGTATTGTACAGGTGTGGATTTGGATTTGGAGGAATAAAATTGTACAAATTACATCCCAAATTTGGAGTGATCAAAACGTACCAAGTGAAAAGCAATGATATTTAGACGTGATTTCAGGAGTGATAAAGATGAATCTGGAAAATCCGAGACATGGCTTTTGTGCAGAATATTGCCAATTAGTTTGTAAAGGAGAAAAATCCGCATAAATTTCTTCATTTGGGAGATCCCACTGATTTTCAAAACGATTTTTCTCAAATTTTTTTCATGGACGGATCTGACAAATGAAACAACTCAGCTAGTTAGATCAGCAATTGGGGAAATGGATCTTATCTTTTCATGTATTTTTCTTTGTATAAATACCTATCTTCTATGATCTAAGAGGAGGAGAGAGGAGGTCCCCCCAAAACAGAAGGATTGTAATTTTTTCTGCTAAACTATTTTATGTGTATTTCTACTTGGAAGAGAGCTAAACTGAGGAGGCTGTTGATCATCAATGTTCAGCTTTGTAAATGTCTTTATGAAATTGAAATGGTGATGTGAACCTTTCATTCTTCTGCAGTTATTCTTCATTTGTTCATTTGTGTCTAATAATATTTTTCTGTTACACACTTCTGAATAGTAATCACATTCATTTTCTGCATTTTTGTAGTTTATTTCTTCATCTGATTATGTTCAATGACTTGCAGAAACGATTCTATGTTCAAACAATTTTAACATAGTGAAGTTAATTTCTTACTTCTCTTGTTAGAATTGATGTGTTGATGAAGTTAATGATTTAAAAGTTTCTTTTTAAATTATTGACAATCCAATTATTCTTTTGAGCATTAGATTATTCTCTCCATTTTAAATTACTTTGCTCCCGGGATAGATTATTAGTTTAATTAACATTTAGATAGGTTAGCATTCTGGTTCATATATGTATTTCTGTAACTATAGAATTTCTTCTAATAGTTGCAGATATATTAATTGTAGATTGCATTCAAATTACATTTAGGATCAGTTTCAAATCTAATTCAAAGTCTCCCTTTTGAGGAGAAAACTCACCAACTCAAAGAGTGCCAGTGGAGGCCGAATATCTGTGGATGTTAACCACACCAAACAGCTCGAGGATAGGGTAATACTTGCGTAGGATTATCTAAAGCCTTTGGCTGGGTTTTCATCCCCTGTTGTTTTCCTTAGACACCATTCCAGCACCTACACAACCGAGGCATCAACAAATGGCGTTAGAAGGAGGGCCATCCGACATGTAAGGTCATTTGAGTTATCTTAATCAGATTGTGTTAAAATGGCTTCAGCCCAAAAATCTTTATATAGTTCCTTTTATGCTCATGAATCTGTATTTAGTTGTTTTTCTAGACAAATCAGCTTTCATTTTCAAACAGATTTGTTAAAGCATTTGATAGAAGTAAAATTTGATGGTGAGGGAGAAATTTTAGCACAAGAACATGTTCTTCAAATTACTCACAATTGTCTTGTTAACAAAATTTTGGATCAAGATGTTTTGTGCAGATTGTTAGCCTTCACATTCGAAGGACGAGTCAAAGAATGGTTTGTAACCTTACATTTTGCCTCTGTCCATTCTTTTGAACATTTTGTAGATCTTTTATACTTTCTTTTGGACACTATGATTTTGTTAATTATGTGATGAGTGGAAGTAACTCACTATTAAAAAAGATGAATCATTAGAATATTTTGCAATTAGAAATTGTAATCTCTATTGTGGATTCCTTTTAATAGATCGTCCTTTGATACTTTAATGGTTTCAGCATATTATTTCTGGTTCGCATGAATCTGGTCAATTAGTAGTTGATAAATCTGAATTATACATCGATAATCATCCACCTCTTGGTTTAGATTTGCATGAAGAATCTAAGGATTTAAAAATTGTAGAAATCAATTCGTTCTCATTCTTAGATATGGATCATAATCAATATGATGATTCAGATGAATTAAATGTTGATATGCCCATGTCTATTCCACATGAAATTCAATGTCTAACTAATCGTCAAGGAGATCATTTTTTTATATTCGATTCTTCTAAAGAACAAGAGAATAGTTCTGATCATAATATCAAACAATATTCTTCTAGCATAAGTAAAGAGATTCAAGGTTCTCATATTTATTATTATGTTAAACCTTTGATAGATCTTGAATCAACTAATTGTTCTAAAATTTGTGATATGTTTTCCCAATTACCATTTTCTTACATAAGTGATTCTATAGGAGAGCATATTTCACAAAATGTTGATACTATATTAGAAGAAGAATCAGATTCTGATTTGAAACCTTTCATACATATCTCTTTTGAAGAGAAAATTCCTCTTAAGGAATCTCAATCTGAAAATATTATACAAAGAGATGAATTTCATGCACTTATTTCCTCTTCATATTTTTCTATGTATCATGATCTATTTGATAACAATGGCATTCAATCATATATTTCAGATTCTAATTCTCCATTGTTAAGTCTTAAAGAGGTACAAGTTAATTATGAGACACATGAAGAAGATCAAGAATATTCTTATCTTTGTCATCCATCTATGTCTTCTTGTCGTTCTTCTTTGCTAGAAATGAATACTATTTCTATAAAATTAGTCACAATAGATCTAATGAACAAGTAAATCAATCACAACAGATGAACATAGAAAATATGGTGTAAAACTATGCAAAACATGTAGCAGTGCTCAATATCCCAGTAAGGGTGAATGATTACAATAGAATATAGTCACAATGACTGAGCAATTCGAATTGCCTAAGGAGGTCATTCGAATCACTGAATGGAGTAGCTTGACTCCAACTAGGAGTCCTCATCATCAATCGGTGGTGGTCATCAATGCACAAGAACCAGTCATCCAGGTGTCAATCTGAGTCTAACTATGTGTAACATGTGTAACTGAAGTGTGTAGCACTAATATAGGGAAGTGGGCTCAGTGGAGGGCGCATGGGAGGCTAACTGAAGTCAGAACAAGTCATCTAGTGAATATGGAGGTCCAACAGAAGTGAAACAGTCATTCGGGAGTGAAACTAGCCTCAAATCAGGGAGAATCGGAGCTAACTGAGTGTAACTGAAGTGGAACTGCAGTGGTAGGTGAAGAAGTGCGCCCTTCTATGGCAGTAGGTGAGAAGTGGGCGCCTTCCTGACTAGGAGGGCTAAAAATCTGAAGTAAGTGGCTCCCGGGTGCTAGAATAAGGTGGCTAAGATGCTGGAGGCATCAACCTGGTGACTGGGATGCATGCAAAGTGCATGCAAACCCTAGAATTTGCATGCAAACCCTAATTGCATGCAAGATCCTTAAAAAGATGATGTGGATATCCGAACACCCCCCCTCAAGCTAGACTATGATGTGCAAAAAATAATGTGGGGCCCTGATAACTAAGACCAAAGGTCACCCCAATACAATAATAATCCAAACTAATAACAGTCAATAAACTGAGGAAATGGGGAAAACCTCATGGGAAAAATACCCCCCCTCAAAATAGACTATAGCACACCAAAAGATTTAACTGCTCCAAAATCAAGTAGATATGTCTGGAGGTATCTTACTCTTGGGAGTAAATGCATCATGCTCCAAAAACATGTGCTTGAATTCTCCATCAGTGGATGCAAGCAAATGTGGAGACTTTATGAACTTGCTCTTCATACCGAAAATGGTGAGAACAAATCTGAAAATATGAGGATGATCCTGGAACCTGTGATTCGAACCAAGTGAGGTAGAAAAAGCTCCAATAAGATCAAATAACTCTTGAAACTTGAACTTCTTATCAGTAGAAGTCAAATCATCTCCAAGAATAGATGAATGGTTTCTTGAGATCTCCTTTGAACCAACAAGGGTGAGATCAAAACCAAAATTAGCAAAAAGTGCATGAGAATTGAACTCAAGCGAATGGTAGTGCTCTTCATCTTCATTAAAAATCTGAGAAACTTTGCAAATGATAGAACATAAGTCTATAGGAGGAATGCAATCAAGGAGGGCGAATGCTTCACCTCCAAAATAAGATTTTACCTCCAAAACTTCAAGTAGATCATTATTCTGCATGTTGGCAAACTCATGTGAAAGAGAGGATTCAAGAACCTCTTCAGAATCTAGAGTATGAGCTGGTTTATCTTGCTCAGAATTCGAAATAGAAGACTTTGAGACAGTGAGTTTTGAATCTACAGTTTCTTCTTCATCTTGAACAATTGTTGAGGCCAACACATGATCGAAAAGAACACATAAGGAGATCTCACTGGGCTTGTTCTCCAAAAGGCTAGCATGATCCTCTTCTTCCTGCTTTCCAAATTCTCTGTCAAGTTGGACCCATAGATCACTTGGATTTTCAGCAGTATTACTAAGGTAGCGCATACAAGGAGACATAGCAAGACACATTGCTCCAAAAGCTCTATCACAATCATTGAGCCAATCATTCTCCTCTTCATCGGAATCAAAATCTCTTGTATTACCAATGCACATATCAAAAAGACATTGTCTCTTCAAGAATGCAATCATCTTTGGTTTCCATTCATCATAGTTGAATGGAGTAAGAATATTTTGAGAAGAAGAAGTCTCCATCTTTGCATTAGTGAATGCACATGGAGGAAGTAAGAAACCTGCAAATCACACACAAACAAACACTATGTTTTCAGCCTTGCATGCACATGAGCGAATGCAGATGAGATTTTGCATGCCACTGCTGAAATATATTGGTGAGCAAAGATTGCTCTCTCTTCATGTAGAACACCTATAGAAAAGAAGTCTTGTCCCTGCCATGGCTCTGATACCATGTAAAATTAGTCACAGCAGATCTAATGAACAAGTAAATCAATCACAACAGATGAACATAGAAAATATGGTGTAAAACTGTGCAAAACATGTAGCAGTGCTCAATATCCCAGTAAGGGTGAATGATTACAATAGAATACAGTCACAATGACTGAGCAATTCGAATTGCCTAAGGAGGTCATTCGAATCACTGAATGGAGTAGCTTGACTCCAACTAGGAGTCCTCATCATCAATCAGTGGTGGTCATCAATGCACAAGAACCAGTCATCCAGGTGTCAATCTGAGTCTAACTGAGTGTAACATGTGTAATTGAAGTGTGTAGCACTAATATAGGGAAGTGGGCTTAGTGGAGGGCGCATGGGAGGCTAACTGAAGTCAGAACAAGTCATATAGTGAATCTGGAGGTCCAACGGAAGTGAAACAGTCAGTCGAGAGTGAAACTAGCCTCAAATCAGGGAGAATTGGAGCTAACTGAGTGCAACCAAAGTGGAACTACAGTGGTAGGTGAAGAAGTGCGCCCTTCTCTAGCAGTAGGTGAGAAGTGGGTGCCTTCCTAACTAGGAGGGATAAAACTCTGAAGTAAGTGGATCCCGGGTGCTAGAATAAGGTGGCTAAGGTACTGGAGGCATCAACCTGGTGACTGGGCTGCATGCAGAGTGCATGCAAACCCTAATTGCATGCAATGTCCTTAAAAAGATGATGTGGATATCTGAACAATTTCTAATAATTATTTCAAGAACTCTTCCTTTTATGATTCATCATTCAATGAAGAAACGTTTTCTTCTTACAATCGATTACTTGATGGAGATGATTCTTATGAGAATGTTAATGATACTAGTTCTACACTTATACCATTTAATATCATTAGTTCTTATCATGTAAATACTCAAAAGCAATTTGATCTCTTTGAGAATTTCCAATTAAATCAACCAATTTATGATGATTGTTACGATAATAAACTAGAACAAATTGGATATGATTTTGCTGATCTTGTTCAAGAAAATATTTCTAAGGTGAAAATTGTTGAAGAAGAAGTTTTGGATTCTTATAATACTAATGCTGATTTTCTTTCAAATAATCAATTTCATCGCATAAATCTTTCAATATATTTCTGTCATTCTTTTGATTTTCATTGTACATACCATGATTGGGTTGTTGATTGGCTTAAGAAATCTTTCTTAGAAAGATTTCATCATTATGGTAAAACTCTATTTTCTTTATTTTTATATAAAGAAGGTAAGGCTCCATTCTCTTTATTCGTACATAAATTTCATTTTATTTGCTTTAATGCACTCTTTTTCCATTCTTATTTTCAGGCATTCATATCATGCCTTCTGATTATTCACTTCTTCCTTTTTGAAGGATTCCATATGCTTTCATGGTTACATTGGAAATTCGATTTTACTTAGTTTTTGTTTACTTTTAGAGTAGTGTAAGAGTAGGTATAGAATAGATTAGTTTTTATCATTTCTTTAATAATTAGATTACTCTTTTAGTTTTCGTCAATAAATTTTGAAACAACAAGCTAAGTCCAAGCTAGAAGCGACGCTTCTTCGGATGACTCACTTGATTTCTCATTCTATTGCATACATCACTTGACTTCTCATTCCACTCAATACTTCACTTCAACTGATGACTCACTTCATGTATTGTTTTCTACTTCAAGTTGATCTTGCAGTCTGCACCAAGGTTCACTCTGTCGTTCTGTTGCTGCACTACTACACTTTACCAACTAATATTGTGCTTCAATTGATAGCTTGTTGCTTTGAGATTGTGCACCAGTATCAGATGGAACTATGCACTTACTTAAATTTGTCCATTATGTTTAAGTGTCACAGTCTTTTAGACAATCTATGACATGTTGTGCATCATATGATTCGTCCTTTCGGTCTATCACACTTTCCTCATATCATCCTTATCATGATGCACATATTTGATTCTACTGCTACTCAGTCTCTGCACATCTGATGGAATTCTTTACGTAGCACACTTTACTTCAACATTCATGCATTAGCTAAACATCTGCGCATCTTCTGATATACATCAGTTATGTCTTCTGCACTTCTTTATTAAAGCATCTGTGACTGTCTGCGTGCTTCTTGTGCTACTATCATTCAGTCCTTATGCACTTGCGCATCTTCCGCATTCTTCCTTTCTATCTTTATGGAATTGTCACAGATCTACAACATCATTATGCGCACCATCAGTTCAATCATTCCTCTGCTTGTGTGCACTCGAATCCTTGCTAGATCATACTATTATATACCTCGATCTCGTGATGTCCCAAATATAAATATGTTCCTTCCACTTATAATCTCTTCAACCTCGCCATCAAGACTACTTCAAATATCTAATGTGCTTTCCTTTGTATACATGTCCTGCATGGATTGTATGTCCACAAGTTGGTTGTGGATTTCCTTCTTCCTTGATTCATGGATTGTGCTTATGCCACATGTCATGTTCCACACTACTAATGTGTCCTTTCTTTGTGGGTTATGCTCATACATAGTCCTCAACTTGGTGAGACTTGCACCCTTGCTTTACCATCACTTGTGGGTCTTGCGCACTTGATGTATCAATGCTTTGTGGAACTTGCACATACGTGATCTTCAACTTGGTGGTACTTTGACCCTTAGGGTACCATCACTTGTGGGACTTGCGCACATGTTGTGTCATTGGCTATGGAATTTACGCATATACTAACTTCAACGCTACACCCTTCTTGGAACTTTTGTGCGCTTCAACAACTGAAAGCTTCTTATGATTTGTGATGACTTGCGCTCTTTCAGGACTTGCATAATTGTTCAACCATTTCTTATTCCATGCTTCTCGTGCACTCCACTTGAATTACTTGCGCACACTAGAGTTTGTCCCATGTATTCTTTTCCTTACACACTTCAAACTTCTATCCAACCAACACTTTAGCTTGTACCTTGAAGGACTATGACTAGATGGACTTGTGACATATTCAAGTACATGTGCCTTATCTACTTCTTCAAACTGGATATGCATGATGTACTCTTGGACACGCTTCTTCATACTGGATGCAGCTTCTAGATATACTTCTTCACACTTGCATCCATATGCTTCGTTATCTTGCTTGCACATATACTTCTTCGATGTGGGTTTTCCATACTTATTTAAGATGGCATGGGAATATTGAATCCCCTTGACTTTAATTTACATCAATGAGTCAAGTTGAATCAGTTGACATCCTTTTTGACATTAGTTGATATCAATGACAACCAAATCTCAACACAAACATTATACACCAATCTAAAGAAGCGCTCATTTTCATGGAGAGAACTCAGTACATGGGATACATAGTGCATGACCATGGTATGTATGTGGATCTGGCCAAGATCCAATCCATATATTCATGACTAGCCAACCCCGATGACTCTCACAAATATTCGTAGCTTCCTAGGCCTTTCCAACTTATATCGCAGATTTGTGTTGGGATTCTCTCACATTGCTTGGCCCCTTATCTAGGTGACCAAAGGAGGATCTAAGGACAATTTTGTTTGGGACAAGTCACAACAAAAATCATTTGAGGAGATGAAGCAATGCTTATGTTCAGTAGTCATCCTTAGCTTACCATATCTGCAACAACCCTTTGAAATTGAGATAGATGCTTCGAACTATGCTATTGGCACAATCCTCATTCAACATGGCCATCCAGTAAAATATTATAGTGATACACTCTAATATGCAGTCCAAAAATACCCTACCTATGATAAGGAAATGTATTCCAATTTCCAATCTTACCGCTAATGGAAGCATTACATTCTCGACAAAAATACGGTCATCCACACTGATCACAAGCCCTGTAGTTCATGCAAACAAAAGGGAAGTTGGAGAATGATCGCCACCAAAAGTGGTCCACATACTTGCAGCAATTCTACCTGGACATCAAGTATAATAAGGGTAGCACCAATCGAGCCGTGGATTTCTTTATTCGACTTACAGTGGAAGCCTTGACTATGACGCTTAACTCTTGTGGCCATGAGACCTCTAGGTGGTCTCAACTATATGAAAATGATCTCGATTTTGCTTCTACACGTCGATCATTATGTACAGGCACCCAGTGGCAGACTAATTTGATATCTAGGAAGGACTGTACTTATGCCATATGGGCCATCTCTTTGTTCCTTCAAGCGAGAGTGCAAAGCTAATTTTGGAATCACATTACATTCTAGTGGTAGGTCACTTTGGCATAGAAAAGACCATTAAAGTATTGCAGAAGTATTTTTATTGGTTGAAGCTCTAACAATAAATCAACAGATATATCATTTCATACACTGCCTATGCCATCATGAAACATACCATCAAGAAGCATGGGTTGTACACCCCTTTTCCTACTCCCAATTGACCTTGGGAGTCCATCTCCATGGACTACATGTTAGGAGTACCTCCAACAATGCACGATAATGACCATGTGTTTGTGGTCATGAATAATTTCTCTAATATGGCCATTCTAATAGTCTACAAGAAGAGTATCACCGCCAAAGCCACTATTAATATCTTCTTCGAACATGTTTGGGTTAATTTCATTCTACCACAAACTATCATTTCATATTGGGATAACATCTTCTTGAGCACATTTTGGTCTATCCTATGGTCACTAATGGACACCAAACTCACCCAATCAACTTCCTTCCACCTCCAAACCAATGGATAGACAGAGGTGGTCAATAGGATGATTGTGCACATTCTGAGGATGTTCAATTCTAAACATCCCCACACATGGGATGAGAGTCTTCCATATATTCAACATAGCTACAATAGATCCCTTCACAACTATACTAGACACATCACTTTCCAGGTGTGCATGGGATTCCAACCATTGACCGCAATTGATGTAGCTCTTCCCATTTCCTTAACATAAGAGGAATATTCCCATGGTTGCACCAAGGCATACAAGGCCACTTGATTTGTTTAATGAATTCAACACATCCATCAGCAGTTCCATGACATTTTGTATAAATCCAATGCCAATTACAAGTAGTGACATGACCAACATCGAGTTCCGCACAAATTTTAGGTGGGTGATAAGGTTTAGTTGCATTTGCAGAAAGAGCGACTCATGGGACCTCATCTCAAGATTATTCCACTTTGATATATGGTTTGTACACCATCACCAAGGCAGTCGGTGAGAATGCCTTCAAATTAAACATTCTTTCCTTTCTTGGCTTGCACTCAGTATTTAATGTGGAGCTCCTTCACCCATATTTCCCACCATTGTTGGACACCTTAGAGGTGGAAAAGTAGTTAAAACTGTCAGGACTCGACCTTGATTGTTTGGAGAAGGATACAATTGATTGGACCATGGATACGTTGGTGAAGGGAACTCGCTAACATCATGTTCATCTCTATTGGGTTGTCAAAGCAAGCCAATTTCTTCACTAAGGAAGGTGGCTCACCGAGAGTCAAATTCAATAGAAGTTTCCCCATTTAATGTAGGAACTCAACGCAATGGAGACCATTTCTTCCTAAGGGGGAGGAATGATCTAGATGGTTATTGATGGCCACCCACCTATTCCACTAGCTCAAAGTAGTTTTTCCAGTTTGGCATTTTTTTTACAGTTTTTTGGGCCCAAAACATTTGGGGTAGTTTCGAGGCCCTAAACGACATATTTTGGTGATTACATAGTCCGAACATAGAAAAATGTATTATGTACGATAGAAATACGTACTGATTAGTTAGAAATTTCCAATGGGCTATCGAGCACCCTAAACAGATATCGTATGAAAAATTTATACCGTATGGTAGTTAATACATTAACTAACCACCTTGGGGCCTGCAAATATTTTTATAGCTCATCTTGTTGGGCTAGGTTTTTGAATGTTTAGGGTTTTTTCCTTCATACTTATGATAAGAATTCCCTTTGACCTGATTTTGTAATAAGCTTGTGACGAATGACCATAGCCACCACATCACTTCCCAAAGATAACGCTACCACCATTCTAGTTGCTTTTGTTTTATAGTTTGTTCTATTTCGTTCACTTAATAGAATTTGATTTTACTGTATCACTGTGTTTCCTAAAATATATATGTATATGTGGTTCTATATATGATCTTTTATTTTTTTTCTCAAAAAAATATGGATGATGGTGTTCATTGATTGGCCTAATCTATGTTTACCTGTCAAAGGAAATTTGAAAGGTTCAAAAGCTTGTGCATCCACATTTAGGTCTTGTAGCAATGGACACTTAGTTTTTCATTGGAGGGACCCCTTATCAAGGTTCAAAAATCCTTTTCTTCGGTTCAATGTCTATTCATGATCATTATAGATAAAATCAAAATCATTAATGCATTGCTCATTCATATCTGCAACAAACTTATCCACGAGCTCTTCCATCAATAATGCTCTCAAAACATAATGTTTGGGATGCACCATTGCTGCTTGGATTTTTTTATTGCATCTGTAAAAAATTTCTTGACATCTCCCAATATAACATTCATTAATATCATTGATGTGTTGTAGCTACAACCTCCTTCCCCATCCTTTCTTTTGAAATGTGTAAGGTCCCCATCCCCTAATCCCACCAGCAGGAGGGGACATTAGCTACATCGGGGCATCAAAATTACACCCCATAGCCATAATTACGAATTCATACCATTAAAATGCATGTGCAAACACATAAATAAAATGCAAAGAGGAATAAAATTGATCCACACACACATAACATGCAAATTACAAGCATAATTGTCACAGACATATAAATAAAAATCATGGCACATCAAATACATCAGAATACTTATCTTTAAACAAAGAAGATCCAAGCAAATGGATGTGCAAGAGTGACTTTCCACCCAGTCATAGCCACTATGTCCAACATATACTATTTTTGTTAAGAGGACACCCCCCATGAGCAGGAACGCGTCAGCGGTTTTATCCTTTACCACAAGCAATAACGCGCCCTTGAGAAGTGGTTTTGGGAAACTACTCTTGGGGAGGCACGGTCAATCAAAAGAGGACATGCATCTTAGGAAATTTTGGGCACAACATGCCCATTGTCCCATTTTATCCATTGTGCACTTTATCGATGTGCGATGAGTCTAGGCCGTTGATCTCCGTTATGATCGAATGGTCAGATCTCCGCCCTCCTACTATTAAGCACCGTGCACTTCAATAGGGTGCGGCGAGCCACGACCGTCGATCTTCCCTTCCATCGAACGGTCATATATTCATCTACCCATGATTAACCACCTCACAATTGACTATGCGCTATCAACCGCAACCGTTGATCTGCCTTATCATTCAACGGTTGGATCTTCACCCGCCTCCACACTCCATGCTAGGTAACCTTTTGTGCACGGGTCTGATGTGGCAAGTCCACATCATACCTTTGGCTCACATGGATCTTCCATGTCACCCATCCACATGGCGTTGGTGGGGTCCACATAAAATTTTCCCATAATTTTATAATGTTAGATTTACATGAAATTTTAATCCATCACTAAGGGGATTGTGACCAAAATAACAATGGCCCCTTATATGTCATTTAATAGAACCCGGCATCTACAGGATCATTCATATGCAACTCGTGTTTTTTTCCTGTAACTGTGCATTAGCAGCCCATACAGCTCTGGTATTGCAACCAGAAGCTCTGATACCACTCTGTAACATTCCCATCCCCTAATCTGACCAACAGGAGGGGACATTAGCTACACCAGGACCTCAAAATTCCACCCCATAGCCATAATTACGAATTCATAACAACTAAAATGCATGTGCATACACATAAATAAAATGCACAGCGCAATAAACTTGATCCACACACACATACCATGCAAATTACAAGCATAATTGTCACAAGCATATAAATAAAAATCATGGCACATCAAATACATTAGAATGCTTATCTTTAAACAAAGAAGATCCAAGCAATTGGCTATGTAAGACTGATTTTCCACCCAGCCATAGGCATTCTGTCCAACATATACTCTTTTTGCTAAGAAGCCACCCCCAAGTTGGGCTATGAGGCCACCCCCAAGTTCGGCTATGAGGCCACCAGGGCGAAGGAAACATCTATAGGCTTCTATCTCTCATCCCACAACCCATTATGCTCACTGTGCTTAGCCAAAAATCTCAACCAGAGCTCTACAAGGATATCACTAATCCATCATAGCCATGGAACTCCTTCCAACTACCCCAAAAAACACAAGGAATGAATTTCCCTTCACTGATCCACAGTTCCCTCAGGAAATCCAACCCTTACAATGCTTACCAATGTGTGTAGTAAGAGTCCAACTTGTTGTATGCTAATGGAGAACCTCCTGCAACATTAATCCATGGCTTCACAAGCATCCAACAGTAGCAGTTATCAATGGTTAAGGGTTCCCAACTTGCCCAACCTCCATTGTCACCTACAACCATCTATTTTCCCTTCCAAAAATGCATCTCTGTCTTCAAATTTGAATTTCTAGGTTAAAAACAATCTGGTAATGATCATGAACATCAATGGAAAAATCTACTTAGTGTAGCAGCATGCATGAGAGAATGAGAGTGTGATCATGATCAAAAGAGTGTTGAGTCCAAGGGATATGAGGTAAGGGTGAAAATACAACTGACATAGCTTCTGACCATAGAAGAAATAGGACTGCTAATAGTTGACATAACTATCACAACCCCCATGCTCCAATAACTACATGAATTGACTTTCCCCACCAACCTCACATATGCATTCAATGATTGGTTTAATGGTCAAGAGGAGGTAATTGGCTCATTTAAGGCACATGGTAGATTTTGGATGAGTCCTCAGGTTGACACATGGCAACATAGGATTTGGTTTCCCATAAGCACCCTTCGTCTTCCCCTCTGGTGGAATCATAGCCTCTCTAGTTCTCTTTACATAGCCATCTTGGACCATTTTTATTAATTTCCAACATAATATTTACATACATTTCGAATTGGCATGGTAAGACAACCATATGGTCCAAATAAAAATATATACATCATACATGCCTAGCCATTCACTAGTTGAGCCTTGGCCTTGAGATCCACACTAGGAATCCATACTAGCATATTTACATCATTTACATAATTTTGAGTAAATACATTCCAAGTCAAAACTAGGGGTATTACAAAATGATTGGGGCCCCTCCTTGATTTTTTCCACCTTGGGCGAGTTTTGGTTTCCCTTAGACTTAGCCAAGTATTGTTTGAAAATCTTCCCCCACTAAGAGAGAAAACACTTAAAATTTTTCGAAGTTTTTTTGTTTCGATGAATTTTGCTTATTTTTGCATTTCGACGAAAATCAATAATTTTTATGTTTCAGCGAGTTGTGATATGCTCATCGATATGTGGGCCCCTTTTCATGATCTCGCCGACGTTTCTCCTAATTGGTTCTAAGTCTTGAAGTGCCTCCTAACTTAGATATTTTCACCAAAATAGTTTGGTAGATCTTAGGAAATCCTAACAATGAAACACTAAGCCTGCTAGTTAACAAAACTCACCCAATCCCACCGAAACGATTCAGAAAAACTCGTCCACATTCGTTGAAACGCTTTAGCCTGTTTTCTCCAACTCACGGATGAGACTTATCTTCGACCACTGAAATCTTGAAGATCTAATTTTTTGAGTGAAACTCACCCAAACACGCCGAAACACTTTGGCGAGACTTATCGAAATCCACCGGAACACGTCGGTGCAAGTTTTTAAAAGTTACCAAAAACCTTGTTTTAACCTCATGGTTGGTTGAAAAGTAAAGAGGGTAACTTTGGTCTATAAATAACTCCCCCACCCCTCTTTTTTACCCATTTTTACACCATCCGTTAGCATTTTAACCTATCATGCAAAGCCAACTAGATAACACGGTGCAAGGTCAACGTCTTCCCATGGTCATCCACCCTAACCTCTTCCACCTGTCATCGATAAACTAGTAAGCTTTTTCTTTTCCAAAACATGCTTTAGTTCATGGTTTGATGGTTTTTCTTTGTTGCGGGGTCCGTATATCCTAACTTGCAACCTATGGAATTGCTCCTCTGGCTAGCAGTTGAGATTCCACCCCTTTTTGAACCATAGGTATTCTGTGTAGAGGTCATATGACCCATAGATTAACCCTCTTAGCATTTATTTTTGGATGGCTTAAAATATAATCTGAACCCCAGTTCCAAGTTGCCTCCTTTCCTCCAACATAGGTTAAGACACGTTAGGGTTTCACTATTTTTCCTTCGATTGCTTCTCCGCCTAATTTAAGTGGATGGTTTTGGCCTCGATTTCTCAAGATTCTCTCACTTATGCTACCACTGACTTGTTGGACACTATTATCCGTAACTTCTTAGGCATTGGCCTAGAAATCCCACGATCCCTACGTCACGCTTGACCCACCTCATCAGGTTCCCTTACCCTTTGAAGTCCAGGATATTTGACAAGAGATTAGTCCTTCTTTGATATTTGTATGGAAGGAGTATTTGGATTCTTTTTAGCTTTGGAGCACTGGAAAATCTAACCACCCACAACTGACAAAGCCTATTTTTGGTTGTGAGAATTTTCCAAATAAATGTTCATAATTGAATAAAAGCTTAGATAATTCCAAATAGTTGTGAACAGTCACACTTTGCTACTATCTTATAACAAGGGATGCGAGCAGCAAAGTCCCTGCCTTAGAAAAAAATTGAAATGAAAATAATAAGTAGCGCGAATGGAAAAAAAAGCCAAGGTGGGTTATTGGAAACTTTAAAACACCATGAAAAGAAATAAAACAATGTGTAATGCTTAGGTAAGAGATAATATAGATAGTCAAGTACTAAAGTACTATCACCACTTGTTCTGTGAGTTTTCCTCTAAACTCGGGATTTACCCTATGCTTGAATAGTCATATTACAAATCTTGTGAATACATACTCATAGTAAAAGGTCGACATTTCAATTCAGCTATGGTTAATAACTTGGCTACAATTCGAGTCACAAGTGGTTATAGTTGCAAAACCCCTCAACCAAATCAATCACATACATATGAAAATGATCAACTCACTAGCTGAGAATAAAACAAGTCTAGATATATTCCTTCATTAATATCTCACCCACTTTCTCTACTGCTAATAATTGAGAGATATTTTTTGCATTATTATTATAACTTTTATATAAAAAATACAAAAAATAAACGTGTCTTATAAAAAATACCCATCCATAATCTAGAATCTATCTCTTATAAGAGATGACCCATCCATCCATAATCTAGAATCTAGGAATTTTTTAATCTTTGACTACTATTTACTATTATGGAGAAAAAGCTATCCATATCAATGCTCTTGAAGTATAAAAATATTTTAAAGCTATCCATAGCAATGTTCTTGGGAAGTACAAAAATATTAAAAATATATATTTTTTAAAAATCATTTAGAAATATTGAAAAATCATATATTACATTTTCACAAATATATAATAAAAATCATTAAATATATTATTTAATTAAAATCATAAAGTATATTATTTAATTCTTAAAATAAAGTATTTGATAGTGTAGATTTTCAATTTATAGTCATTCTAATTAATTTTATGAAAGATTTGTAATAAATGTTGAAATGATAATTATTGTATTGACTTGTTAATTATCATGAACATATTAAGTGTAAAATTAATTTTCAATCTGTAAAGTATAATTAGAAGTAATCTATGAGTGTGTTCAATTTTCTAAGAAAAACATAGAATAGAAGTGATTTTCAAAAAGCAAAAAATTGAAGTGATTTTTTCTTTCAAAATTAATCTCCATGAATCATATTGAATAATAAAAATAAAATGGAAGTGATTTTTATTATTATTATTATTAAGTTTATTGAATTTTAAAAAAAATGAAAGTGATATTTTTGGATTTTGTTTATGATAATATAATGATTAAGAAATGTATAGAATTTAGATTAATTTTTAATTGTGTAAAATTATTATAATATTTTCTTATGATATAGTAAAATATCAATATTTATAATTATACAATAAATTTAATATTTGGGAAAAATTTGTATTAAAATAATATTATATAATGAAAATTGTAAAATATTAATGTTTATTTCTTTCACATTCAAATAAAGTGTTTATGGGCAAAAATTGCACTAAAAATTATGTAAAAAATAAAATCGGTCCCTCCCGTCTTTAGAAATTCTAGTGTTCTAATGTTTGGATATAGAAAGGGGAGATGAAGAATGGATTTCCACTCTAAATGTGGCGAGCAACCATTCAATGGAATCTTAGTGGGATGAATTCCATCCCAAAACACAAATTTCTCTAAACGTTTGCGAAGAAAACCTTTATATTCTCCACGCTTATCCTATGGAATCTCCAACCCACATGGCATAGTCGTGTTAAACAGGCCAGCGCCATGGCACGCAAACATCATCTTCTTAAAACCTGCACTCAAAAAGCCACCCATAATATTGCATTCCGTCAATTATATAATGCATAAATAGTTATTGATAGTTAATAGTTAGAGGAAGCATCTTCTTAAAAGATTTAAATACAATATCACTACCAACATGTAAACTAGTTGACATTAACACAAATACCTATAAATCCCGAAATAATCCCATAGTTTATTGAAGGAACAACGATGTTGTTATGGGATACAAGGTTTAGATATATAATGATTTAAATGTCTCCCACATAAAATGGGCACAGTTTCATGCAACTCACATAAGTATACCTTTGATTTAACTTAATGCATGGGTAAACATACAATCAAATATGCTTAGTCACAAAATCCTTTGATTTAACTTGATGCATGGTAAACATACAATCAAACATGCTTAGTCACGAAATTCTTCCATAAACTTTGGGTGAAATGTTGTCATTTGAGAAACTATGATTGGTATTTTAACCTCTTGGGACAAAATTGTGTTTAGAAAATGCTATGTGCTAAGCACTTTCAACAAAATTAAAAAGAATAAAAAATTAAAAGATATTTTTCTTTATATAAATAAGAAAAATAAAATTGAAAAATATAGAAATTAGTAACAACCGAGAACATGGAAAACCAACAATGCCCATGGCTTTCAATAATCTTTGAGCATAGAAAGCATTTGGCACCATGTTTAGTGCTTATGCAGCTTTGATTACTCGTTGTGGTAGGTGAAGACTAGGGTAGACATACATGGCACCCTCTGCTTCATTGCAGCTAAAACCTTCTAACGGGTTCAATGCCTCCACTAAGGTCTACAATAATCACCTACTAAGATATTAAGAACACAATTGACTCAAGATGGAGCATCTACTAAGATATTATAACAATGAATTAACATTTAAATTCAAATTGTATTAACGAGGGGGCATTAGACTTTGAATCCTTGCTTTTAAGCCGAAAAAGGGAATAAAATAAAAAGTAAGAATATCAACATGTGTAAAATAGGAAATTACTATTTGAATCCTTGCTTTGAAATAGGAAATTGTATTAACGAGGGGGCGTTAGACTTTGAATCCTTGCTTTTAAGACGAAAAAGGGAATAAAAGAAAAAGTAAGAATATCAACATGTGTAAAATAGGAAATTACTATTTGAAAATTAAGAAAAGACAGGAAATCTTTAGCTTTGTTCTGGATTGCTAATTTACTATGTAGATTCTGAATCATACAAAGATCTGGAAAAATGAAAAAGCATGAAGGCTTTCCTTTTACATTGACGAAGTTTTATATAGTCATGTTAGAAACTTTTTTTTTTAATTCCAGTCATTTTTTTGCACTCTCTCTCTCCCTCCTTCATGTATATCACTTCTTGAGGATTGCTTTTGGAGCTCGAAGGTAGGGTTTTGGGAGTTCGAGCTCGGTGCTGAGCTCGGAGGTCCTTAGCGAATCCCCTACTTGCAAGTTGATGGTAGTGAGTCCACTTCTGAACCCTTGGACAACTTTGGACATGTCGTTTCCAATGTGGACTATGTTTTTTGGGGTTACCTAGCTCTCAGATGTCACTTGTAGGTCAACAATGGTCCTGGAGTCAGTTTTCCTCTTCGGAAACAAACCCAGTACCAGCTAGGCAAAAATAAGTGGGAATCTCTGTTTTAAATCCATTGTTTGACTGACACAGTACGTAGAGGGTGGGTACGTCTGGATACTTTTTTGATTTTGCTGGTGGGTTCACGTGATCCCTTGTTTTTTTTTAGTTTACCTTCTAATGGGTATTGTGGGTGATGTTGAAACCCTAGTCTCTGCTTCGTCAAATGGGTCGGATTTTGGGGGGGTTTCATGCACGTTTTTATCCCTTGGAGGGTTTACCTCTAGAAATTTCAAGTCAAACCCTCACTCTATGGTGGACTTCGAACCCTAGCCAGATGTTTTGGTATCACGGGGGCACCGTGTGTCCTTGAGGTTTTCTCGACCTAGTGATGGAGATGAGAAGAACCTAGTTGGTACGGAACCGTCAGAGGGTAAATATAGACACAAAACTAAGTATGGGGTGAAGATTTCCTATTCCGGTCCTTGGCTAACTTTTGAAAAGGAAAAAAAGGGAAGGCCGCTCTATGTTCTTGGTAAAGATGTTACTTTTGAGATGTGTCTGCGTTGAGCCAAAGGGCCTTAATAGTCAAATTTGAGTATTTGAAACTTGCTCTTCCTGATTTGTTAACGTGGATACAATGTAAATGGAAGCCACACATTGACAGTATGCCGAGGGTTTTAACGCTAGCGAATGGTTGGATGATCTTCCTCTTTCTGTCTGAGGAAGATATGCGGACTATTGAAAACAAATACTGGGTCTTGGGGTCTGGCTCATTAGTGCTTTCACAATGGCATGCCTCTTTTAATCCCCAGAAAAAGAGGTTAGCTCGGCAACATTTATGGGTTATACTATCGGATTTCTCGTTACAGTGTTGGAATTTCAAGGGTTTCATTGAGGTCGCCAATTTCATTGGGCGGCTCATACTTATTGAAGAAGAAACCTTAGTGGAGTCGGAGCGAAACTCGCCTAGGTTGCTGGTAGACATGGATTATGATGAGGGTTTACCTGGTGAACTATGAATTGTTTGGGAAGGAGGATCTTCTATTCAAAGATTGGACTATTGGTGTATTCCTTTTCGCTATCATCGGTGTAGAGAAGTTGGTCACTCCAAGGATTTGTGTTCGTCTGGTGCATCTGGCGGGGTGAATTACAGGAGTTCAAAAAGTCCTTATGATCAGTAGGGGCCGAACGGCTTCTTACAATGCCAACTTCCATTGGACTACAGCTCAGGCATGGAATGTTTAGGTATGTTTTCAAAAAACCTACCTACTTTGTTAAAAATTTTACCTATTGCAGATATTTTAACCTCCTTGAACCTTACCTAAGCTTCATTATTACCTCCTGTCATGATTTCTGGGTCATTACTGGTCTCAAACCTTACCCCTTCACCTAACCTCTCGTTGTCATTGGAATTTAGTCCATGTGTGGGTGATGTTTCAATTGGTGAACTCCGGTGTCCCATGAATGCTACATCTGTTACCCTTCCGATGCACGCATCATTGCTTCAGCAGGAGGCGCCAGGAACAAATACCCTGGGTATTGATTTATCTCCCTCTTCATTATTGGATCTTGAACATGGGCCACTTGACCTGCCTTCGGTGGATAAACTCCCTTTATTTACATTTTATTCTCAGGATTCTGTCTCTCCGGATTTCATTCCTGTTTCATTGATTATGAATGGGAATGTGACTATACGGAAGGCTAAAAAACCTAAACAAGGGAAAGGGGTAGACCTTGTAAAACCCCCTGTATGTAGTAATCCCAGAGTGACATCTTTATTTGAGAAAGGCCTTCATAGAGTTTATACTTATTCCCCTCCCTCCTTAACGGCCCTTAGAGATCCAACGCCCCTTGATTGTGTTCCTCCATGATTATTTCTTCTTTCATCATGAGAGGGCTTTGCAGTGGCCCTAAAAGAGTTGTGTTGAAACATGTTTTGGACAAGTTTAAGCCCGCAATAATTCTACTTCAGGAAACAATGTTATGTGTTGAAGATGCTATGAAATTCTTTCTTCGTATCAAACCGAGTTAGAGGGTTTGTGCCTTGGATTCCTCGGGGCTCTTGGATTGGTGGAGGGGAAGCTGATCGGCTTTCTAGGGTTATTCGCATTTTAAAAATTTACACACCTATCTGAACAGGAAGGTTTTTTGGGATCGGATGAATAATGGTGGTATTCTACAGTACCCTGATCTTATTGTAGCTGGTGATTTTAATTTTACGCTATCTCCTGATGAAACCTGGGGGGCGGTAGAGTTATGGATCCCTTTGTTGATTAATTCACTACCATATTTGAGGAAGCTAAGCTTATTTATATTGTTCCAAATTTTCTCGTACCAACATGATCTAATGGTAGGTGTGGGAAAGCCGACATTTACAAAAGGCTCGGTCGTTTCTTCATGGCGGAATATTTGTGCGATATTGTTGGAAGATATCGTTCTTGGGCCTATTCTGTGGGTTTCTCTAATCACAAAGCTATTTCTTTACAGTTGGATTTTGACAACAGCTTATATCTGTACCCCTTCAAATTCAATCCTATCTGGTTAGAATATTCTACATTTTGTGATCTGATCAGGGTTGGTTGGGAGTCCAACTATAATTCTTTTCAGGTTCCTCCACTTCTATTTTTGTCAAAGAGACTTCTCAGCACAGAAAGGAAGTCATGATTTGGGAAAGGGATAAGAAAAGGGAGAATACCATCCTACTCAAGGTGATTGAGAATGAACTTCAAGTTCTCTCGCTCTCTGTGGATGATCAGTTGTTTGATCAGAAGAGACTTGATAAAATGGCATCTCTGGAGGGTGAAAAAAGGAAGATTCTACGGTAGTTAGAAGAAACATGGAGCAAAAAAATTCGGTCAGTTTAGATTAAGGAAGGAGATAATAACACAAAGTTTTTCCATCGGTATGCAAACCAAAGGCGGTTGATTAACTCTATTTGGGAAATAGAAGATGAGCAGGGACATGTCATTTGCAATAATTCTCAGCTGAAAGATGAAGCATCTAAGTATTTCAAGGATATCTACAGGACTAAATAAGGTAATAATTTGGAAAGTCAATTACATATTTTAAAACTCTTTCCTCACTTTTTTGATGAAGATGCTTGCCAAACTATCGGACGACCCATTACTGAAGCAGAGGTTTTGAAAACACTAAAACTTTTTTCTAAGGATAAAAGTCTGGGACCGGACGGATGGACAGTAGAATTCTTTCTACATTTTTTTGATCTTTTTGGAAAAGAAATTACTGTGGCTATTAAGGATTCTAGACAGAAGGCACAAATTCCAGGTATTTTGAACTCCACCTATATCACTCTCATTCCTAATATTGACAGACTGGCTGGGTTCGGTGACTATAGACCAATCTCACTTTGTAACCGTTTGTACAAAGTCATCTCCTTCGTCATCGTTGAACGTATCAAGGCTTATCTTGAATGTCATATTTCTGCTGAATAGTTCAACTTTCTACATAATTGTCAAATTATGGACGCGGTGGGAATTGCTCAAGAGAGTGTACACTCAATCAAGCAGAAAAAGTTGGATGCTTTCATTTTGAAGATGGATCTTGTCAAATCATATGACAAGTTGGATTGGACTTATTTAAGGTTTATCCTTTTACAAACAGGTCTAATGGTGGAGATTGTTGATTGGATTATGTCTTGTGTGTCTTCTGCTAATTTTTCTGTCCTCATCAATGGTTCGCCGTCTCCAAATTTTAGAGGGAACAGGGGACTTAGGCAGGGCTGTCCTTTGTCACCCTATCTCTTTATTATGGCCACTGAAGGGCTAATTCTGTTAATCAGTGAAGAAAGGAAAGGAGGCCTTATTAAAGGTATTAAGGTGGCAATTACTCTTTCAATCACACATCTTTTATTCGTTGATGATGTACTCTTATTTAGGAGGGGTATTTTATCATAATGGGCTCATTTTAAAGGCATTATCAACACTTTATGTGATGCTGTTGGTATGGAGATCAGTCTCAGAAAGTCTTCTTTTCATTATCAATGTCATTATCTTGATTTGAAGGTCCAGGTTAGTCTTCTTTTACCCTATCATATGAAGGACCTTGGTGATGGATTTAAATATTTAGGTTATTTTTTGAAGCGCAATGGTTATACTATAGCAGATTGGCAGTGGCTCATTAAGAAAGTTCAGTGAAGGATCAATATTTGGGCTTTCAGGTTATTATCTATGGGAGGACATCTCACCTTACTCTGCTTTGTTTTACAGAGTATCTCGTTCTTTTGGTTCTCCCTTTTCCTAGTTCCCCAACTGGTGATCACTACCCTGAGAAAGCTTTTTTCCCAGTTCCTCCTAACCGGTAATGGTGGTAACTTCATATTTCACCTTCTATCTTGGGCTGACCTTACTTGGACGAAACATCTAAATGGTTGGGGCATCAAATATTTGTAGGCTTTTAATTTATCCTTATGCGCAAAATCATTGTGGCGTAGTCTTTTCGATGCTGGATTATGGGGTAAGGTGGTGCGAGCAAACTATCTTGGTAGATTATCTCCAATGTTTTGGTTATGTAATGGCAAAAAATAATCGCATGGTTCTTTTCTTTGGAGGAGCTTATTGAAATCTTACCCGATCATCAATCAATCCATTGGTTGGACTGTGGGTAGAGTGCTACAACAATAAATTAGTAAATAAATATGTTATATACTATTAGTAATAGTAATTAATTATTATAGTTATGAAGAGGAATGTCTCTTCAATAGTGGATGGCCCAGCCATATTTAAGGCGGCCATATCCATTGTATTTCATCATCCAATATATTATTCTTATTCATTATTCAATATGAGAGTCAGATTCGACTATTAATCTAGTGAACGGATTCGTTCACCGCATTTGGTATCAGAGCGGAACGCTCCTCCAATTGAGCTCGGATTCGGCTCACACTCAGAGCGGACTTGCTCCTCCTCAAGTGAGCTCGGACTCGGCTCATCCCTCCATTCCGCTGCATCACTCGCTCCAACTCGCCTGTTGCACTTCCATCCACGCCTTCCTCCACCCCCACCACCTCTCAACCCTTACGTCTTGTTTCACTTCCCCAGCTCCTCGCTAGCTCTCTCCACTTCGGCTCCCTCGCCCTCACGCCCTGCGTACTCTCTTGCTACGCAATCCCACATCCTCCTTCTGCACGGCCCTCCCCCTTCCCCGACCTCGCAACACTCCTTTTGCACCCTCCTTGGTCGTCTTTCCCCGCGTAGCTCCACATCACCTCCACACTGCGTGCCCTCTTCCTCCCGCGCAGCTCTCCCCCGCGCTCTGCGTCCCTCCTCCTCACACACCGCCCTCGCTCACAACCATGCCCTGACCCACTCCACCACTTCCCTCATCTCACCTGCGCCCCTCCCTCTCGCCCTTCCACCTCGCCATCTCCTCGCCCGACCTCCTTCCTCTCCTCACCAGCCGCTCCCGCCATCTCTTGGCTCCCTCTCCCTAACTCCCAGCGTGCCCTCAGCTCCCTCCTCCTCACACCCTACGCACCCTTCCACCAGCACTACACCTCCTCTCCTCTATCGTTGCCATCCACCTCCATTCGCACTATGCCCCATTCCCTCCATCCACGCCTCCTGCAACTCTAAAAACATCCATTTCAAATATATTATAAAATTATTATTTTAAATAATAATAATTATTATAATTCTTCCAATGATAGTATTTAAAAAAAATATTACTATTATTATAAAACAAAAAATTATTTTTGGAAGAAAAGAATTTAAAATAAAAATAAAAATTAATAATAATATTATTAATAAATAATATTATTGTTAATATTATTAAAAGTTATTGTACAAGGTTGGGAAAGAAAAAGAAAAAGAAAATATCCCCCTCTACAAGACCTATGGCGTCATTCAATGAAGAATTGATCGAGCTTTTTGAACAAATCAGTAAGGATATAATTGAAATAAAAAATTCTATTAACAATTTAACACTTACAGAAAATGAAGATGTATGTGAAAATTCCGTAGAAGAAGCCACTAAAGCTGAGGTAAAAGAAGAAGATGTAGTAGACCATTATGTCAACCATGATGAAAGTAATGGCATTGATCAAGATAATATGCAAGACAAATATACAGCACATCTTATTAATGAAGAAACCAACAATGAAATATTTGACAAGGAGAAAGATGATCTTGACCAAGATTGTGATAAGAGACAAGCCGGTGTTGATAATAATAAAAATAATAAATGCAATGACAAGGAATGGATCCTACAATGTGAAGAAGAAGTCAAGTCTAAGAAAGTAAATATTCCAGATTCAACCTATACCCTAACTATCCTCTCACCTCAAAGGAATCTCAATGGAAGTTATATGGTGATTTCAAATCCAAGAATGTTATATGATGATTGTGAGACCTCATCTTACAAGACAAGTAGAAGGGGAATAACACATGATGACATCCTAAATATGCTTGGACTAATATCAAGGATAGAAGTGACGGAGTCCAGTGTCCACCTAGATGGTAAAATTTTCAAACAAAGCATCAATATAGTTAGGATTTCAAACCAAATCCCACCTTGTGAGCAAAGTATGGATTTCTTCATAAGGATCAGAATGAAGAACATCATTTGGAACAACTATAATATCTATCAAACACAAGATAAGACCGGTGTTCTTATGCGCATTATAAGCACAAAGAGCCCATTCAAAGGGACTGACACAAAATGTTTTGGGAATAACAACACGGAAATAGTTAAGGTCATAATGTATGTTGAGCATGTTCAATTGACGAAAAACATAGTTAAAAGAAGCAATCACACAAGTAGAAAAAGCGTACACAAAACTTCGCCAAGTTCATATGTAATGCAAATACCAAGACAAAATAACCCAAAGGAGGCAATGGTGGTAATCAAAATCGCATCTCTCAAGTCATCAGTGCGACATAGAGCCAGAATAAAAGACGTCATGAGAAACTCAGCTTTGAGGACAAAGCTTTTCCAAGGGAAAGGCAATGCTACAACAATAAATTAGTAAATAAATATGTTATATACTATTAGTAATAGTAATTAATTATTATAGTTATGAAGAGGAATGTCTCTTCAATAGTGGATGGCCCAGCCATATTTAAGGCGGCCATATCCATTGTATTTCATCATCCAATATATTATTCTTATTCATTATTCAACATGAGAGTCGGATTCGACTATTAATCTAGTGAACGGATTCGTTCACTCAAATTTTTGTGGGCATCGACCCTGTTGCAGGGATTAGTCATGCATTTAGACTTTCTCTAGAGCTTGTGTTTGCACTTCACAGCCGCAATATTTATGTTTTGAAGCAAGCTTCCCACTCTGTTAAAGGTGTTATTACTTATTGGCTCGCTGTGTCGGACATATTGTTGGAACCGGGACTTCACGTTGAATGGGATGGGTATGTTTCCTTTTTATCTCGGGTTGACATTACTCTGAATTAGGATGAGGATAAATTAATATGGGGTTTCAACAAGTCTACAGGCACAGTGACAGCGAGCCTTGCTTACTCTTGTGTGAAGGATTCAAATGTTGTGGTTTCTCCTTTATGGTGGAAAAAAATATTATGGAGGATCAAATGTCTCCTGCAAATTAGATGCTTTATGTGGCTTCTTCTGCAAAACAAAAATCTCACTTGGAAAAACCTCATAAAATGTGGTTTCAGTGGGCCGAGTTGTTGTTGTTTATGTTACTCCACTTCGGATGAGGTTGATCATCTTTTTGTAAAATGTATTTTCTTCTTGGACCTTTGGAAGGAATTGCAGCGTACTTTAAATTTTCATTTTCCTTAGGCATGTGCCATATTCGAAGGGAATATCAAACGCTGGTTCGATTGTCACCCTATTGATCCTGCTCTTATTTGTTATGTCGTTTGGGACGTATGGAAAGCACGAAACCGACTCTTATTCCAAGAGTAGAAGGTCTCTTCTCTTATTCTCTATTCGCAGATTAATTGCTACTTCTCTGTTGTCAGCTTATCTCCTTCCTCGAAGCTTTGTGTGATCAAGCCCTTCTCTAAATCATATTTTACTTTTCCTTTGGGTTTTTTTGATGGAGTAGCACAAACTGGACTATGTGGAGCAGGGTTGATTTTAAAAATTTCTTCAGTACATTCGTATCATCTTTATATGAGAGAAGGGTGTGGATCTAATACCATAGTAGAGCTTATAGCCCTTTGGGGGTTCTTATGGTTTGCCAGGTTAAAGGGTGTCATTTCTCTCTCTATCTTTGGTGATTCTCAGTGTATTATCAATTGGGCATGTGGCAAAGATGCCTTACTTTCGGTGGAGTTGGATAGATGGTTAAAGCATACACACGTACTCTCTTCAACTTTGAAAGCTCTTTCTTTCTATCATATTTTTAGAGAGTATAATATGACAATGGATCTACTTTCTAAGAGAGTTCTAGGACCCATGGATGGTTCCATTTGCTTGGAAGAATACAGAGTTGGAACTCTGATCAGATGGGACACACTTCACTTTTTAGTTCTGTTTTATTCCCATGCCACGTTGCGAACGACTTAACTGATCTTTTCAGTCCAGATGACTCCTTTGTTTAGCAATAGTTTGTTCCTTTGGAAGGAAATATGTTTCTTATGTATGCGGTGGGATGTTATAGGCATTCTTGCCTACCTTGACTGATTGTATATTTTGACACAGCTTTTTACCCAATAAAAGTTGCTTTTTATGTGAAAAAAAAAATTAATCTTAAATTCCATGGTAAAGCACCAATAAAATTTCAAAGAAATTCAAATTCAAATAAAATAAATATAAAACCTAAAAACATAAACCAAAATATTAATTACACTTTAAACATTTTGAAAAATTAAATATATTTACATAAAATAATAGAAAAAAAAACAATAACTTCAACTCCTTATGCAGGAACAATTATACCGTCACTAAACTTATCTAAGAATAAATATTTTCTCATTAAACTTATCAATTTACAACTTGTAAGTGCACAATTACACTCCTCAAACCAAGGAACTATTATACTCCCATTAAACCTTACCATTATACTTTCCTACATGCAAAAACAATTATAATGTCACTAAACTTATCTAGGAATAAGTATTTTCTCATTAAACTTATCACTTTGCAACTTGTAAATGCACAATTATACTTTGTACAAGTGGATTTTTCAAATTTTATTGGTCCCTGCGTGCAAGGTACTGGAACCTGGAGGATGGCGCGAGGAGCAGAGGTGTTTTGCGGGTTGCAGGGTGCGGTGGGTGCTCACTAAAACCTGGGGACGACCAACTTCCCACTCCATCGGTCGGGCGATGTCGGTAAAACCCACTGTTTGTTTTTTTGGGCGTGTATTGTTGTCTTCTTTGTGGTTTTTATCTCGTTTGGGGACTACGACTGGAACCCTGCGGTGGGGTTTTTACCGCAATAATTGACATTTTGGGTGTCGATCACATGCTGTGGTGCTGGTCCCCGGTTTACTCACGGGCGTTATAACTTCCGTTTTTATCAAAACCTGGGTTTGGGCGACCTGGGGTTTGGGTTTCCCGGATACTTGCACACCATCATTATCAAGGGTCAGGTGACAAGGCCGTTGGTTGCCTGCTGGTTTTGGGTATGGCCACACTTTTACGGCCTCCTTTGCCGGTATTTGCCGTGTTTTGACCTGGACGTGTGAGACCGAGGTTTCGAAACTTCGGGGTATCATTTCCTACCTGAATCCGCCGTGTTCAAACACAAGTTTTTGTTCATTCACCTGGGGTTTTGGTTCTATTGGTCTGTGCGGCACGGGATCTCGGATCTTTTGGCACCTGGAATTGGTTTGGCGTAATCTGTTTACATCTGTCAGATGGGGGAACAGGTGGCGGCTCCTCAAGCCTTGGTTGATAACCCCATGACTGCCTCAGACTACCGGATTGAAGAGGCGGGCTTATTTAAACCTGATTCATATTTTCATGATATGTTACATGGAAAACGTCCTCTTGCCTCAGGTAGCCGGCAAAGGGCTCCACGTGCCAAACATTTGCCAAAAAAAGGCCACTTGCCTTTGCTGGGGATCCCTAGGGTGACTTCGGGCTCTGACCCTTCGGTTGACAGCGCTCGGGCTTGTCCGTCCCGTGTGCAGGGAAAGAAACCGTGGCATGTCTTTCATGCCGCTCATCGTCTAAGTGAGAAATTATGCTGCCGCCCTGGGGAGGTCTGGCTTACTATGGGCCGGGATCTGGGTTTAGAAGAGCTTGTTGACTTCAATGTGACCATTTTGGTGGGGAAATTCTCCTACTTTGCAATGGATCGAAAGGACATTGTGGGGTGGGTTATTGAAAAATGGAAACCCATTGTGGGTTACACCCCACAGGTTTTTGCTTTGGCTCGTGGTTAGTACGGTTTCAAGTTTGAGTAGGAGATTCATTGTATGACTATCTTAAACCAGTTATGGCTTCATGGTGCTGGCAGCCTCATGCTACAGAAATGGCATACTGATTTTGATCTGGATTCGACTACTGTTCGCCTGCGACATTTATGGGTTCTCATTCCAGGCTTGTCGCTTGCTCTCTGGAATCGTGGGGCGTTTGAAGCTATTGGTAATAGCCTGGGTCGTTTTCTTCATGTGGAGGATGAGCACCTCATGGGGTTTGACCGGCGTATGGGGCAGCTCTTGGTGGAGGTTGACATCTCTTTGGGGCTCATTGATGTACTCCATATCAACTGGAGAGGCCGGTGGCTGGATTTGGTTATAGACTATTGGGGCATCCCCTTTCGTTGTTCAAATTGCAAACAAGTGGGTCATCTCTGGAGGCAATGCACTCAACGCTTCTCTTCTGGTCGTCCAGTGGGGGCGGACCCATTTTGGTCTTTGGACGATGCAGCGACAAGGATGTGGATACAACCGGCGGTCTTGACGACTTCTCCAACAGGGTTTCAAATCCGGTTAACTCAGCTGCGGGATTATTAGGTAGTTGGAATCCAATGACCCATCTCTTTATCATTCTTTGAATGAGTTGGACATTCAATTCATAAATGCATTGGAGCTTAATAATGGTAACAATGGAAACTATCTCAATCGTGTGTATCCAAAGCTGTCTAATTCCTCTGAATTTGAAAGTGAGCCAAATGTCTCATCTGGCGACGCGTCCCCCTCTGTCGATATACCACTCCCTATGTCTACCACCTCCCCTGGAACCTCATTCGTCATCCCCATTTCACTTGTTGCGTCGGATGGAAAACACAGCCCTACTGTCATCCTTTCCTCGGATTGTGAGGCACTTTTACCTGAAACTGCTCCTGTTGGGGATGGTATGTTGCGTGAAAATGTTTTGGATCCCCATTCCGTCCACATTCCTTTACACCCTCTACCACCCCGCGAATCGGTGACCCGGGATCGAGTTTTACTCATCCCTTCCTATTCTGAGATGGTCAAAAAGTCTCCCCTCTCGGTCTATTTAAAAAATCAGGTTGTCATTGATTGTGGTCCAAGCAATACAATTGAGGCCGATTCCTCGAACCCTGCGGCACTGGCCCAGGGAATAGAAGTTTTAAATAACCTCTCTTCGGCCGAAATATTGGACACGTTGGGAGATTACTACATTGTGAAGGGGGCTCGACAGGGTGGGATGGCAACTGATTTCTCTCCATTAAAAACGAGGAGTGCTAGGAAAAATAAAAAGGTCGAAACCCTGGGGGTTAATGACAAAAACAACCCAATTACACCCGTCTCTCCTGATACCAGGGCTCTTAGAGGAATCAAAGCCCTAGCCCGGGGTCGATAATGATTTTTATCTCTTTAAACATCAGGGGTGTGGGGGGTATGCCCAAACAACTGGCCCTCAAAAGAGTCCTACAAATTGTTAATCCTGATCTGGTCCTTTTACAAGAAACGATGGTCTGTGGTGAGAAGGCCCGTTCTTTTTTCAACAAAATAAAGTTGGGTTGGTGTATGTCATCTATTGACGCGGTTGGCCTTTCTGGCGGTTTACTGGCTGCATGGAACCCGGGGGTTCTTAGGCTAAATCCGTATATTACTTCGCTGGGCATATTGCTGTCTGGCAATTGTAGAGGTTCAGAAAAAGATATAAATATTGTAAACTCCTATGGCCCTTACTGCAACAGGGAATCATTTTGGAATCTGGCATGTTCGGAACATTTATTGGCAATGGAAAATTTGATACTTGCAGGTGACTTGAATTTTTCTTGGGGGGCTGAGGAGATCTGGGGGCGTGCGGCCAGAAGGGACCCTCTTGGGTCTTACTTCAGGAATCTTTTCGCCACATTTTCCTTGATTGATGTGGAACTGCGACCTATGGCCCCCACATGGTCAAATGGTCGTCAAGATGAGAATCTGATCTCCAAGCGTATTGACCGTTACTTGATTTCTGAGTCACTCTTAAGCTCTTTTAAAACATACAGGACATGGATTCAGCAGACCCATATCAGTGATCATTCTCCCATTATATTACAATTTGAATCCAAAGCAAAACACCATGTATATCCATTCAAATTCAATTCTGTATGGTTAAACGATCCAGATTATGATGTGGGCGTACGATCGCATTGGGAAAATTTAGATGTCTCGGGGGAGAGGTCAGCAATGGACAAACTTGCTGCAAAATTATGTTCCTTAAAAGACTATACTATAAGGTGGGAGCGATCCAAAAAAGCTGAGTTGTCTACAGAACTCAATGCGTTAGAATTGGAAATTGCGGATCTCAAAGATCAACCTTTGAGGGTGGGGATTTCTCAATCTAGACGAGCTCGGCTTGCTATTATGGAGGAAAGGAAACTCAAAATCCTCATAATTCAGGAAGAATCCTAGCGTTTAAAGAGCCGGGCAATATGGCTAAAAGCTGGTGATTTAAATACTAAGTTTTTTCATCGCTATGCTGATTCTCGCAGGATTCAAAATAACATTTGGGATTTAAATGATCATGATGGGAGAAGGATTCGTGGAGATGAGGATTTGATGGCTGAGGCATCGTAGCACTTTCTTGAGTACTTTACTGATCCTTTGAGTACATCTCTACCTGAACAGTTTAAGCTTATAAAAGAATATCCTAGGATGTTCAATGATAGGGAGGGGGACAAAATTTTTGAGGCTATTACTATCACTGATGTTCAGGATACCCTGCGGGGTTTTGCTAAGAATAAATCTCCCGGTCCGGATGGCTGGACGGTAGAACTGTTCACACATTTTTTTGAAATTATGGGAGATGACCTCAAGGATGCTGTGGATGAATCTCGGTCTTTGGGGCTGGTTTCCGGGGCGCTGAATACTACCTATCTGGCACTAATACCAAAATCATCACATCCTGAGAGTTTTAGTGACTTTCGACCTATTGCTTTGTGCAATTTAGTATACAAGATCATATCCAAGATAATTGCACAATGTATCAAACCGATCCTGTCTACGTACATTTCTATGGAACAATATGGTTTTCTAGATGGGAGGCAGATACACGATGCGGTTGGCGTGGCACAGGAGGTTTTCCACAGCATAAATCAGAAGAAGATGGATGCACTTATTCTCCAACTTGACTTGGTTAAAGCCTACGACCGGGTAAATTGGACCTTTCTAAAATTGATTCTTATCCAAATTGGCCTACCTTGGAAGGTTATGAAGTGGATTATGGCCTGTGTTACCTCTGTCAACTTTTCTGTTCTTATAAATGGTCAGCCGACTGATTACTTCAAGGCTTCTAGGGGCCTTCATCAGGGATGCCCTCTCTCTCTCCTTCTGTTTCTACTGGTCATTGAAGGGCTGAGCCTCTCCATTCACAAAGCAAAGGGTGAGGGCACCATTGTGGGTATCAAGGTCTCGGCTAGTGTATCGGTAACTCACACTCTTTTTTTGGATGATGTGATGCTTTTTGGTATGGGTACACTGGCTGAATGGTTACAGTATAAGAAAATACTTGATTTCTTTTATTTGGTAACAGGTATGCTCATTAGTATGTTAAAATATTTCTTCCTGAAGCACTCTTTGGAGGTGAATGTGGAACGCAGGATCAGGGATTTTTTTCCTTTGGATTTCAAGGAATTATTTGAGGGCTCAAAGTGTCTCGGCTATTTTGTCAAACCTGCAAAATATAGGATCAATGATTGGATATGGCTTGTCAAACAGTTTGATGTACGCATTGGTCATTGGAGCATGAGATATCTGTCTCTGGGTGGCCGACTCACATTGGCGAAGGCAGTTCTTCAGAACCTGGGAGTTTACTGGTTCTCCCTCTACAAAATTCCTGTGTCCATATTACGCATTATCCGTGGGAAATTTTTCCGCTTTATATGGTCTGGGGGGGGAGAAGAATAAGTTCCACTTAATAAATTGGAAAACTCTGGCCCAACCATACACTCTTGGGGGCTGGAATGTTAAGAATTTGGAGCTTTTTGTGATGGCTCTTCATGCAAAGAGTCTGTGGCGTGCTTTATTTAACAACTCTTTGTGGGGTTGTATTATCCGAGCCAAATATCTCAAACATGTCCCAGTTGCGTCCTGGTTCCGGATTGGTAGACAAACTGTTACTGGGTCATCCAATATATGGCGTGGACTCATGGGCTCGTTTTCTGTTATTGCAAAATGGCTCACTTGGAAACCGGGCAATGGCCGGGACATAAGACTCAGCTCGGATCCTGTTCTGGGGGGTTCCCCTACATATCTTTTCTCAACCGAACTACTTGCACATCTACGGGCCAGGGGGCTCTATTATCTTGCACATGCGGCTTCTTTAAACTGTAGGGGATGGATCACTACTCGACAACTTGGTATTGGGGGAGTTATGAGGAAGGAATGGTCGGATTACACTATGTATCTCAGTCAAGCAAATATGATGGTATTGGCGTTGACTTGTTTAATGATGATGTCTTTGGGAGCTCGTGTTGTGATATGACTCACACTCATACATGTTCTGATGACATGATGTACTGGTTTTATTTACTATTTCACGGTATTAATAATAAGCTATATTTTCTTATGGAAAAAACTTGTAAATGCACAATTACACTTTCCTCAAACCAAGGAACAATTATACTCCCATTAAACCTATCCAAGAACAATTATACAGAAAATATGTCATATAACTTTTTTATTTTAACCACTGCCAATTAAATTTTGTGGATAAAAATGTCCTATTAACTTTTTAGTTTCCAATTGTAATGTAATTTCGAGTGAAATAAGTAATGTGAGAGAAGATTCTATTTTGCCACTTACCATGCTTGTGTATCACCATAACACCACAGACATTTTTCTAATTAAAATTATTTAACGTTCACATACATTGAATGCCTTTCTGACACTCACCATAACACCACAGACATTTTTCTAATTAAAATTATTTAAGGTTCACATACATTAAATGCCTTTCTGACACTGACACTTTTGTTAATTGGTCTGAGTTACCAGTACACATTCATATCAATATATTCATGGCGTGCCGTTTTCTTCAGCGCTTTGCGCTGGCCTTTGTTTGGAGTGAAGACTAATAGAGCATTAAATGTGATGGCTTAATAATTAGTTATCGTTTGATTTAGAGAATTTTTAGATCAAATGGTCATTAATCACTAAGTCTCGGCAATTTATACTTTACGGCCCAATAGTTAGTCTTAAGATTTGTAGGGCACTGAACAGAGGCTTTGACTTTTGTTCTGTACGGACCTTAAATGGGGCTTATGTGAAAACAGTCCAGATCTCTTGTTGGGCTGCTCTACAAAATATATTGTTGAACTTGAGCATGGAAAAGGTTTCTGTTCCCTTCTTAATCTCTGTATCTCCGGATTCTTTTTGTGTGATTGGACACCATTAATTTTAAACAGAGTCATGGAATCTGTCTTGTACCAAATATTTTTTGTTTTTCAGTGGTCTATTGGCTTTAGGCTTTTAACATTGATTGGCGCGAAGTTAGGTAGAGTTGGTGACTGATTCGTTTAACTAATAATAACTTGGCGGCGTTTGGTTTTTGGAGAAATTTTGAGCAAATCCTAAGTTTAGGGTTATACCATCGTTCTAACACCTAGAACGATGATGATGGGCGATGGTCGTTTTGGAACCAGCCTGCGCACGGCTCCATGCTGCAACAGGCCTTGCAATAACAGAACTTCAATACCCTTAGAGCTGATGGATGAAACATTGAAAACAATGGAGGAGTTCTTTATAGTATAACTCTGTTTTGGCAGCTTCACATGAGAAAGAAATTAAGTGCAATATCCCAGTCACAAGCAGAGCAGAGCATTTCTACAGAAAAACTATCATCATTACAAAAATTTCAAGAAAGTTTTAAAAGACTGGGTGTTAGCGAGACCAAAATACCTGCACACTCTGCTATGCTCAGCTCTGGAAAATTATGTTAAGCTCTGCTTCAACAACCTCCTTCAGCCTGGGATGTTTGGGCCTGTACTTCAAACCTGGCAGGTTATGTGAATTCAACCTGGGCGGCTGTTGGGGGGTAGTGGATGTTTGGGCATGTTCTTCAAACCTGGCGGGTTATGCTAATTCAACCTGGGCGGTTGTTGGGGGCTAGTGGATGTTTGGGTCTGTACTTCAACCTTGGCAGGTGATGCAAATTCAACCTGGGCGGCCGTTGGGAGTAGTGGTTGGGTGGCGGAGGGCATGGCGGCGATGTGATGCAGCGATGGTGAGCCCACTCAGCTTAAACGTGGTGGACCCAGAACGGGGGTTTGAGCTGGAACGTAGGGAGCAGTATAAGTAACAACCAAAACGTCCTAGTGGCGGGGAATCCGGTAGATAAAGAATTTTCTACATCTCAATTTCGATGGTGATTTTAATCGATTTTGGTAGTCTTAAAATTATACATTTAGTCTAGGATCGATTATCGTGATTGTTGAAATTTAATATTATAGAAAACATTTAGTCTAAAATCGATTATTGTGATTGTTGAAATCTACTAAATCGATTATTGTGATTGTTGAAATCTAGTATTATAGAAAACATTTACTCTAGAATCGATTATCGTGATTGTTGAAATCTAGTATTATAGAAATTGTAATTTTCAGACTAAATTTAAATCATAATTAATTAAAAAGTCACGTAGCAAAGAAATCGGAGGAGAACCGGTTAACTGACTTCAATTATAATTAATTAAAAAGTCACGTAGCAAAGAAATCGGACGAGAACCGGTTAACTGACTTCAATTTTATGTTATTTAAATTGTGTTTTTAAGTGTATAAATGGATTTAGCGTATTCAAATATTTTCGTGTATTCCAGCTAAGCAAATTTAAATTCGAAATCCTAAATTTTTTATTCGAACAAAGGTGTCCCAAAAAAAATGAAATTTATTACATTTACATAGTTTGAGTGCCCCCATATCTCATGCCCCACCATTTAAATTGAGAAAAAAAACAAATCAGCTCGTGTTTGGGTCGACAAATCAAATGTGTTTCATTCGGGGTGTAATAATACCATCCGTCAGCGTTGCCGTCGCCTTTGGCTTCGGTTTCGGTTATGTTTTATCTATTACTATATTTAGTTTGTTCGCAATCATTCCAGAATCCAATAGAGAGAGACTCAGGAAGAGTCTAGAAACAGAAAGATATCGTCCAATAAATTCGATAGAATACCGGATTGATTGATTGAGAAACAAATTCAAAGGCCTCTGCTGCCATGGCGGCCGTCTTCTTCTACCACGTAGCAGCAGATCTGACGGTAGGAAAGCCGGAGATGGTCGAGTTCCTGGACAGCTCGAGCGTGGCTGACGCGATCGGAGCTCTCCGCAACTGCTCGGAATGTGGAATCCCCGTCTGGAAGCAGAGGCCGCCACATCTCCTGAAAACGCCCGAATCGGCCGAAGCTCGCCAGGATCGTTTCCTCGGCATTCTGAATGCCCTGGAAATCGTCGCTCATCTGTCCTCCGAATCGAGCTTAATGGACCCCGACACCGCATTGAATGCTCCCGTGTCTCAAATCCTTGTCCCCGACAATTCGCTCCTCAGACAAGTCGATCCAGCAACGAGGTAAAGCCGAAGCAAAATGAAAACAACAATTTGCATTTCTTTGAGGGTTTCTTGATCCTTTGGGGATTTTCATGATTTAATTTCATGGCCTGTCACAGACTGGTGGATGCGTTGGAGATGATGAAGCAGGGCGTGAAGCGGCTTCTGGTACCGCGGCCGGCGGAGTGGAGGGCCCTGAGCAAGAAATTCTCCTTTTTTTACAACGGCAAATGGCTGAAACCCCCATCCAGCAACGGTGAGGAGCCGTCCCTAACCCCGACTGATATTCTCTGTTGTCTCTCCAGAGAAGATTTGGTGAGATTCCTCGTCGGGTGCCTGGGAGCTCTGGCTCCTCTTCCCCTCACAACAATCGAAACTCTAGGAGCCGTGAACACTCAATTTTTTACCGTCGATAGCCGATCACCTGCTCGTGATGCTCTAAGAGCCCTTGGCCACGATCCCCCGGCCATTGCCGTGGTGGAACGGAGCCACGATGACGAAGGAAATCGAAGCCTACGGATTGTGGGCGACATCTCGGCGTTCAAGCTCTGGAAATGCGATCACGTGTCGGCTGGCTGGGCCCTGGCGAACCTTGAAGCCGGCGAATTCGCCATGGGGGTCGAACACGTTGTGCCGCTATTTGACACTCGGCCTCCAGAGCAAATCAAGAAATCCATTTCAGTGAGGCCAGCGGCCGGGCTACCGCTGATGACAGTGAAGGAAGAGGACTTGGCCCCGGACAAGCCGAGGGTCCCAACAAGGAAATTCTCGACGAAATGTCGGGATTTCATGAATCTCTATTTCGAAAACGGTGGTCCGTCGGAAAAACGCTTAAGCTCTCGATCATTCAGAAGCCGACACGCGCCTTTGACTTGCAGGCCTTGGAATTCTATCGCGGCCGTGATGACACAGATGCTTGCTCATCGCGCCACGCACATCTGGGTGACCGAGCGTAAGAAAGACGAGAAAGACGATGAAGAATACGAAAGTCTGATCGGAATTATTTCGTATGTCGACATTCTCGCAGCTGTCACAAAACCTTCCAATCTCCTTCCCAATTCTTCAACGAACTGATACCGACAACCGACTCTTCCATTCTGTTGGGGTGATCGCGTTTCCTGTTTAGCCCTTGGTTTCTATGTGATGTCTACGGCTGTTCTTTCTTGGGAACTGTTGGATTTTCTTGTAAGCAAAAGTCCGGTGCTCTCCAAGTTCATGGAGATTGCAGGTTTCTTGTTTTTGCCAGATTTTGGATTGATCGAGCACATGGGAGGTATTTTTCGAGATATTCAGTCGATCGTGAGACTCTTAAAGAACAAAGTATTATGTATTTCCAATCAAGTTTGTATAAATTTTATCTTACTTGTAAGTAAGTTTATTACTGTGTATGAAATGGTCTAAAATGATTACTGTGTATGAAATAGTCTATGGTTTTTTGCAACTATTTATATTGTTTATCTATATATATATGTTCATAACTATTTATTTATCTATATCTTTAATTATATAAAAAAAAATGTTCTTATTAAGATGTTGAAGCTCTGGTGTACCATGAAGCACGTGAAGCTAATCCAAGGGAATCAAATAGTTTAAAGGTTGATTCTATTTCATCCATTATAAAAATTATAGTATGCCGTGCAGCATGTGAGGCAAATGTTCGAGGAAATCAGTGAAAAGAGGGAGATTATTCAAATGCAAATATGCTGTACAAAAACATAAGTATGTTTATAAATTTCAATCACGGAAAGTTTTAAAATGGTTTGGAATTTTATTTACCGTATTTCTTTATGGAAGTCAAACCCACCTGTGTTAACTATAATTTAAAGTGTAAGATATGTCCATGTATCAAAATTTAAATCATTACTTTTCCATGTATCAAAATTTAAATCATTACTTTTACTTATTATACATTCAGACATGATATATATGGCTAATTTGTTTTCCAAAAAAGAGTGTCATTTTTATGTCAATCAATGACACAAAATAAAGTCATAACAATTAGTCAACCAAATATTTTTGTTAGATATGAGTAAGTGGATAAATTGATTAATTTACTTATTTATTATATATAAAAATAATAAATAAATTTATTTTCAATTTATTTAAGTATTGATTGAGATGGAAAAGTCTAAGGATATTTTAAAGTCAAATATCACTTTATAAAATTTCTAGTTAAATTCCAAATTTTTAATTTTTAAATTTTATTTTGAAATTTATTTATAAATAGATTTTGCCCTTTTAAATATCTCTATTGTATTTAAATTGTGCAATCTTAATAAGTAATATCAATTTTAATAATTCTTTTAGATTTTTAATACTATATAATAAAAAATATCTACAAAAAATTATGGAAAAAGTTAAAATTATAAAAGTATTATTTTATGAAAATAAATATTATTGTTATAGAAATCATTAATTCCACTTATTATAAATCAAGAAATAATGTAGTTTAAATATTCTACTAATTTTGACTTTTTGGATTACTAATCTTTTTGAATTGCGAGCAAAAATAATTTTGGATAAATTTTGGGTATTTGGGGTATTGGATCCATCTATACATTAAATAAAACAATGTCAATAAACCAAATTTACAAATTCAACAAAAAAATTTATGACCAAGCAAATTAAAAAAATAAAAAAACTAAAACGTAGAACATTTAACCTAAATTTACAATTTCAACAAAAAAAATAAAATTGTAACCAAACAAATTAAACAAATTTAAAAACTAAAACTTGGAACATTTAACCTTCTTCAAAAGAAAGAGAGTATTTTGGTTTTCCAACACCAAAACATAAGGCCATGACGATAAACGTTATTGTTGTTAGATGTGGGCATGTGAATAAGTTTATATTAATTTTCTTTTAGTTACAAACTTTAAAACTTTTAGTTCCACTTATTATAGACAAAAAACCAATGTCTGCTTTATGTAAAGTTGTCAGAGTACGATTAATCTCTGGATTTGAAATCAAGAAAATCAAGAAATAGTGTAAGTTAATAAATATATTATAAATAATTTCATTTTCAAGTTGTTTAAGTAGAGATCTGTGAGATGTAGAATAGTCGATGGCGGGTGATGGTTAAGATACTCCTAAGTGGAAAGGTCGTCGGTTCGAAACCCCGTGGATATTAAAATCCAACCATGCTAAGGGTTGGTGCGGTCCAGGGCGGGTGCAATCCCCTGGTGATTTTAATGGCTTAGATGCCCCTAATTCGTGGTCTCTCAACCAATGGTAAACCCTGCTAGTCAGGGGGTACTACCACTTGCCAACAAAAAAAAAGTTGTTTAAGTAGAGATAAAGAGAAATAGAATTTTACTTTTTTAAACCATAAATTAAGATCATTGTAATGGTGTTAGATGTGAGCAAGTGAATAGAGTTGGCACCAAAACAAAAACATAGAAAACAAAAATCATATCATAGGCACACTAGCTTTGAGCATCACAACTAATCAAAGTCACATGTGTTTTCCCTTTGCCCAGTTCTTTGTGTCTTGGAGGTTGGTGAAGAGGATGGGATAGTGCTGGGTGCATTCAATTCCAAATTGGCACAATTTCTTGCTTCCCAACTCTATTGAAGAAGATGCCTCCACCCTTTGAGTTCTACAGTATAGCTTGAATGGGATGATCACACTAAAAAAATTAGGTGTTTTGGGAACTTAAGAGAAATCTACTAAGGACACCCATCAAGAACTCTAGAAACATTGTATTGTAGTAAAAGTACTCGACCACCATAAACAAATTTACCTTCTCCATCCATTATGACAATGCATCCATAAAATATAATGTGGATGAGTTGATCCCAAGCTTGAACACCTTGATCCACTTATGATATGATTCTTGTAGGTTTTGCCCCTTCAATCCAACAACAATTAGTTATAGACACCCACACTAGATGTTGTGGGACACCTTCAAGGGATAGGGTTTTAGGTGTAGGGTATTGAAAGATATGGTCCATCTTGTCCACGATGATTTTTAAAAATTTCTCATTCCAACAATGGAAAATAAATCCTAACAATATCAGTGGGATGTAGATGTTGTTTCTCACAGTTGTGCTTGAATGAAAACAAGTAAACCATAGGCTAGAACCAACCCCAAGAGATAAAAGAACTAGGATTCTCTTTTAGGATTTCTTCCTTATCTTGAACATTCTTAAACATACAAATGTAAACCTCTTTGTAGAAGAAATCCAAACCTTATCTTTTGTTATTTTCCCATGTTGAATTGGTCAATGGATCCAACCTAGAGATGTGGGGTTTTGGCTCACTAAAGCACTTGATCCATGCTTCATGTGCCAAACTCCTTCCCACCATGCGTGACCCATTTAAATAGAAAGGATATCCTTAGAGATCTAAAGGATTGGAGGTATCACTTCCTTCCAACCGATTGTTTTAACCAACCATTTCTTTCGGATGTTATCGACTTCCTCCTCCACTACTTCAAGTTTGATATATGTATAATTTGAATGTGCATAATGGTTAAGAACATGTGTTTCATCCTAAAAAATCATAAGTTCAAATTTGGAGTTGAGTAGGGTATATACACCCTTCTAAACAATCTTACAAATAAATTATTATTATTATTATTATTGTTATAAAAAAATAAACAAATATAAATCCATTTTAGTTCTAAATTTTTTAAACGTTGTGAATTTTTTATTTTAATAATTTTTAATCTTTCTTAATATTTAATAAATAAATAATTAAAATAAATTTATATTTACATATAAAAATAAGATACATCTTAAATTAAATATTGTTATATTAATTTTTTTTTTTTAAATTGTGATTATTTTTTATTTTTTATTCAAAACAACAAAAACAAAACGATTGAAGCACTAGATATCTGAATGGAAATTGAAATGCTAGCTTGCAAGTATTGAAATATATTAAGGCTGAACGGAAGGCTCCTTATGGCAATATGATAATACAACTTGCGTTTATTAATGTGAAAAGGAATCCTAGTGGGGAATATGCCACAACAATAAATGGGGAATATGCCAACAGCAAAAGTGCATGACTGGAATAAAAAATACCTAGATATGTGAATTTTTATGGAGCTGTGAGCAACACCTTAGTTTTAACAAATTCAATAAACGAGGGTGATAAATTATTATATAGATTAGGTGAATTTTTTAAATATAAAAATAAAAAATTGTAACTAATTTTGAATATTACATTATTATAATAAGTTTGAGTGGAGTTAATGATTAAAAATATATTTTTCTTTTAAAAAACCATAAATTCAAATTTCAAATTATTAATAAAAAATAAATTATTATTTCATAAAACTTATTGTGGCTAGGGTGAAAACTCTAGCTTGTGCGAATGAGCACTTACTTATGCAAATGAGTACTTATTAAGGAGAAGGGCTCCCTTAGTAGCAGTTTAATAAAATAGTAAAATAGTGTTTTTCTCTCCTAGCTTGTGCAAATGAGCACCTACTTAGGAGAAGGGCCTCTTTAGTAGCAGCTCAGTAAAACAGTAAATTTAAACAGTAAAACAACATAAAATCTAATTTAGCATGAGCATTAACAGAAATAAAAGACACTGACAATATACGAGAAAATTTTGTTTTTGTATTACATTTACCTCAAATGTTAGGTTGGTGGAGCTCTTGCAGTAGTCCAGGAGCTCTTGCAGTAGTCCAGGAGCGCGGCTTCTGTGCTCCAATGGGTTCCTTCTCATTTTCCAAGGTGTTTGGATAATGGGCCAAAAGGGGCACTCAAATGGGAAAATAAACTCAAATGGTGAGTTAGGGTTTCAAGAGTGATTTTAGCAGAGCAAGGATATGATAGATTGTGTATAATGAAATGGGGAGCCTTCATCACCTATTTATAGGTTTTTTAGTGGTGGAGTGTTGACCCAAGGTTTTGGCACCATATGGTTTAGGTTTTTGCATCATTTTCCCCTCTTTTCCCTCTTTTTTATATTTTTTATTCCCTTTCATTTGATTTTTGGGAATTTAGGGTCCTTTTAAAGGGGTTTTGCTATCTTTAGAAGAAATTTAAATTATTTCTGGGAAAAATAGGGTTTTTTGACTTTTTTTTGACTTTTTAATGATTTTTTTGAGATTTTGAAAACAAATATGGTAGGAAATATAGGCAAATGAGTCATAAAATGAGGAAGATAAAATAGTAAACACGTTAATACTTATAATTATATTCCAACTAAAAATAATTTAAAAATATATTGTTATTATAATTTAATAATAAAAATAAAACTTATACTCATATTCCAAAAAAAAAAATAATAATTTATGTATTGCTATCTTTAAATATTCACATTTCTTACATGCAAACCCATAATTATCACTCCAACCAAAATTCTTGTTATACAGCACGAAAGGATGAATACAGTACAGGCATTTATATAATTTTTGCTGGTTGAAAACTTTCTATTCCCAATTCCAATACACATGTAAACGTGTATATTGCCTCCCCGGCAGGCAATCCCTACTTTCGTTAGACTCCAACTTGGATTCTCATTAATAAATATGCAACTTGAAATCTTAAAAAAAATGTATCCAGCTTTATCACATGTAATGCCATCTTCTTCAAAATTTAAAACAATTTTTTTAATTTGCAAACTGATTCAATGGTTGTTCAAATATGGGTTCGCCAATGCAATTCTGGTTTATTTTATGAAATAATAATGATGTAAGTCTTAATATTTAAAGAGATATCTACTCCTCAATCAATGTATGTAGAGGGAAGAGAGAGATTTAATCTCTTAATTGTGTATCTTTATAAAGTTCATATTATATATATGTATATATAGTTGGGTCAACAAACCATGAATCTCATATATGTCCATCTTATCCAACAAACAAGGAATCTCAGGAATCTCATATATGTTTGACTTCACCTCATTAAATTAGATTATTATTGCTGTAAAAAGTAAATTGGTGTTTGATTTAACATATTCTTAAAATTAAATTATTATTATGGTTGTTAAAAATATGTTTTATTTTTATTATTATACATTTTAATTTTAAATATAAATTATTATTTATATTTATATATAAATTTATATTTTTTATTAATGGGAACATTTAATTTATCCTCACCCAACCTGCATTCAAATATATCTATGATACATGTAATTTCAACCGTTTTCATGACATCCACATCTAAGGTGTCTCAATTTAAGACTTATTATTTTAATGACCCTGGGAAGATACCAGAACCTATTATGATTTAAATGAGCATACATAATAATGAGAGAACAACCATAATCATAACCATAGAAACAATAACATTGAACACAACCATTTACCCTAGAAAACCCCATGAGAGGAAAAACCAACCAATGAAGATCTTCATTACCTTGGACAAAACCAGTCAGTCGGGCCAAGTGAGCTCACCTGCTTACCTCTAGGCCACATTAGAATGGAGTATACCAAGCTCTTTATAGGGCCAAGTGAGCTCACTTGCTCACCTCTAGGCCACATTACAATGGAGTATGCCAAGCCCTTTATAGGCTTCATTACATGCAATACCTTGGGCCAATATCGTGGGCCACCAAATACTATTGGCCACCAAATACTATTCGCCACCAAATACCATTTTATTTGACCCAAACCAAGATTAGCTCAATGACTCATTCACTGATTCAAGGTTAGCCTAACAATCCCCCCATTAAACTTGAATTGGAGTAAATCACCAACTCCCCTTAAGGTTTTTAAGGAGGAATCTTGCATGCCCCCCTTATCACCTAGGTCTACATGACTTTACCGGTGAGTTACCAGGGATACTCCTCTATCATGTAGGTCTACATGAATTTACCGATGAGTTACCAAGGATACCCCCATATCACCTAGGTCTACCTAGATTTTACTAATGAGTTACCACGAATATGCATGCCTAACTAGGTCTTACAGTCGTATGCCCATTTACATGTAATACAATTTTCAACTCCATTAGAATAATATTTTTTTTGTTCATGTGTCTCATGGTGACTTTACCATCACCATTTGTTGCTACATCCTCTCAGTTTTCCATGTTCGTCATCTGTCCTTCCTCCTTATCATTGACGTCCATATAAAAAGAATCCATCTACCAGATTATATGGGTCCTCAACTGCTGTAACCGCCATTTCTATAGGAATTCTCTTCGCATACATGGTTCATCAATCTTGGTCCCAACACTGAGATCAAACCATCTCACATTCCTCCCTTTGCAATCAAAGATTCACCTTCTCTTATTCCACATCAAGCTAGGCTACAAGTACACCTACCACCCTCGTACCTACCCAATGGTTAATTCCACACTTGATGCAACATCCATTTTTTGCACATAAGAGGGATACCTCTTTTTTCTGTGCTTCTAACACCCGGGGAAATCAAAACTTGCCTATGGCTAGGTTTCATAAGGACCGAGACAATGCCGTTTGGGTGTTGGGTACCATCGAACATGCACCTCGTACAATTTTAATTTAGATACAGGGATATGGCCTCAAGGATCTCCAACTTTGCGTTCTAATACCACTTGTTAGGATTTAAATGAGCATACATAATAATGAGAGAACAACTATAATCATAACCATAGCAACAACAACATTGAACACAACCATTTATCTTGGAAAACCCCATGAGGGAAAAAGCCAACCAATGATGATCTTCATTACCTTGGCCAAAACCATCCAACCAAGCTATGTGAGCTCACATGCTCACGCCCAGGCCACATTACAATGGAGTATTCCAAGCCCATTATATGCTTCATTACATGCAATACCTTGGGTCAATACCATGGGCCACCAAATACATTGGCCACCAAATACCACCGGACACCAAATACTATCGGCCACCAAATACTACGGGGCACCAAATACTATTGGCCACCAAATACCATTTTATTTGACCCAAACCAAGATTAGCTCAATGACTCATTCATTGAGTCAAGGTTAACCTAACAAAACCTTCAAATGAAACTGGGTGTATTCTGAAGACTTCGAATTTGTCTGAAGTTGAGATCGCTTATCAAGCCATAATTTCAAAATAAGCAGACCATGCTGGTATACATTCCATTCTGGAACCCAATTACCAATATTCAATGCCTATTTGGGTTGCTAGTTATTTTCTATTAGAGGAAATTTGAAGTCTAAAATGGGCCTCCTAAGGAAAATAATAAAATAATAGTTAAAATAATGAAATAATATTTATTAATTTTGGAGGAAGAAAGAAAACACTATTTTTTGTTCGTATTTTCAACATATCTCCCTGTGTTTTTACTCAAATTTTGAGCGAGAGCACTCATTGGATGCAGAATTAAATTTCGTATCCAACGAGTACCCACACTGCATACTTTTGATGGACCCCGCTGCCCCAAAAAAAAGAAATACTTGGAAACATGTGATGATGATGTCATACTTTTGACGGACCCCGCTGCCCCCAAAATAAGAAATAACTGAAAAATGTGATGATGATGTCATCATCACGATTTTTCAGGTATTTCTTGTTTTTGGAGCAATGGGGTCCATCAAAAGTATGCAGTGTGGATACTCGTTGGATGCGGAATTTAATTCCAAATCCAACGAGTGCTCTCGCTCGAAATTTGAGTAAAAACATAGAGAGATATGTTTAAAATACGAATAAAAAAAGTAGTTTTTTATGACAAATATCTCAAGTCAACCATTATGGTTGACTCATTTTATTGAAATTCTATTGGTTCTTGAATTCCAACTCATAAGAAATTATGGTTGGATCGTTTTCTTATAAGGCCCATTTTAGACCCCAAATTTTCTCTAATGCCCTATCATGATCCTTTAAATACAGTTTTTCCCTCCGATGAAGCTATCATTGAGGCAATGTATTTAGGAGATAGACATTGGAGAGACATGCAACAATTTGCATCGTTTCTTTCAATTGAAATTGATTTGAGAATTGATAGTGACAGAACTATCAAACCAGGGTGTATGGAGTGGTATGTGAGTCCTCTTGCCTTCTCAAGTTTATGTTGAGTGGACTATGGAAAACATTTCCAAAACTATTTCCATCAATATTTCCAAGACCAAAAGTGTCATCGAAAATGTCTTTATTGGTGCTGGATATTCTCTTGATGAAATTGAAACTTATACAACACTATTCAAGGAATATAGAGATGTTTTGGCCTGGTCCTATGAAGAAATTCCAGGAATAGACCCATCGATTGTTGAACATGAGATCAAGGTGTATCCTTATGTTAAACTTCTTCCATAGAAACTAAGACCAGTCATCCCTCGAAAGGATATTGCTGCTAAGGCAGAGTTGAGAAGTTACTCCATGCAAATTTTATCTATCATGTCCCTTTGATGGAATGGGTATCCAACTTGGTACCCGTTGATAAAAAAACAAGGAAACATTCAAGTATGTACTGATTTTCGAGATCTTAATATAGATTTTCCTAAGGATAATTATTCTACCCCATTCATTGATCAGATTATCGATGAATGTGCTGGTAATGAGATTTTCTCAGTCATGGATAGCTTCTACGGATATAATCAAATCCATATATGGCATGAAGATCAGCACAATGCTTCCTTTATATGCCCTTGGGGGACTTTTTCATATAGGAAGATGCCCTTTGGCTTAAATAATGCTAGAGAAACATTTCAATGCGCTATGTCTTATGCTTTCCACGGTATTAAGAAAATTGTTGAAGCCTATTTGGATGATCTGACAACCAAATCAAGGAAGAGAGTGGATCACCTTAAACATTTGGGAGCTGTCTTCATAGGTGTAGAAATTATAGGATTCAGTTGAATCCTCATAAGTGTATTTTCTATGTGGAATCAGGGAGATCACTAGGTTTCATTGTTTCAAAAGATGGTATTATGGTAGATTTGTTCAATGTAGAGGAAATATTGGAGTTGCCTACCCCACAAAATTTGCATCAATTGCAAATCCTTCAGGGGAAATCTAACTTCTTGGGATGATTCGTAGAAAACTATGTTGAAATCACAAAGGGTTTCATGTGAATATTAAGGAAATGGGTCCCATTTATATGGGATGACGATGCTTAGAATTATTTTGATGCATTGAAGAAGGATTTGGTGTCTGTCCCATTGCTAAACCCTCTATATTTTAATAAAGATTTCCTTTTATATATAGTAGCATCTGAATCGACTATAGGGATGGTTATGGTATAGGAAGATAATTCTCACCAAGAACATGTCATTTACTACTTGAGCAAGAACCTAGCATGTCTCGAGTTAAGGTATTCACATGTCGAGAACTTGGCACTAGATGTTGTTCATGCGATGCAAAGGCTTCGACATTACATTATCCTAAGATGAACTACTGTCATAGATTATGTAAATCCTTTTCAACATATTTTGTCACGTCGGATCAGTGGAGGAAAATACAATAAATGGATAATCATCCTTTAGGAGTTTGACTTTGTGTTTTCCTCCACTAAATCAAAGAAGTCTTTGGCCTTTATTGAACGAATGTCTGATTTACCCCGAGAGGATGAAGGAGAAAATAAATATGAACCATTTCCTAATGAACATATATTCCTCATCATCTCAGATGACCCATAGTATGGAAATATTATAATTTTCCTGCAAACCTAGAGGGCTCCACCTTAGTCTTCTAGTGAAGAAAGACATACAATTCGTCATCAATATCAACACTATGTCATCATCACTGATACTCTATATCATTGAGGAATTGACAGCATCCTTATACATTTCCTAGTTCATGAAGAAGATGAGAAAGTATTAAATGATTTCCATGAAGGAGCCTGTGGTGGTCACTTGTCCAGGCTTGCTATAGCCCAAAAAATATCGTGTGCTGGATATTTCTGGACTTCAAGCTTCAAAGACTACATTGAAGTTGTTAAGATATGTCATTCATGTCAAACTTTTACCAAATATATGAGTGCACACCCTGCTCCATTATATCCATTTATCACCATTGGCCCTTTCACCAAATGGGGATTGATTTCAGAACATGTAACTTAGCATCAACTAATGGCCATAGATATATCATCATGGCCATTGACTACTTCACTAAGTGGATCGAGACTAAGCCTACTTTTCATTGCAATGGTGAAAATACAACACACTTTGTATTTAACCAAATCATTGCTCATTTCGTTATCCCGAGAGAGATTGTCACTTGAAATGGCAGTTACTTTCAGAACAAAATGATGTTAGAATTGGTCGAGAAACTTGGTTTTCGTCAATATTTCTCCTCACCGTATTATCCTCAGGTAAATGGATAGGTTAAAGCAGTTAATAAGTCTTTAAAAACCATGCTTTAGGGAATGATTTATAAAAACAAAGTAATTGCCCATTATCATGCTTTATCCATCTCTTTGGGCTTACCGAACTTGTATCAAGACTACGATAGGATTTACTCATTTCCAGCTTATACAAAGAGTTGAAGTTGTGTTACCTATAGAGTGTGAGATTCCATCTTTGAAGTTAGACATAGAGATCTTACCCAATGCTAACGATCTCAAAGAATGTATTTTATATTTGGAACAATTAAATGAGAATATGAGAGATGTTGCTGTTGTCATTGAAGAAAACAAAAAAGCGTTTCAAGGCATAGCATGATAAGTCATTCCATCCTCATATCTTCTTAGAAGGATATATGGTGTTAGTCTATGACCAAAACCATGACGAGCAAGGGTTTGGTAAACTTACTTTGATGTGGATTGATGGGTCCAAAATACAGGTATCTAATAAGCCTTTCCCCACAGCAAAAACACAAGAAAGGGAGAAGAAATACACTTGTTTTGTGGGGAAAATGATTTACTTTAATTATTTAATGAAGTTGTTTAACAGATTATTTCTGTTATGTTTTGAAATCATTGTTATGAGCTAATTGCATGACAAACGAGTTTGAATGAGCAGGTGTAGGTGCACTAAAGGACAACGTGCAAATCAAGTGAAGAACTGAAAGAACATCACCAAACTCAACACCTTTTTCCTGATCTGTAGAGAACGAACTCATGTTCAAAGAGAATCGACATTTAGACATTTAGTTAGGTTAAGCATTAGAATTATATAAATATGGACCTCTCGGGTAGTGGGGGACCCCTGCTGTTATTTTCGAGAATTATTGTTTTACGTTTCATACCACCGAGACAGTTGTGTTACATACCTGGTTTTAAACTATGAAGTTCCTATTTTAAATAAAGACTTGATGTTACTTACAATTCAACGTTTATAAGTTCCCTTCACTCTTGAGTACAGGTTGGAGAGGGACCCTCCAACATGTAAGTTAGGAGATCTTACTGTTCAGGTATTTCTCATTACGTGTTTTACATTGGTTGAATTTATATTGCAAATGAGAGTATTTTAAATAGCATTTGAATCGCACGATTTGATTTCTGTAGTAAGTGAACCTTTTTTTATTTTGTAGTTCATTATAACGCATTCTGTAGTTTGGTAATGCTGTGTCTGTAGTCCTCTAGCAGCATTCCTCCAAGGCATAATTTAACACCTATTTTCTTATGTGCTTGCATTTACTTCTGAAGCAGCGATCCAGATCTTAAAGCCCATGTATTTCATTCATTAAATTATAGCTGCTCATGAAGATCAATTACTTGCATTATTTTTTGGTTACATGATGATATTCATTTCTTAATGTTTTGATTAAAATTGCAGCATTAGATAATGGTATTCCGAACTTAGTCTTAGCATTCGATTATGTCAGATCAGACCTTGAGTTTTATGCATTCGATTTACAGTAATTACTCCTTAGATTAGAGATCAAGCTTTCATTACTTTAGAATAGATCTGTTATATTTTCAGCATTCAATTCCATAGTATAGTTTTTACTTCTTTCAGCAAGTTAATTCTTAAATATATGATTACTGTTGCTCGTGTTGAATGTCTTAGACACAGATTTCCTGCTTTTAGTATTTGAATTTCTTAGCATAGGAATTTCTCCTCCATAGATTAAACAATCCTTTTTACAGTCATTTAATCCTTTTTAGGAAACTCTTTAAAAACATTGATACAAACACCCAACTTCGACAAATACTATCCTAGAGAGCACATATAGTGCCTGCACCTCTGAAGTTTGTACGTCCCTCGGGTTGATAATTAAAGTAGGCTCTTAGTCCAACTGCCCTTATTAGGCATCCCTCCTGAGAGCTCACCACTTTTTGGCGTCGTTGCCGGGGAGGTGCTAAATCTCTTAGGACATCTTCAAAACCAACAAAAAAAAAGAGAGAGAAGAAAAATCACAAAAAGAAAACATAAAGATTTTTACCAATGAATGCCTCGTCGGAAAAGGGATAGGTTTGGATGCTTTCTACCTAAGCGTCCCATGAGCAACAATGGTAACAACAGCTCTGACAATTCTCAATTTGAATTTCTAAACTCTGGAAATGACTCCACATACGATCCAAATAGAGACAACTTCTCTACTAGTTCTAGCTCAAACACCACTATGGCAGGCGAAGAAGAGGAACCTAGGGAGTTGTTCACCTTCCCCATTAGCATACCTCTTAGAGATGCTAGGATGAAGAATATCAACCCTAATAATTTACCAAACTTCCATGGATTGACTTTAGAAGATCCTGACACATTCCTGTTTGAATTTGAGGTAGTTTGCAGATCCTTTGATTACACTACGGATGCACAAAAACTAAGACTTTTTCCCTCCACACTGAAAGATTTATCACTTAGGTGGTTCATGAGTTTAGAGGGAAATAGTATTTTCAGTTGGGATCAGATGAAATAGGCATTCCTAGAAAAATATAGGGACTACTGCAAAGCAAAGGATACAAGGGTTGAAATATTTAGGATGCAGCAGGGAGACTGTGAATCCTTAGAAGACTATGCCCAATGTTTTCAGCTTAGCTACAAACGAGCTAACCATTGCACCCTGGACCATGAATCGCTGAAACTTGTCCTTCTTAGAGGGTTCAAAGAAGAGAATTTTGAGATCTTAAACATCTTAGGAGATGGAGACATATTTCAGAAGACTTATGACCAGATACTCCAGATATTCAAGAACCATTCTAGGTCTAGGAAAAGCAAGAATGGGACAAGAGATACACATCTACCCATAGGATCCTCATCATCTTCGGGACCCAATCTTACAAAATATGATTTAGGAAACCTGTTAGATGATATGAAGACCGACATCTTACAATATCTGGCCATGCAACTTGTTGCACTTCAGATAAAAAAGAAGCAAGATGAAATTAACCAAGCCTTGGCAGTATTCTGTCCTCGTTGTAGAAAGAAACATGAGAAGGGGAAGTGCACTTTAAACACCATAGAAATATGTGGTCTCTGCACTGACAACCACTCCATTGATAAATATCCCCTCTTACCTTCATGTAAGGCTGCTATTCAAGATCCCACAGCTGAAGGAGCAATATAACAACTCTGTTTTATAAATCAAAGGAGGAGTAACTTTGTTAGACCATATCAACCTAGCAATCAAGCCTACTATAATCAGGGCCAACAAAATTGGAACTCTGCACCAACTCCATGGAAAGAACAACCAAATCCAAATCAATGGTAGCAAAATCAGCAGACTTATCAGTAGAATCAACAAACTTATCAATCACCTTATCAACAATCTTATTACCCACCATCTTACCCTCCTTACCCCCCACCTTTCCCTCCACCAACCACGAATTATGCAAATAAATACCCCCATCCATCAAATTGGAGGGTCCCATTACAACAACCACTTATTATGCCGCCCCCACAGACTCAACCACCCCCCAGACCCCCACCAATTCCATCCCAACCCATCCCAAACCCGAATAATAACAGACCTCCACAACAACAACATACTTATAATGCTGATATCACATAATTCCCTGCCTATGTTGTAGACACCATGGAAATAAACGAAATAAACCTCAGATTCGGAAAAACTTTGCAAAATACATCAACACAAAATATCCCACAACCTGAGGCTCAAGAGAAAACAATAGAACCCTATGTTCAGCATTCAGATGAACCAAATCCTCTAGAGGAAGAAACCCAACCACTCCCTCCAAACATAAACCCTCCATTTCTAGAGAAACTTATACAAAATACAAAAGAGGAAGAAGAAAATGCAATTTTAAACGAATTAAAACACTTAAACATCCAAATCCCGATTTTGCAAGCCATAAGGGATGTACCCATCTGTAACAAATTTATTAGAGAAAATTGTCTGAAGAAACCTGGTAGGAGAAAGCGTGACCCACCAACAATAAATGTAGTAGGACAATTGGATGATTTAATGTTGGGTATTATTATTAACCCTAAGTATCTTGATCCAGGTAGCCCTGTAGTGAACGTCACCATCAATAGCAAGCAAATAAAATCCTAATATATTTGGGAGCTGCTATCAATGTCATGACTAAGGAAACCATGATATACCTAGGACTCCAATCGTTGCTCAAACCAACAACTACAGTACTCCAGCTAGCTGGCACATCCACTGTGAAACCCAAAGGAATGTTCGAAGACATTATGATCAATATTGAATCCTGGGAATACCCAGCTGATTTCATAATAATTGAAGTAAAAAACAAACTTAGTGGTTATCCAATCATACTAGGTAGTCCTTGGTTAGTAACTGCGGATGCTTACATAGGTTGCCGATCAGGAAATATGACTATCACCAGTGGACATGCCAGGAATAAAATCACGATCTACCCACCAGCAAGGAAATCTTCATATTCAGAATATCAAAATTGGACTAATGATTATCATGACACACCAAATCAGAACCTACGACCTATCCTAACAATTGATGCTGCACTATCATTGAAAGCAATAGATGAAGATGGCCATATAGATAGGTTTATACAAAATGCATATTCTAACAATGCTGGTCTTGAAAGATTTTTTGCCACAGCACAGCAGCAAGACGGCGAAATTTCAAACCAAAACTTCAATAAAATGTGGGAAAAAGTACTACATTTGGAAGAACAATCAGAAAAAGGAAAGACAATGGAAATTATGGCTGGAAAGACAGGCAAAATTAATTCCAATCTCAAGCCAGAGCAAGAAAAGCAATTAATGAAAGTATTATCAGAACAAAATAAAGATTTTGCATGGACATATGCAGATATGAAAGGTATACATCCTAATATATGCAAACATTATATTTACATCAAAGAAGGTTCTATCCCTATCAAGCAGCCACAAAGGAGGTTGAACCCAGCATTAAAGGACATTGTCAAAGTAGAACCACATAAATTATTAGATGCAAGGTTCATCTATCCCATCTCTGACAGCAAATGGGTCTCACCACTAGTTATAGTACCAAAAAAAGGAGGCAAATGGAGAATTTGTGTGGACTACAGAGATCTAAATAAAGCAACCAAGAAAGATCACTTTTCAATGCCATTTATAGATCAGGTGCTGGACACATTAGCTGGGAACAAGTATTTTTCATTTTTAGATGGCGTTAGTGGGTACAACCAAATTTTAATATACCCAGTTGATCAAGATAAGACAACATTTACATGCCCCTAGGGTACTTATGCATACATAGTACTACCCTTTGGGTTATGTAATGCTCCAACAACATTCCAAAGGGCCATACTTAGTATATTCTCTGATTTCATAAATGATCAAATGGAAGTCTTCATGGATGACTTCACACCTTATGGACAAAACTTTGATCCAGCATTGAACCATCTTGAATTGGTATTAAAAAAATATATTGAAATGAGACTATGCCTTAGCAATGACAAATGCAGAATGTTAATGGAAGAAGGCATCGTTCTAGGACATAATATATCACAGAGGGGGATAGAGGTTGATCAAGCAAAAGTATCAGTAATCAAAACGCTGCCACCACCTGTTAAACAAAGGGATGTGAGAAGTTTCCTTGGGAAAACAGGGTACTACAGAAGGTTTATTGAAAATTATAGCAGAATTGCTGCCCCAATGTTTGCACTTCTCACAAAAGACACTGAGTTCATATGGACAAACAATTGCATGACAGCATTTGAAAATCTTAAGGAGAAAACAATTACAGCTCCAGTAATCCAAGGACCAGACTAGGCACTTCCATTCCACATCCACTCTGATGCATCAGATAAGGCAATCGGGTCTGTCATTGGACAAGAAAAAGAAAAGAAGCCCTATGCAATATATTATATCAGTAAAAATTTAGCAGGGGTGGAATTAAATTATACTGTAACAAAGAAGGAATTTTTGGCTGTCGTCCATGCCATCAATAACTTCAGACACTATATCACTGGCTACCAAGTCTTTGTTCATACATACCATTCAGCCATAAGATATCTAATAAACAAACCCAACACAAGTGCTCGAGTAATTAGATGGCTGCTACTACTCCAAGAGTTTGACATCACGATTTTAGACAAGCCAGGTAAACACAATGTAGTGGATGACTTTCTATTTAGACTGACACATAGATAAGACAGTGAAGTAATCAATGATAGTTTTCCAGATGAGCACCTTTTTTCCATATCCACAAGAAGCCCGTGGTTTGCTGACATAGCAAACTATTTAGTGTCTGGAAAGTTTCCAGAACATTACAGTTATAAAGAAAAGACAAAAGTAATAAGGCAAAGTGCAACATACACATGTATAGAAGGCATGCTCGTCAAGCAAGGACCTGATCAAATACTCAGAAGACGCATCAGAGAAGTTGAAGTGCATGACATAATGCATGCCACTCACAATGAACCATGTGGGGGACACTGTGCTGCAAAGAGGACAACCTATAAGATTTTACAAACATGATACTATTGGCCAACACTCCACAAGGATACTTATGAATATGTTTCACACTGTGATGACTGCCAAAGGATGGGAAAACCAACACAAAAGGAAGAAATGCCACTCCACAGATCTCCTTGGAGTCATTCAAAAAATGGGGATTTGATTTCGTTGGTCCAATCAACCCACAACCAAATTAGAAGAGCTACATCCTAGTATGCACTGACTACCTCACAAAGTGGAATGAGGTAGCAGCACTTGCTGCAGCCAATGAAACCAATGTAGCAAAATTCTTCACTGAGTAGATATTTCATAGGTTTGGAGTACCAAGAGAACTAGTTTCTGATCAAGGCCCACAATTTAAATCAAATTTAATAGAAGACTTGCTTAAGAGAAACAAATTCAAGCACAGACAGTCCTCCTCCTATCACCCTCAAGCAAATGGTCAAGATGAGGCCACAAATAGATAATTAGAGAGAATTCTGACAAAGACAGTCCAACTCCACAAAAGAGATTGGGCTGACAGACTAAGTGAGGCGGTTTGGGCCTATAATACCACATGGAAGACAACAACAGGATTCACACCATATGAACTAGTATATGGAAAGAAAGTCATGCTGCCAATTGAATTTGAAATAAAAACATTAAGAATTGCAGCAGAGTTGAATATGGAACTGTCAGAAATACAACAAGAACGCATGCTACAATTGAATCAACTGGATGAGCAATGCCAACATGCACTTGCACACACTGAAATAATCTAGCAACAAAGAAAGAAGTGGCATGAAAAACACCTAAAGGATAAAAAGTTCCAGGAAGGTGACTGGGCACTACTTTATGACTCCAGGTTTCACACATTCAAAGGAAAACTAACAACTAGATGGCTAGTACCTTACATCATTGAGCATATCTATGACAATGGAGCAGTCAAAATTGTTACAATAGACGAACAACAGTTTCCCATGATAATGAATGGACATCAGCTAAAAATTTACAAGAAACCACAGTCAAAGGAAGAGTTTACATAGGTACTCTACTAGAAACAACTGATGCTGATAGAGAATATGGAATATTATTGAAAAATGATGAAAAATAAAGAGAAAAAGATAAAAAATGAAAAAAAAGAAAAAAGATGAAAAAATAAGCAAAAAAATAAAAAGGAAAAGAAAGAAAGAAAAATAAATATTGTTGAACGAATAACAAGCCAAATTATAGGGCCACATACATACCTGTATCGTCCCCTCCTATCATACCAGCATGATAGAGAGGACGTGATGCAAAGACCGGGCATCTAGCCCCATGAGAATTTACTAAATAGCATTCGCATAATATAAAAGACATATGGAGTGTATAATTATAGAAAAATGTAGCGGAAATAACAACAATAACACATCCATAATACGTTCAAGATATTTAACAATTAATAATTTCAAAGTTAACACAAGAGAATACTTATCTTAACAAGTAGCCCAAGCAACCAGCTATGCATCTGCAATGTTCCTCCCAACCATAGGCCAGTTGTGCTTATCAACCTCTTGATACAACCGCCACCCCCGAGCTGGGCATGATTACTACAAGGAACCGGGGAATAGTAGACTCACACATAGCCAATCATACACCAAGATGAGCCAAGCCAATCTACAATTGGGTTTATCAAGCTGCTAGGAAATGGAAAGGAAGTATGGCTAAGCTAGTGAGCTCAACCATAGAGCTATGGGTACCCCTCCCAGATCTATTCAGCTTGGCACTCACAATGCCTACACACCCAACACAAGGAAGTATTCTCTTCACTGTCACACAATACCTCAAGCCATACCTTCCTTTCTAGTTCTCTCAGGGTGTGCATAGAAAAGTAGCCAAGCTCTCTTGATCTTCTTGAGAGGTTACTCCCTTCACTAGGTTTATCAAGCCAATTATGTCCACTACCATTCCAAGTTTCTTGCTCACAGGTTCAAATCAAAACTGGGATGCACATAACAGCAGAACTATACTTATTGGGCATGATAAAACGTTTTTAGAGTGAGATGCCCAAAGATGGGGTTTTCATTAGCTTCAGAAAAATGTGGGAAACCCATAAACGAAACTGGAAGATGGGGAACAACCCTGGGAATCCAAATCTGTTTTCAGAAAAACGTCCATGGACATTCTGGGGCAAAAACGGCCTCCATAGTAGTCCCAAATCCTGGCCCTTCTCTCCCAGCTGCTGTCCAATGAAAAAATGAGCTCCCAGGCATGGAAAAATGCAGAAAATGGATGAAAACGTGTAGGGAATGACCCAGCTAGCTCAAACTGCATGAGAGATGAAAGACTATCTGTTCAGAATGGCTTTGGGCACCATCCCGTGGGTGTTTTCTTGCCCAAGGAGACAAAATACAATTTCCCAGGTTGATGGCTTGTCCATACACGAAATTGGCTGCCATACCTCTTCATTCCCAAGGCATTAACTGCCTCAACCAATTCTTGGAAGAATTAAATGATTGAGTCCATAACCCAAAATGGGTAGTTGGTGGTTTATGGGTTTTCTCATTGACACATGGATTAACACCATTGGCTCAAGGGTTTGAATAATTTCCCTCCCTATTCCTTGTAGTATCATGCCCCATCTCTTTGTTGCATTGCATAGCTAGTTGTGGGTATTTTCATTAAAATTCGTATTTACATGATGTCTTATTTACATTGTGCCTATCTAGCACAAGAACCATAGGCATCTACTTTTAATTTGCCGATACATAAAACGCTAAATCAATGGTGGGGCCTTGGCCTTGAGCTCCTCACCATGATTAAATTACAATATTTACATCATTTACGATTTAATGAAAAATGGGTCAAAAATGGGGACATTACATTCCCCTCCCCTTACATTAGCACTGTCCTCAGTGCTCATCAAAATTGAACAAAAATGGATATGCCACCCTCATGGCATCATCCAGCTCCCATGTAGCCTCATCAGGACCGTAGTGCTTCCATTGCACCTTTACCTGTCCGATGGCTCGGTTCCGAAGCAATGTTACCCTCTTGTCTAGGATGCACAACGGATCGGTTTGGAATTCTCCCTCGGGTTCCACCTGGATCACATCCCAATTAATCACATGGTTAGGATCATGTACATATTTCTTAAGCAAAGAGACATGAAAAACATTATGAGCTTTAGTGCTAGCAGGCAATGCAAGTCTATATGCTATTGGCCCTATTCTTTCAAGTACTTCAAATGGCCCACAATATCTAGGTGATAGCTTGGTACAACTCCCAAGCTTCAAGGAACTCTTCCTTGATCTCACTCTAAGATACACATGATCCCCAACACTGAATTCCCTATGGATCCTATGCTTATCTGCATATCTTTTCTGTCTATCCTGGGCTACTTTTAAATTCTGTCTGATCTTGGCAACTTCTTGCTCCATTTCCTTAAGTAATTCCGGCCCGAGTACAATTCTGTTCACTGGATTGTCCCAAGTCACTGGTGTCCTACACCTTCTGCCGTACAAAGCCTCATAAGGACTCATTCCCAACGATGCTTGTTGCCCATTGTTATATGAAAATTCTACCAAGTGTATGTAATCCTCCCACTTGGATGGTTTGTCCATTACATACATGCGGAGCATGTCTTCAAGCACCTGATTTACTCTTTCTGTTTGCCCATCTGTTTGAGGATGGTACGCGGTACTAAAGCTTAGTTGTGTACCCAAATCTGCAAAGAGACCTTTCCAAAAATTGGAAGTGAACTTGGTATCCCTGTCAGAAATTATTGCCTTAGGCAACCCATGTAATCGGAAAATTTCCTTCAAGAAAATATTTGCAATGGCATCGGCTTTATGTGTGGATTTAACCGGTATGAAATGTGCTGCCTTGGTTAACTTGTCCACCACAACCATGATGGAATCATGTTGTCTCTTAGTCATTGGCAATCCTGTAATAAAATCCATGGAAATTATTTCCCATTTCCATTCTGGAATTGGCACTGGGTGCAATAAACCTACTGGGTGTTGGTGTTCAACCTTCACCTGCTGACATTCCATGCACTTAGAGATGTATTCAGCGACGTACTTCTTCATCCCTGGCCAGAAATAATATTTTCTTGTTGTAGCAATTTTTTTCTGATATCCTGGGTGACCAGAGTATGGAGCTTTATGGATTTCATCCATAACAATCCTCCTCAAATCTGCCGCATTTGGAATATAGACTCTATTCTTATAAGTAAGAAGTCCACCTTCTACCAAATGATAGCCTTCATACTTCTTGCCAAGGTCTTGCTGCTGCAATTTGTCCTTTATCTGCACGTATACTTCATCCTCAACCATATGGTTAGCAATCTGCTGCCTCAAATTTGGTTGGCAAGTACTAAGCGCTGCCACATGCATTTTCTGTACCTTCCTGCTGAGTGCATCAGCCACCTTGTTTTCTTTCCCTTTTATGTGTTTGATTTCAAAATCAAATTCACACAAAAACTCCAACCATCTAGCTTGCCTAGCATTTAAAGTTGGTTGATCAAACAAGTATTTCAGACCACAATGGTCTGTCCTTAATTCAAATTTTCTTCCCATTAAGTAATGCCTCCACATTTTTAAAGCATGTACTATGGCTGCAAGTTCTATATCATGAGTAGCATAGTTCTTCTCATGCTCCTTCAACTTTCTTGACTCATAGCATATCACGTGGTTGTCTTGCATAAGAACTCCTCCAAGTCCTTGATTGCATGCATCGGTACACACCACAAAGTCTTTTTTTGGGTCTGCAATTTTCAAAATTGGTGCACTTGTAAGAAGATTCTTCAACTGTTGAAAACTTTCCTCACATCTTGGTGACCATTCAAACTTTATCCCCTTCTTTTGCAAAGAAGTGACCGGGTTTGCAACCTTGGAGAATCCTTCGATAAACCTCTTGTAGTAACCAGCAAGGCCCATAAAAGATCTCACATTAGTCACATTCCTTGGAGTTGGCCAATTCATAATGGTTTCAATCTTCTCAGGGTCTACAGATATTCCTTCGTCGGAGATGATGTGACCCAAATAATGAATTCTATCTTTATAAAAGTCGCATTTGCTCAACTTTACATATAGCTTATGCTCCCTTAGTAATTGCATTTTCATTCTCAAATGTTCTTCATGCTCTTCTTCATTCTTGGAATAGATGAGAATGTCGTCTAGGAATACAAGAACAAACTTGTCCAAATATTTGCTAAAAACATTATTCATGAGACACATGAATGTAGCTGGTGCATTTGTGAGACCGAATGGTACCACTACAAACTCATACTTTCCATACCTCGTTCTAAAGGTTGTCTTATGAATATCTTCTTCTTTGATTCTTACCTGATGGTAACCAGACCTCAAGTTAATCTTCGAAAATACCTTTGCTCCCCTCATTTGGTCAAAAAGGTCATCAATTCGGGGCAATGGGTATTTGTTCTTCATAGTGACCTTGTTCAACTGCCTGTAGTCAATACATGACCTGAGTGTTCCATCTTTCTTTTTCACAAATAGAATAGGTGCTCCCCACGGGGACACACTTGGCCTAATATATTTCTTTTCCAGTAACTCTTGTAATTACATTTTCAATTCTAGCAATTCTGGTGTACTCATCTTGTAGGGTGTCTTAGAAACTGGTGCCGCTCCTGGCACAAGTTCAATTGTAAAGTCAATATCTCTCTTTGGAGGAAGTCCTGGAATCTCATCAGGAAAAACATCCCTGAATTCTTGCAATATATGATAGTCCTCCAATTTAAGAGTTTCATTCTCTGCTGCCTCTATAATGTGGGCTGCATACAATTGACATCCCTTCCTACAGAACTTCTTCAGCTGCATGGCTGAAACCTGTCTAACAGAAGTCACCTTTGGAATCCCTGTTACAACCCGTGGGTTTCCTTCTTCGTCCATGCATTCAAATGTCTTATTGTAGCAGTCAAGTTTAACCCTGTGTGCTTCTAACCAATCCATTCCAATGAGAATATCATATGAACCCAACGGAAAAATATTCAGATTTGCATAAGTGAATAGCCCATCCATCTCTAATGGACATTTCTCTACTATTTCACTAACTTTTCTCTTGGTTCCAGTGGCTAGTTGAACTAACCATGATTTACTATGCTTTAATTTCTTGAAAGCACAAATCTCAACAATTCTAGGAGTGACATAACTATGAGTAGATCCATGATCAATCAAAATAGAAATAGATTGCTTAGCAATCTTACCTTCAACTTCAACCACAGTTGACTGATGATCTACTTGGCGGTCGTCTACTGCTGCATAGATTCTAGGGATTGTCCTTGCCACTTGACCCACAGTTTCAGCTCTTTGGATGTTGTGAACTTGATTTGCATTTCCATTCCGATGTGGACAGTTCCTAAGCATGTGGTCTCCTCCACAACCCCAACATTGAAGTGGTTCTCTTGGTTCCTTTGGATCTCTTGGCTTGCCTCCCATCATCCTAGTTGGCTTAGTCACAACTTGTGATGGTTGCCTTTGCTGATTCCGGAATTGAGGAGGCTTGAACCCCTTCTTTCTTTGATCAAATTTTTCATTTTTCCTATCCTTCCATGCCTTATGGAATTCTGGTTTGCTTTTGTTTTGATCAAAGCAATACTTGGCCTTTCTTATGGCCTCCTCTAGAGTTCGAGGTTCATCGAACTCAATTCTGTCTTTATATGACTGCGGTAGTCCACTTAGGAAACGCTGAATTTTCACCTTATCATCTCGAATGTACTTGACATACCTCAGCAGCTCCAAGAGCTTGTTTACATATTCTTCCATGGTCAATTGTCCCAATCTCAGCTCATGAAACTCCTTAATCTTATCATCATAGTACCGGTCAGAGAGGTACTTCTGTTTGAAGTATTTCTTGAACTGCTTCCACACGATCTTCCTTTCATTGATCTTCTTCACTTGCCTGGTGTGTTCCCACCATATAGATGCTCTTCCATTCAAGTTGAATATGGCTACCCTTGCCTTCATATTCCCAGAGTAGTCTTGGACTTGGAAATACTTTCTCATCCCAAGAAGCCAAGCTTCAGCTTCTTGACCAGACTTTACCTCTCCATCAAATATAGGAGGTTTTGCCTTCTTAAATTCCCCATGTGAATTGTTCTTGTAGTGCTTCTTCCTCTTACTCATACGAAATGAAGAGCTTGAACCCTCAATGGATTCTTCAGAGTCAGTTGATTCATTAGAAGAGATCTCTGGAGTATATGTTCTGTCTGTAGAAACTCTTCTTGAGCTACTAGCCCTCTTACGGGAATTCCTTCTAGAGCTACTCCCACCCTTTTCTGGATTTGATGTCTGGTGCCCAGAGTTTATTTTCCTTTGGATGTTTGTCAAACTCTGTAGCATGGCTGCATTCAACTGATTTTGTTCTTCTTGAGCTTTAATCATCCTTTCATTATCTTCTCTGCAACTTTGTAACTCCACCCTTAGGCTTCTCATGGTGGCTGCAATACCTGGAGAAGTCTCTTGATTTCTTCTCCCATTAGATTTTGTTTCAGCATTTTCAACATGTATGTTTTCCCCCATGGCATCTGTCTCAGGCTCATAGGGATCCTGTGCATCCTCCATGATGTTCATTTTCTTGGCCCAACCAAGATCCAAAACTTTCTAACTGCACTATCTAGAGTGCTACCCTGCTGTAACTGTGATTCTGCCAAATGTGTTCATCCACACAATTGTTAGCTGCATTATATTCTCAGAATTCATAACTTACTTTTATGCACGTGGGATAATGCCATATTGACAATTTGTAAGATCATAGAATTTTCTCACAATTAATGACATATGAGGGTGGGGGGGGACAAAGGGGGTCAAGGGGGCTTGCCCCCTTGCCACTGCAGGGTGGGTCGAGGGCAGCGCCCTCGTTTTTTTTTTTTTTTTTTTTTTACAAATCATGCCACCGTTGCGGGGTGGTTCGCTGAACGCTTCCGCAATTGCGGAGCAATTCGCCGAATGCTTCCGCAGTTGTGAAGCGATTCGGCAAATGCTCCCGCAGTTGCGGAGCCATTCGCGGAATGCTTCCGCAGTTGTGGAGCGATTCAGCGAATGCTCCCGCAGTTGCGGAGCCATTCGCGGAATTCTTCCACAGTTGCAGAAGACACTGGGAAATTCTTTCCGCAGTTTCGGGGCGGTTCGCGGAATCCTTCCGCAATTGCGGAACGACTTGCGGAATGCTTCCGCAATTGCGGAACGATTCGCCGAATCCTTTCGCAGTTGTGGAACGATTCGCCGAAGTCTTCCGCAGTTGCGGAACGATGCGCCAAAGTCTTCCGTAGTTTTGGAAGAGAATTCCTTCCGCAATTTTGGAAGAGAATTCCCTCCAAAAATTTCCTTTCGACGCCGAACACTTAGAAAATTTTTCCGCAATTTCGGAAGGGAATTCCTTCCGCAATTTCGGAATGGAATTCCTTCCACAGTTTCGGGGCTGTTCGCGGAACTCTTCCGTAAATTTCGGAACGATTTCCTGAACTCTTCCCGAAACAGACTTAAACAAAAATTTCCAAAACTCTTAAGAAAAATTTTGAAATCTTCCCTTCTTCAGTGATGACTACTGCTCAGCAGGAGGTGATCTTACCCCTGTAATCTATCCAACTTAGCCTGTTTAGGCCCAATGCTAAGACCTGTGGTGATCAGGAAGGGACCTTCCCATGTGGTTATGATTGGATTTGGCCCATAGAGGTCCAATGCTGCAACCAACAGCTCTGATACCAAAATGTAACGTCCCCTCCTATCATACCATCATGATAGAGAGGACGTGATGCAAAGACCGGGCATCTAGCCCCATGAGAATTTACTAAATAGCATTCGCATAATATAAAAGACATATGGAGTGTATAAATATAGAAAAATGTAGCGAAAATAACAACAATAAAACATCCATCATACGTTCAAGATATTCAACAATTAATAATTTCAAAGTTAACACAAGAGAATACTTATCTTAACAAGTAGCCCAAACAACCAGCTATGCATATGCAACATTCCTCCCAACCATAGGCCAGTTGTGCTTATCAACCTCTTGATACAACCGCCACCCCCAAGCTGGGCATGATTACTACAAGGAACTGGGGAACAGTAGACTCACATATAGCCAAGCATACACCAAGATGAGCCAAGCCAATCTACAATTGGGTTTATCAGGCTGCTAGGAAATGGAAAGGAAGTATGGCTAAGCTAGTGAGCTCAACCATAGAGCTATGGGTACCCCTCCCAGATCTATTCAGCTTGGCACTCACAATGCCTACACACCCAACAAAAGGAAGTATTCTCTTCACTGCCACACAGTACCTCAAGCCATACCTTCCTTTCTAGTTCTCTCAGGGTGTGCATAGAAAAGTAGCCAAGCTCTCTTGATCTTCTTGAGAGGTTACTCCCTTCACTAGGTTTATCAAGCCAATTCTGTCCACTACCATTCCAAGTTTCTTGCTCACAGGTTCAAATCAAAACCGGGATGCACATAACAACATAACTACACTTATTGGGCATGATAAAACGTTTTTACAATGAGATGCCCAAAGATGGGGTTTTCATTAGCTTCAGAAAAACGTGGGAAACCCAAAAATGAAACTGGAAGATGGGGAACAACCCTGGGAAACCAAATCCGTTTTCAGAAAAACGTCCATGGACATTCTGGGGCAAAAACGGCCTCCATAACAGTCCCAAATCGTGGCCCTTCTCTCCCAGCTGCTGTCCAATGCAAAAATGATCTCCCAGGCATGGAAAAATGCAGAAAATGGATGAAAACATGTAGGGAATGACCTAGCTAGTTCAAACTGCGTGAGAGATGAAAGACTATCTGTTCAGAATGGCTTTGGGCACCATCTCGTGGGTATTTTCTTGCCCAAGGAGACAAAATACAATTTCCCAGGTTGATGGCTTGCCCATACGCGAAATTGGCTGCCATACCTCTTCATTCCCAAGGCATTAACTGCCTCAACCAATTCTTGGAAGAATTAAATGATTGGGTCCATAACCCAAAATGGGTAGTTGGTGGTTTATGGGTTTTCTCATTGACACATGGATTAACACCATTGGATCAAGGGTTTGAATAATTTCCCTCCCTATTCCTTGTAGTATCATGCCCCATCTCTTTGTTGCATTGCATAGCTAGTTGTGGGTATTTTCATTAAAATTCGTATTTACATGATGTTTTATTTACATTGTGCCTATCTAGCACAAGAACCATAGGCATCTATTTTTAATTTGCCGATACATGAAACGCTAAATCAATGGTGGGGCCTTGGCCTTGAGCTCCTCACCATGATTAAATTACAATATTTACATCATATACGATTTAATGAAAAATGGGTAAAAAATGGGGACATTACAATACCTATGAAGATGCATCATTAAAAATTGCAAAGAGAAATATCAAGCAAAAGAAACATCAATATGCAAGCGAGCCAACCAACAAATCAAGCGAGCCCTTGAATTATCAAACATCCACAGCAATCAAGCGAGCTAGACATGTATTCAAGAGAGCCAGAAAAGATATCTACCACTACAGGAATACATCAAAGCACACTGTTCAATCAACTCTGCCATATGATCGCACGAGCCTACCACATCTTCAAGCGAGCCAGCACAGAACGCGATAAAAAATCATTGCACAACATTATCGCAATGTCAAATAAAAAATGGCACGAAGTTCAAATGAAGGTGATACAACAAATTCAAATGAGCCAATGAAAATTGCACATAGCACACATAACTACTGACATGCCAAAATTTACTACGGAACATGCCGAATCTACTACAAAATCCTGCACACATAGAAATCGGGCAAACTCATCATCTTAGGTACGCTAAGGCATAATGAGGTAATCTCTAAACATCTTTGTTATATTCTTACGGTCAAATCATTATCCCCAAAACGGTTTTTTTTAAGCTGAGGACAACTTTTCAATAAAGTCAGGGGGGAAAGGTCCAGATTACAAAATCATGATTGCACACCCCTGTCATATCAACAAATGATGAACCCGCATAAAACCACCATACTTTCCAATAATTGGAGCAGAAGTGCAAGGTTCAGATTACAAAATCATGATTGCACACCCCCGTCATATCAACAAATGATGAACCTGCATAAAACCACCATACTTCCCAATAATCGGAGCAGAAGTGCAAAGTACAATCATGAAACGAAACGAAGGGCTTGGTTATGGAAAGAAATGGATAAAGCAGAAAGTATACTGAGCGATGATGAGGTTAAGTGCAGGAAGGCAGTTAAGTAAGGCTGTATAATCGTCCAAAGGGCCAGTTTTGCAAATGTGAACCTCTCAGAACTCTCCAGACACAAGGAACCGAAAGTAGTGTGGTCACTCAACCAGCAATTAAGTCCTCGAGCCTATAATTGACCCTAACCAGTTGAGGTAAAATCAAAAATTCAAATTTTTGGTTTTGTTGATTACAGAAGAGGTTTTAAGATAACAAAGAGATTCAAGAAAAGTGAACCAAAGGAGCACAACGCCATTTACCAGAACCTGCGAATATTAACAACCATCCGCAGCACAGGTGGGATACCTTTCATCCTAGGATTGAAAGGGTACAATACAGGGGTGGTTCTGGAGTTTGCAAGAAATTTAAAACATATCAAGGATGAACAGTTCGTCACCCAAGTGAAGGGGTTATGTATAAAGTTGGATAATGATGTGATTGCCAAATTCACTGGTCTACAGAAGGGTTTGAATTGGAGCAAGGATGACTGGGAGGAAAACCATGAAGCAAAGGCAAAATTTTTCGAGTGAGGAGAGGTCTATGACGAAGACAAAAACGGAGTCAAAAGACTCTCCATGCGGGCACCATGGGAGGAAGTGGCTGCAATCGTTCAGAAGTACATTACATGCTCTGGTAGGTTAAGTTATGTCCCCATTTTCCATTTTCAAATTCTAGAGCTGTTAAGGCACAGGGCCCATCATCCACCAAACAAAAACATTAATATTCCATACTACCTGCTCCAATATCTAGCAGAAATGAGCAAGAAAGTGATTAAAGGTAAGGAGGATGCCTTAGCCCATCATGGGCTCATCAAATTAGAACTTTCTTGGGAAGCATTCGTGTTGGTATCCGTTGAAGATGTTCAAAGAATGAAGGGTACACCCACAGCTGGCATACCCCTACCACTAGGAGCAATGAACAAAACCGCCTCTACATCAAGGGCGAAGAGGAAAATTGACCTGGACAGTGTGGCTGATACCCTAGTGAAAATAAAGCATTCATGAGATGACTCCCCCAAAACGAACCCAGGGATTCCTGCCAGTAATCAAGGACCGAAGAGAATAAGTAAGAGATTCACACAAGCATCCAGAATCCAAATTACCAGGGAAAATAGTAGGAACCCAGTCCCATAGTTCAAAATGTGTCGGATGAGGACAATGATCTTTGGGTAGATCAGAAGGATCCCACTACGGAAGAGGAGCAGGATGAGAAAGAAATGCAGGATGAACTAGAAGAACAGGAGGCAGAAGAAGAGAAGAATGAACATGAAATGCAGGATGAACAAGAAGAACAGGAGGCAGAAGAAGAACATAATGAACAAGAAGAACAGGAGGCAGAAGAAGAATGAAATGAACAAGAAGAACAAGACAACCCCTAAGGGAACCCTCCTGAGCACAATGAAAACCGTGGGGTCGTCAATCAACTGGCTGAGGCATGGGAAGAATTAGAAAAGCTCAGAAAGGAGCTGGAAACATTGAGAATTGAATCAGGAAGCCAACTTGGATCACCCCCATTCTCATCTAAGAAGACACAAATTCTGAAAATGCATCATGCAGGGGAGCTAAGACTGGCTGAACAGAAAAATTGGCTGAGGCACAAGGGCAGCTAACCAAAAAGGACCAGGATATTGTTCAACTAAGGGACATTTTGGCTACTACCACTAAAATATATGATACACTACGGGACCTCAGGCCGCCATCAACAATTTACGCAGTTTAACTGCAGGAGAAGTGGTGCAAATTTCAGCTCCAAAGGTTAAAAAAGGGACTCTTGATAGAGATAAGCTCCCCCAAAGAATTTATGGATGCATCTCCGAATGCCACATAATTGGAGAAGGACCAGTTAAGCAAACTTTTCTTACACAATTTTGTAGTCCCTAGCTCGCCCAACTGGTCGCCAAACCCTTACATGGGCAATTTCGAGTTGAGGGCACTATGTTCATGGAGGAATCACGAAATTGTGCGAGCTCAGGACTACCACATTTACGATGCAACAAAATGGCAAACCCCATTTATGGTCAGGGTAGAGGCTACTCACCCTGAAAGAATCATTTACAACCATAGTGTTAGGAACCCATGTCTTTACTTTGTTAGTATATTGTTGTTGGACGCATATGCTTTGTAAGTCGTCCCATAGTATTTGTTGATCCATAGTTTGTGTTATTGTTGTTGGTGCATATGCTTTGAAAGTCGCCCATAGTTTTGTTGATCCATAGTTTTTATTGGCCCATGGTTTTGACTCATAGTATTGGTGCCTAGACTTAGTACATAAGTGTGTGTTGAGGCCTATGAAGGCACCGTGAAGTTAATTGTATTGAGCTTGCTCAAAGGAGGTTGCCCCCTCGAAGTGGCCTGTGATCAATATAAAAGTGATTATGAGTTCTGTTATTTCAGGTATCTCGTGTATTTGCATTAATTAATTATTGCAGGTTCATCACATCTGGTATCATAGCACTTTCTTGGGCTCGCTGGGTGAAATTTCTGTCAAATTTTTTTCGCACCTGTCGCAGCTTCGGATCTGGGAATAATCCCTATCCACTTAATTATGGGAAGTACTTGGTCATAAGCCCTAAAAATCATTGTGAGGAGTACCACAAGAACACCAAAGTAGTTGTCCCATTGAGAGGACCTGCTAGTGAAAAGGGCAATGACCCCTACCTGAATGACTAGTTCCCACCTGTGAGGTAAACCAAGAGCTGTCATTTGTGGCAAAGCGGTTATCAGTTTTACCTGAGCCGTAAAGTGAGGGGTACTGCCCCAATACGCAAGCCGTCAGATAGCATTGGTGGTCGAGTGAAACACCTGAACTGTTAGGAAGACGAACATACCTGGGGTCCATATCTATTTTCAGCTGAACTGTTGCCGATCACTTCCGTGCTGTTTCAGATCCATTCTAAGTCGTTTCATATCCATCCATTTCAGATCCATTATGAAAGACGTTCCAGATCTATTCTGACAGTCGTTCTAGATCCAACCATTTTCGGTCCATTCGGTGTTGTTTCAGATCCATCTGTTGCCGATCCCTTTCGCGCCATTGCAGATCCATTTCTGAAATATATATATATATATATATATATATAGATAATTATGTTTTTCTTCCATATCTCCCTTGTTTTAACTCTGTTTCCCTTGAAACTTCTTTGACACCCTTGCAATCCCATTCTGCTTATTTCATTTCTGAGGACCCTATCCCAAATTCTAGTTCCCAACACCCAAAATTTCACATTTGTCTATTTTTAGGGTTTTCCATAACTTCTTCGATTTTCACCCGATCGCCTTCAAATTTTACCACAGAGTTCCTTTTCTAATTCTGCTTCTTTGTCCCTCTCTGCCAAATTTTCTCATTCTATCACCCCGCTTCTGAAATCCCCTTTTTTTTGCTTTCCTGTCCTTTCAACAGTGTCCAAAATCTAGTCAAACCCCAATTACCCATCAGATTGTTTCCTCAATCCAAATTTCCCTTTACTAAATCAGCTTTTGTTTGTGTTTTTCTACCCATTCCACCCCCCCCCCCAAAAAAAAAAACCCTGGTTATGGTTGTCACCTGTGCAGGAGCACACACCATGGGGGAATCACTTGCAGCCATCCAAACCAAACTTCAATATTTGGATGAAAAATTTCTTAGCCTCCATCTTCAGCATTCGGCCATGAACAATAACCGACAGCCAGAATCTTTTGCAGCCACCAGATTCTCTTATTCCAGCAATTTTCGTGGGCCGAAGCTTGATTTTCCTCGCTTCAATGGTACTGATCCGACTAGATGGATATACTGAGCAGAACAATATTTCAGTCTGCATAATACTTTTGATGTCCAGAAAGTTCCACTTACATCCTTTCATTTGGAATAGGAAGCCCTTCAATGGTACCGTTGGTACATCAAAGCTCATCCCGAGTCAAACTGGACAGATTTTTCCCAACTCCTTTTGCCACAATTTGGTCCTAGTGCTTTTGATGACTTCACGGGAGCACTCACTAAACTTCACCAAATTGGTACCGTGAGAGAGTATCAAACAAAATTTGAGAAACTGGCCAATCACATAGAAGGATTGTCTGATGAATTCTACAGGAGTTGTTTTATCAGTGGTCTCAAGGATGAAATCCGCTCAGAGGTCAAAATGTTCTGTCCCAACACAATGATGGAAGTTCTAGGGTTGGCTAAGTTGACAGAGGACAAGATCACAGCTCAACAATGCTCCAAACCCACCTTTGTTCCCTTCAAAAATATGGGTTCCCAATGACCTCCCATCACGCCTGCTCCTCGACCAACTCCTATCAAGAATTTGTCTGAAACAGAGATGCAGGCACGCCAAGAAAAAGGGCTTTGTTATAATTGTGATGAGAAATTCACTTGGGGACATAGATGTGTTCAACAAAAGCTCTATCTCTTGGGTGTGGATTCTTCTCCTGCCTCTGAACTTGGTGAAGAAGCCCCAGATATAGTCGATGATCATGTCGACATTCAACACCCGCCTGTTGACACCCCATCTTAGGACGACCCACCCGAGATCTCTCTCCATGCTGTAACAGGCGTCACCACCCCACAAACAATGCGGGTCAGGGGATACTTCAAGCAACTCCCCCTTACCATACTCATTGATTCTGGTAGCACTCATAACTTCATTGACCCTTGGATTGCCAAACAGGCTAATTGTTTTGTCCATCCTTGCTCCAACTTTGAAGTCATGGTTGCCAATGGGGGCACCTTACCTTGCAAGGGGAAGTGTCACAATGTGCGTATCTCTATGGAAGATTATAACCCGCGCTTTGACATGTTTACATTGTACTTAGGCGGATGTGATGTGGTTTTGGGTGTTCAATGGTTACGCACACTTGGCCCCATCTTATGGGATTTTATTGAACTTTGGATGCAGTTTTCAGTCAATGGGACACAACACAAATTTATGGGCTTACAACCAGGGTCTCTCCGCATCATCAGTTCACATCGCCTGGAAAAGATCCTTAAGAAAAATTCACATGGTGTCATTGCTCAGCTCCATTCCCTTCAGATGCACCCACCAATGGTCTCCACTACTTCCTTGGATAGATATGTAGGTGTCTTTGTTGCACCAGTGGGATTGCCTCCTTCACGAGACCTTTCCGGTAAGAATTTAGCCACATCTACATCTCAGCCGGACATGATGGCTATTTTTCATGCAGTACAGAAGTGGCAGGCATCCCTATTGAGGAATTATTTATGCTTCAAGACTGATCTCCAGAGTCTGGAAAATTTCCTGAAACAACGGGTCTCCTCCCCAGCACACCTGAAATGGGTTATCCAACTCATGGGTTATGACTATGTGACCACTTACCAGACGGGCAATGACAATATGGTGGAAGATGCTCCTTCTCGCACTTTTGATGACCCAGTTTCTCTTACAGCTATTTCTCTATTTGTTCCAAATTGGTTGCAACTTATTCAACGGGGCTATCTCTTCTATGAACTCCATGCTTCTTCATCAGTAGGGCACTCTGGGTTCCTCAAAACGTTTGACCAGGAACAATGTAACTTCTTTTGGCAGGGACTGAAAATGACAATTCAACGGATGGTGGTTGACTGTGATACTTTCCAGGTCAACAAGGGTGAAGCGACACTCCTTTCAGGACTGCTCGAACCCTTGCCCATCCCTACATAGATTTGGACAACTATTTCTATGGATTTCCTAGAAGCGCTCCAGTGGTATAGTACCACATCTAAAAGGGCACCATATGAAGCAGTCTCTGGACAAGAACCGCTAGTTCTTCTTCCATACACCGTCAGCAGCTCCCCAGTTCAAGGAATTGACTCAATTCTTCGAAACCGCGATCAACTTCTTCTCATTCTGCAAGACAATCTTCACATGGCAAGAATTTGACTAAAACAACAAGTCGATCAGCACTGTTCTGCGTGCACTTTTCATGTCGCTGATATGGTTCTTCTTTGTCTACAGCCTTCCAAGCAATCCTCGCTGAAACTCAAAGGGCGCTAGTGGCCCAGAATGTAACCAGAGGATGCTACAGGGGACCCACTCCTTCATATTTTGCATCGATTTCCACATTTAAAGCTTTGAGGACAAAGATTTTTTTAAGGGAGAGGGGATGTTAGGAACTCATGTCTTTACTTTGTTAGTATATTGTTATTGGACGTATATGCTTTGTAAGTCGTCCCATAGTATTTGTTGATCCATAGTTTGTGTTATTGTTGTTGGCGCATATGCTTTGTAAGTCGCCCATAGTTTTGTTGATCCATAGTTTGTATTTGCCCATGGTTTTGATTCATAGTATTGGTGCCTAGACTTAGTATATAAGTGTGTGTTGAGGCCTATGAAGGCACTGTGAATTTAATTGTATTGAGCTTGCTCAAAGGAGGTGGTTGCCCCCTCGAAGTGGCCTGTGATCAATATAAAAGTGATTATGAGTTCTGTTATTTCTGATATCTCGTGTATTTGCATTAATTAATTATTGCAGGTTCATCACACATAGGATCCTCACCCAGGATGAGGAGCTGGTCCCCATTCTCCTTGCAAAACAGCAGGAGGCTGTGGCTCATTTTGATGTTACTCTCCAAGGCACACACAAAGAGGTTCATGAGTCCATTGAGGAAAGATGGCGTAGAGTAGCAAATGACCTAAAGAGAAAAGAGCTCCACTCCCCTCTCAGACTTAAATATTCTCTTTTCAAAGCCAAGCTCTACAGGGAATCCCTGATAAAGAATCAACTTAGATGGATTGGAATAAGGATGAAGGCCCCATTCTTCCTTCCCATGGTTATTAAGGAACAAATCAATGAAGAAGATGAGAAGAGAGCATGGGTCAAGGAGGATCAGACCATGGGCTACCACAGGTAGCAAGGGACCCCTAGGGTTTTAGCATGGGACATCAGAGAGGTCATCGACGAGCTGAATTTGTCACCCAAGGATGGGTGAATCCTTCAAGTATGGGGGAGAATGATGGGTCCAAAATATAGGTATCTGATAAGCCTTTCCTCACAGCAAAAACACAAGAAAGGGAGAAGAAATACACTTGTTTTGTGGGAAAAATGATTTACCTTAATTATTTAATGAAGTTGTTTAAGAGATTATTTCTGTTATGTTTTGAAAGCGTTGTTATGAGTTAATTGCATGACAAATGTGTTTGAATGAGCAGGTGTAGGTGCACTAAAGGACAACGTGCAAATCTAGTGAAGAACTGAAAGAACATCACCAAACTCAGCGCCTTTTTCCTGATTTGTAGAGAACGAACTCCTGTTCAAAGAGAATCGGCATTTAGACATTTGGTTAGGTTAAGCATTAGAACTATATTAATATGGACCTCTTGGGTAGCCGGGGGCCCCTGCTGTTATTTTGGAGAATTATTGTTTTATGTTTCATACCACTGAGACAGTTGTGTTACAGACCTGGTTTTAAACTATGAAGTTCCTATTTTAAATAAAGACTTGATGTTACTTACAATTCAACGTTTATAAGTTTCCTTCACTCCTGAGTACGGGTTGGAGAGGGACCCTCCAACACGTAAGTCATGAGATCTTACTGTTCAAGTATTTCTCATTACGTGTTTTACATTGGTTGAATTTATATTGCAGATGAGAGTATTTTAAATAGCATTTGAATCGCACGATTTGATTTCTGTAGTAAGTGAACCTTTCTGATTCCGTAGTTCATTATAATGCATTCTGTAGTTTGGTAACGCTGTGTCTGTAGTCCTGTAGTAGCATTCTGCCAAGGCATAATTTAACACCTATTTTCTTATGTGCTTACATTTACTTCTGAAGCAGCGATCCAGATCTTAAAGCCCATGTATTTAATTCATTATTATAGCTGCTCATGAAGATCAATTACTTTCAGTATTTTTTGGTTACATGATGATATTCATTTCTTAACGTTTTGATTAAAATTGCGACATTGGATAATGGTATTCCAAACTTAGTCTTAGCATTTGATTATGTTAGATCAGACCTTGAGTTTTATGCATTTGATTTACAGTAATTACTCCTTAGATTAGAGATCAAGCTTTCATTACTTTAGAATAGATCTGTTATATTTTCAGCATTCAATTCCATAGTATAGTTTTTACTGCTTTCAGCAAGTTAATTCTTACAGATATGATTACCGTTGCCTGTGTTTAATGTCTTAGACACAAATTTCCTGCTTTCAGTATTTGAATTTCTTAGCATAGGAATTTCTCCTCCATAGATTAAACAATCCTTTTTACAGTCATTTAATCCTTTTTAGGAAACTCTTTAAAAACATTGATACAAACACCCAACTTCAACAAATACTATCATAGAGAGCACATATAGTTCCTGCACCTCTGAAGTTTGTACGTCCCCCGGGTTGATAATTAAAGTAGGCTCTTAGTCCAGCTACCCTTATTAGGCATCCCTTTTGAGAGCTCACCATGGACCAGTCCTTACATTATGAGTAAAATCGTATAGAAAGGATCCTATGAGCTTGAATACTTTGAAGGGAATACCTTAGGCTCTAGAAATGGACTCTATTTGAAGAAGTATTTTGCCTAGACTTTCATGCCTAGGTAGGACTTATTGTAATTATTGTATTATAGATAACTTAGACTATATCCTGATTTAATTTCTCGACTAGCATTGGACGTTTCTTCTTATTTTTTTTGCTCGATTGATAGATGCCATCACATGCACTTATGTTTTTAGGATATGACGATAGAGCCTACCATCACACTCAAAATGTGGCTTCTGCAACTTGGTTGATTTATGACCCAACCCATGAGCTTGTAATTTTAGGTGGAGTGTCTCTTGTTTAGGCCACTAATAGTACTACCAAGTATAGTGCCATGATCGATTTGACATTGGGAGCCATCTCTATGGGAATCCAACATTTAACTATCTATTTAGATTCACATTTGGTGGTGTCACAATTGAATGGTATGTGTTGACACAACGACTATCGATAGGGGTTCACTGCACACTATCATCAACAAACCATCAACCAAACTCCCTTATGCAGTGGCCCATAAAGGTGTTAACATTTCCAGCAACACTCGCAAAGCGAGTGACATCTCACCCGAGATGCACAAGGGATCTGTAGGAACCAAGTTTCCGCAGTGGAGTTGAGGACATGCATCAAAGACACATTGCACTCGCAGAAACCAGAGATTATGTCATTTGCACTATGCTAAAATTTCATCATTCGCATATTCATCAATCACAGAGTTAACATATAATAGACATTCGCATGATCTGATTACCCATTAGCATAAACAACAATTACTAAACTCATAGAGCATTAAACATCTCATCAAATATTCGAATTCATCATTCAACAGGAACAAAGACAGAGATAATGTAACATCCCAAAAAATTCACTAAAATTTAAAACTTTTAAGTAGCAATAAATGCTTGTGTCGCTATGCTAAAAGTGTTAACTTCAACACAACTAAACATTAAACAATGTACTTAACGATAACAACTCATAACATTTTACATTAATGACTAAGAGTTTAAATTACTTATGAATCACAACAGATGTCTTAACAGTTGTTAGCTTGAATAGTGTCTTAAAAAGTTGTAAGTCAATTATCGTCAAGCCAACGTTATGATGTTGAATAATGCTTGCATAATGTACATTATTGTTAGTATGCATATCGTCACTTTCGTTCTATGTTAAACATTTTGTTTTCTAGAGACTAATCGATCGTCTTATTGTAATAAAGGGGTCCTTGAGTACGCCCCGAGGCTTACTTAGATATTGCTAGTTGACGCTCATGAATTCTATTTGCAGAGCTCAGGTAAGATAGAGGATTTCCAACTGAAGTATGCAGCTGTACTTCCATTTATCTCGCCGTACTAAGTTATCCTTTAAAGTTAATTATGACCCTGTAGAGGATTATTTGCTATGCAACAACTCAGGTATTTTTATGTGTCTTGAGTCAGTCATCTCTGCATACTTTGTAATTGTATGAATGCTTGATTTTATCTATCTTGAAGGACAAAAGAATAACCTATTATAAACAATTACTATGGAGAAAATTATATGTTAATAATACATATTTGTTATTTCAATACTATAGAAACATTGCAATGTATTACATTACATGTTCTCAACCCAGAACTATGGGGAAAACATTGTAATACTTTTCCACTTCATATATTATATGTGCTTTACCAATATTATGCAATAATAAAACTTCTACGATTATATGTTATATTTAAGAGGCATAATGTGCATTATATATACGTAACATTTTACAGAACCATAAGCACGATAACTATAGGCATAACTATAGTTTTGAAGCTTTATGCATAAACTAAAATGTTTGGAGCTGTAAGCATAACTATATGCTCATTGTAAAAATGTTAAACTTTAAGGTTCTAAGGTGATAGTGGATAATGCGCTGGCATACCCTTTGAACCAGTACTTAGTATTTAAGGTTCAATAACTGCGATGTGGTGGATTGCTTGCTGGCAGCTCTCGTGGAAACTTCACGTGAATGAAACATGGGACATGGTGACAAACCTTTGTTACATGAAACCTTGCATGTTGAACTGTACATGGATTTGTATGCATGGATTATGTGTTGGCATAACACCGAGCTTTGATAGTTGAGGTTTTAAATGCTAGTTAATGAGGTTGGTGGTTCTATGCTGGCTTCTCCCTTATGGCAGGATCTACACCGTCGATTCCCAGGGTGATCTTGGGTTTTGGGTTTAACCCTAATATGCATTGATATGCCAACCTTCTCAACACTTGGTTCATTTTCGTTTTGTGAGGGTGAGGCCGACTGGCTCCCTATCCTTCAGGGTTTGTAACTATGTTTGAAAGTCCTTCCCGAGGTTTCGATACCTCGACCTTGTTGTAAACAATGCTCTCAGGAAAGTTCAGAGTGTGTACAGGCCTCACTCTTTCTTGAGACTTGATGGTGAATCCTTCTTCTCTGCTGTAGATGTTGATGAATTTGGGATACTCCACCATGCTCCAGTTATTCGCATGTGAAGTGTTAGTTTTTCAATCTTATAAAATCGCTGGTTGTTTTATCGATGCCCCTTCTGATTTTAATACTCGATTCTCAGTTTAACCAAAGGTCATGTTGTGTTGTGGGCAGGTAACCTCTTCTTGGCAATGGTTGCAGCTAACCGTAAAGGGATGGAAGCTTTGGTTGGGAACTGGTAAGCCTTGAAGACATTCCAAGGGTGTACAGACTTGAAAATATAGTTCGGTTGTAAGACAATATTTATGCTGTAGGGCATGTTTGTAGAATGTACATGCTGAAAGGCAGTTATTAAGTTTTTGGAGAGTTTGCTCCCGAGCTTGTAGGGTTCTCGTTGGATCCTCAACGATTTCTCCTTGCTGCTGTAAGATGTTTGTTTTTGGAGTTCTGAAATAAAAAGAGACTGTTTCAAAATTGTTGTGTTTGGTCCACTGTCGATATGTTCTTATTAAGAAATGAATTTGTTGTTTCGTTGAGAAATTCTGAAGAATGGTTTGGAAACCAATTCTAGTTTAAGATGTGGAGTAGGGTGGGTTGAACCCTTGACCATAATTCGTATTAAATTTTAATTCGAAAAGCATGAGTATGAAATGATTTTGCAAGAGAATCAAATGTTGACAGTCGTAGAGTAAAATTTTGGCATTTCGAATGTTATTGGTGCAGTCTGTTGGTTATCAAAATGTTCAGGGCAGAGCCCGTTACTGTATTTTGAAAGTTTATAAGGGTTAGGTTTTTGTTTTACGAACAAGCCGTAACGGCTGGGTTGTAAACCATACTGCAAGAAACTTACTGTGTTTTTTTGTTAAGGTTTCAATACCTGGTCAGAATACACTCCTTTGAACAGTTAAGAGGATCTTAAACTTAGGGTTTGAACCCTGGGCAAACACGCAGATTTAAAAAGATATTGTTTAAATTGTACTCATATTTAAATTTGTATTCGAGAATACAGTATAATGTGAATTGATAATGTGCACTACAGTTTGCGATTGCAAGGATACTATTTCTCTAATGCAATAATAATACTTAGGTTTGTTTATAAGGATTTTACTGATGAGTTTCGATGTTGATAGTATTGTAATGTCAAAGCTTATCGTAGACATGTTTATGTGATGTATAAAATTGATGCGAGTAACTTGTTAATATTTATATAGTGAGTTTGATATTTTAAAGAATCTCTATATAAATTATTTGGTTGAATGACTGTATCTACTATAGTTTGAAAGGAAAATACTTGAAATAAAATGTTGTTATAAATACTAGAATTTTTTATTGTTAAGCATAAACAATGAGATATTTGAAATATTTGTATTTCTGATTTAAGTTCTAAGATGTTTATTAAAAATAAGACAATATTTTTTTTAACAAGAACAGGGAAAATAGGTATATTTATAAAGGCTGTGCACAGCCATTCTTTACAAGTTTTCAACAAAAATTGACAGAGTAGCAAGTGTCTGAAAGTTTAGAGCTAAACATTCTAACTGTCTGCATGTAAGAGTTCTAAACAGAGCTTTTCTAAAACTGTTCAAAGTAGAGAAGGGATAGACCCTGATAAACTGATTGTTGAGGAATATACAAAAAAAAATAGTGTCTTAAACATAAAAAAGAGGAACCTGGACAGAGACTGCTAACTATCCACAGCTTTTAAAATAGACAGAGGCCGCATCCTTCCTTTCCTGCTTTATCTCTTGGTTAACAGTCAGACTGCCATGGACGCAGCTTCCCTGCATTTTCCCGGTGATGACAGCAATGTCTTCCTGCAAATTATCCACCTTGCCCATTAATTCGAACAAATTTCTCTCCAGGTCGTCAATTCTGGAGTCCTGGCATCCGAGCTGGTTCACGGCGTAGCTTAAATCCTTCGCCATTTCATCATGCTGATCCACACTGGTGCAGACTGCGTTATAGGTGTTTCGCACAGAGAGCTTAACTTCAACCATGGTGCGGCTCAACACGGCAATGGCCGCCATGATATTCTGCATAGTGCCCGCCCTGAGGTGGATTAACAGACCAGGACGGGAGGATGGAGAGCCCAAGTCGCCAAGAGAGAGCCGGTTCAGCGCACTGGAGAGGGGACGAGCCATTTCGTAGCACAGTGAGGGAGAGGCAGATAGCTGATTTATTAGCGGCTCGTGGGAGCTGACAGCACCACGAGGGCCCATGTGCCATGCGCGGTGGAGAGGATGGCGTGTGGCAGGGGCACGAGAGACTTCTCCGACGGTGGAAGACGGGGGTAGGGGGACCCTCAAGTCACTAAACCCCTTCAAATCCATAACTTTAACAATTGTGACCATAATCAAATAGATTAGGGTATGAATTGAAACCCCAAGGCACCATTGAGACCCTCCATGTGCCCAATATCTAACAACATTCCTTTGTTGGACGCTTCATCCGCTAACTTATTGTTCGCTTGACAGATGTGGAAGAAAGAAGACTGAGAAAAGTGAGGGTTAGCTTTTATTCTTTGCATGTACCTGTAAGCTCTCGATCCTTGAGGGGCAATACCCCTTCTCATTGTTTGAATGACATGCCTAGAATCTCCATAAACTCTGAGGTTGTCAATGCTGAGGGAGGAGATCATATTGAATGAGAGGATGAGAGCAAGCCATTCAACTTCATTGTTTGTCCTGATTCCTAATCCCCACGAGAAAGTTTCAATTTTATTTCCTCCGGGATCAAATAAGACCCCACCCGCACCTGCCACCCCATAAAAATAAGACAATATTACAGTACTGAAATAATGTATATTTATTTGGAAATAAGTCATCAAGTCTAATCATATTATGACATCATTCTGATTTATTTTAAACACCCTTCCTTGTACTAGAGTAAGGCATTTAAAACAATGTGTGGAAAAATGCAAGGAAGAAATTTTATTCTATTATGCTTTTAAACAAATTGTAACTAATCATTTATCAAAGTAAATCTAATAGTTATTAAATATTTCAGAATAGATACATTTCATAAAGGAACAATTTATGAACATATTTAAACATCTATGATAAGGTAGTAAAACTGATAGCATAATACATCTGATTTCTAGTAATATTTTGACAGAAATAAATAGGTTAACAAAAAATGAACCTGGTAACTTGTAGAAGAAACAAATAGCCAAAGGAGCCCGTTCCAACCAACCTGCTCATGAAGACAACCAAGTTACTTGTCTTAGGACCCCCGAGCCTGTTCACTAAACCACTAGGATGAAGATGCTGTGTGGAGTAATGGAATAAATTCCCTTGCAACTCAGCAGTAGTACTTAGCAATGGTACTTCTTTCTTTTAGCAATATTGAACTCAGTAATGTGGCTGCACTAGTTCAGAATGCATTCTTAGTTCACTCATTCACTTCTAACTTCCCCTCATCGAATCTCTTGTGCTAAGAAATTATCATAAGGTAAGAATGAATAGCCTCCTGCTGAATTCGATGGGTAGCTAAGTAATGTGCCTAGGTCTTTGGTCAGTTTATTTCAATAAATGAGCCGCCTGCTCAGTTCCACTTTCTTGGAGAACATGACCATAAAAGTAGGGAAGTTTCCCCCTGCAACAGTTAGAAGTGAGTTGAGGATGTTGCCAAGTGTCAGTTTGCTCTCCACCACAATCCATTCCTCCTAGTGGGTCAGTGAACACTCATTCAATAGTCTCCTTTGGATGTTTGTCTCCACTTTTATTTATTTATAATAAAATATTCAAAGTAATTAATTACAGTCATCCTTGACCCCACTTGGTCAATAGTCATAAAAATTTACAATAAAAATAAAACATAATGTTTTCTCTATAACATAAAATGTCTAGAACTTGGGTATGTGACAAACACCCCGTCATAAGTTCAACATCGTCCTTGATGTTTCTTTATTCATCATCCTCCTTTTCCTCCTGGAACAACATTGGATATGCCACCCACATATTACTTTCCAATTTCGAAGTTGCTTCATCCGGACTAAGGTGCTTCCACTACACCTTAACCTGTCCAATGGTATGATTACGAAGCAAAATTTCCCTCTTGTCGAGGATATAGTCTTGTTCCACCAAAAAATCTCCTTTTGGTTCCACCTGTACATCATTCCAATCAATTACATGAGTAGCACCATGCACATACTTTTTCAAAAGAGAGATGTGAAATACATTATGTACTTTAAGATTCGATGGCAATGCCAATTGATCTGCCACTGGTCCTACCCTGGACAAGATTTCAAAAGGTCCACAATACCTTGGTGCTAATTTAGCACAGCTTCCCAATCTTAGGGAGCTCTTTTTAGGTTTTACCTTGAGGAACATATGTTCACCAACCTGAAACTCTTTCCGAGTTCTTTTAAGATCTGCATGACTTTTCTATCTATCTTGTGCAATTTTTAAATTTCCTTGAACCTATTTCACGGATAGTTCCATTTCTCTTAACAAATCGGGTCCTAGCATTAACCTGTCAACTGGATTACTCCAAGAGATAGGAGTATTACATTTTTTGCCATATAAAATTTCAAAGGGACTGAGCTTTGCTGAAGCTTGGTAATGATTATTATAAGCAAACTTAGCAATATGCAAATATTCCTCCCATTTACCTAGGTGATCTCTAACATACATTCTTAACATGTCCTTAAGAATTTGATTAACTCTTTCAGTCCGTCCATCTGTTTGTGGGTGAAATGATGCACTGAAATTTCAAGTAGTATCTAAACCTTTAAATAAAGATTTCCAGAAATTTCCTGTAAACTTTGAGTCTCTATCATAAATTATAACTTTCGGAATACCATGCAAATGAAAAATCTGCTTCATAAAAATTTCAACAATGTTAGCAGCTTTGTAAGTGGTCTTAAAAGGTATGAAGTGGGCTGCTTTGCTGAGCTTATCTACAACTACCATTATGGAATCATTCTATTTCTGATTTTTAGGTAAACCAATAATAAAATCTATACTAATTATGTCCTACTTCCAATATGGAATCGGTAGTGGCTGCAACAAACCAGCTGGGTGTCGGTGTTCAACCTTTACTTGCTGACACTCTATACACCTAGCAATATATTCAGCCACTTCACTTTTCATGCATGGCCAAAAAAATCTTTTCTCAGCATAGTTATCATCTTCTGGTAACTAGGATGTGCTGAATATGGACTTTTATGCAATTCATTCAAAATCAACAACTTAATTTCAGCAACATTAGGCACATAAAGTCTGTTTTTATACAGCAGTAACCCTCTTTCATCAATTCTGAAATCTGTTATAAAATTTTCAGCATTATCTTTAGCAATTTTATTAAGTAAATTCTAATATTTTTCATCCATACCGATTCTTTCCTTAATCTGATTTTTCAGATTAGTTTTATAAGTACTGATTGCTGAAACAAAATTCATCCTAGCATTTCTTCTTAAGGCATCAACAACCTTATTTTCCTTTCCTTTAATGTGATGAATCTCGAAATCATACTTGCTAAGGAAAGCTAGCTACCTAGCTTGCCTTGCGTTCATATTTGGTTGATCCAACAAATATTTTAATCCTTTATTGTCAGTCATTAAAATAATTTTTCTTCCAATTAAATGATGTCACCACATTTTTAATGCATGTATTACAGCAACCAACTCTAGGTTGTAATTTGCGTAGTTATTTTCATGAATCTTTAACTTCCTAGACTCATATGTAATAACATGACCTTCTTGTGTTAAGACCCCGCCAAGTCCGTCATTGCATGCATCCATGCATACTATGAGATCTTTGTTGGGATTGACAATTTTTAAAATAGGTTCTATTGTTAATAACTCTTTTAGTTTCTTAAAGCTTTCTTCGCATTTTTTATCCCATACAAATTTCTTACCTTTCTTTTGTAAAGATGTTATAGGATTTGCTATTCTAGAAAATCCCTCGATAAAATTACGATAGTAACCTATAATTCTCATAAAAGATCGTACACCAGTTACGTCTTTCGGGGCATGCCATTCATTAATTGCTTTTATCTTGTCTGGGTCTAATGCAATTCCATCCTTGGATATCACATGCCCTAGGTATTGTATTTTATCTTTATAAAAATCACATTTGCTAAACTTAGCGTAAAGTTGGTGTTCCCTTAACACTTGTAAAATTATCTTTAAATGTTCGTCATGTTCCTCTTTTGTCTTAGAATAAATTAGAATGTCATCAATAAATACCACTACAAATTTATCCAAGTATTTATGTAATACGTTGTTCATTAAACACATGAAGACTTCTTGAGCATTGGTCAACCCCAAAGGCATAACCCCGAATTCATAGTGTCCATAGAAAGTTCTGAATGCAGTTTTAAAGATGTCCTCATCTTTAATTCTGACTTGGTGGTACCCTGACCTTAAATCTATTTAGAATATTGTTGCACCACGTAACTGATCAAATAGATCGTCAATGCAGGGCAAATGATATCTGTTCTTTATGGTCATTTTATTTAGCTGACGGTAGTCTATGCATAAACGCATAGTTTCGTCTTTCTTTTTAACAAAGATTACAGGTGCTCCCCATGGAGACACACTGGGTCTTATATAATTTTTATCAATCAATTCTTTAAGTTGTGATTTAAGTTCATTAAGCTCTAGAATATTCATTCTATAAGGAGCCTTTGAGTTTGGTACCGCTCCCGGTACTAAATCAATAGTGAAATCGAGTTCTCTTTTCGGAGGTAGTCCTGGAATTTCTTCTGAGAATACATCAAAAAATTCCTTAAGAATGGGTATATCTTCTAGCTTTAACTTATCTTCCTTAGTGGATTGTTCGTCATTAATTACATTTACAGCAAACAACTTACACCCTTTACGAACAACCTTTTTAACTTGTAAAGTAGAAATTTGTCTAACAGATATCTTTCTAGGAATACCTTTTACTGTTACTGTTTCACATGCATCATTTAGACAAGTAAAATTCTTTTCAAAGCAATTTAATACTACTCTATGCTTTTCTAACCAGTCCATTCCAATCAGAACATTTTAAGAACTTAAAGGTAACACATTCAGTTTAACATGAGTCCTAAACTGATTCATTAGTAATTCACATTCTTTTACATAATCAATCACCTTTCTTTTTGTTCCAGTAGCTAACTGAACCAACAATGATTTATCAAACTTATCTATTTTCAGATTGAAACATTTAACTAAATCAGGTGAAACATAGGTAAGACTTGCTCCTAGATCAATTAGAATGGAAATGGGTTTGTTTTTTAGCATACCTTCCACTTCAGCCATGGAAATTTGATGATCCGCTTGTCTGTTCTCCAAAGCTGCATTTATCTTGAGAATCTCCCTTGCTAAGTCATCGACAGTAGCCTCCTCCTATATAGTATGTATGTTGTTGACAGTCTTCTTTCTGAGTGGGCAGTTTGATTCATAGTGAGGTCCCTGACAGTCCCAACATTTAATAGGTTCTTTCTGTTCATTATTTTTAATAAAACTTTTAGGTGGATCACTGTTCCTTATAGCTATAAACTTTGACTGTGTATTACCTATTGCATTATTTCCTGAAAACTTTCTGTTAAAGTAATTACATGAATTATTGTTTCCAAAGTTGCGATTAAAAGAGAACTGTTTCTTCCTTTGCTTAAAGTTATTAGGCCTTTTTGCTTTCCAGCTTGGTATACCTTCTCTTTTCGTATTATTTTCATAACAGATGTTTGCCTTTCTCATGGCCTCTTCAAGAGTTTGGGGACTATCATATTCAATCATGTCTTTTATGTGAGAGGTCAAGCATCTCAGAAACCTCTATACCTTAGGCTTTTCTTCAACAAAATAAGGCACGTACCTTAATAAATTCAACAACTTGTTGCACAACTCTCTCATATCCATGGAACCTAGTTTTAACTCATAAAACTCTTTAGCTCGTTCCTCATAATACTGTTCTGACAAAAATTTTCTTTTAAAATATTTATTAAAATTACTCCAATTTACACTTTTCTCTTTTAAACCTTTAACTTGTTTCAGATCTTGCCACTAGATGTCTGTTGATGTATATGTAACTTCGGAATGTATTATATATATATTTATTGTACCCTTATAAGAGATGTGTCATTCCTCTATAAGGAAGTGTCGTCATGTGGATTGACAAGTGCCACAAGTGTGTGTACTTGCCGATGGGTTATTAGACCACCATGTGGGGTTGTCCTTGAATTATATATATTATAATGTGGATGTACCTAGCTAGACAAGTCATCCCCATAAGGTCACTGGGCAAAAATGTTAGTATAAATAGAGATCGGAGATCTCTATTTTACTCATTCAGAAAAGTAACTCACTCTCACTCAGAAAGTGGCGCAATAGTGAGGAGGAGGATCATCTGCTACTAGGAGACTATCTCAGTGTATTTTGGTTGTACTTTGGTTGAGCCATTGCTCTCTCTATCTTTGAGGAAGTTGTGGGGTTTTTCACCTTAGGGTTTTCCCCACGGAAACTCTATGTCTCTTGTCTCTCATGCTTTTGATTCTTGTGATGCTTGTCATGATTATTGTGATTGTCATGCATTGATATACTGTATATGTTATTCTCTCAGTAAAGATCCTAGAGTATTGTGAATTAATGCTCAAAATTTAACATGGTACCAGAGCTAACCTAAGAAGAAGACATTTTGCAGTGATGGAAACTTGAGTTTCTTGTTTATTGGGTTTCTCTCCATAGATTTTGGAAAATCAGTATAGTAGATTGACTCTACTCATCAAGGCGCATCTATCTGTCCAGTCAGAATTCAATTCCGAGCATTTTCAGATTTGGCCCTAAAAATTAGGGTTTCCACAAAAATTGGAATTTCTAAAATCTGAAGACATAGCTGGAAGCTCCTTGCAAAAATCGAAGTTTAGAGCTTTGGATCGAGATTTTTGGTTGGGTAGATCTCTAGGAAACTCAAACCCTCATTCAGGGCTCTCCCTAGTGAACTCGGGAGGACAAAAAGACAAATCTGAAGGGTATAGCTTTTTTGATCTCAAATTCTGAATGCACCAGGCTAATCAGCTCATCAAGGCGCATCTTTCTATCCTTTCAAAAATTTGAAATTCACATTCTGAATTTTTAGGGTTTTTCCGACAAACCCTAATCCGGGACCAGATCCAGTTTTCAACATTTCAAGTGGTAAGATCTAAATCTTTTCTATTTCCGTTTGAAGTACTCTTTAAGATGTCTCACCACACCAAGCTTGAGGATAAGCTTGAAGGAGCTGATAAATTCCGAGCTTGGAAGTATAGGATTGGGTTAATCCTGGAAGAAAATGAGTTGGACTCATATGTGAAAGAAGACATCCCTATCCTAGAGGATGAAGAGGCCAAGGTATTGCATAAGAAGAACTTGGTCAAGGCAAAGAGAATCATTGCTGATCCCATTAAAGATCATCTCATACCCCATGTGTCCTCTCTAAAGACAACCAAGGGGATGTTTTACTCTTTGACCAGCTATTTGAAGGGAAGAACATAAATCGAAAGATGACCCTGCGAAACCAATTGAAAGGAGTAAAGTTTCAGAATGGAGAAACCATTCAATCTTATTTTTCAAGGGTCTCCCAGATCAAGGAACAACTAGAAGCAGTGGATGAAATGGTGGAGGATGGTGAAGTGGTGATGACCACTCCAAATGGCCTACCTAGGTCATGGGATTCCTTTATCCAAGGAATTTGTGCAAGGAAGAAGTTGATCTCCTTCAGTAGACTACGGGAAGAATGCTCACAAGAAGAAGCAAGGCTTGTGGCACGAGAAGAAAAGATGGGGAATGAAGATCAAGCTCTCACAGCTCACACCAAGAAAGGGAAGTCCAAGAGAGAGCCATCTCACTCTAATAAATCTTCACATCACTTCAAAGAAAGAAGAATATGCTTCACCTGTAATGAGAAAGGACATATTGCCATAAATTGTCCCAAGAACAAGAAGGACAACAACAACTCCAAGAAGAAGAAGAAGGGCAGCAAAAGAAGGTTTCATGCTCATGCTGCCGAGGATGATGAACCACCCAAGAAGAAGGCTAGGGCAGAAAGTGATGATAACTCATCAAGTGAAGAAGAGTATGTTCTAATCTCTTCTCTCACAGGTACCATCTCCCATGGTTGTAATGATTGGTTGATTGATAGTGGGGCTTCCAAACACATGACTGGGTTTAAGGAATCTTTTGTGAATCTATCTGAACATGAATCACCCCATAAGGTGAAACTTGGGGATGATTATCAATACCCAATCAAAGGAAGTGGTGAAGCCTCCTACAACCTAGATTCTAGAAAATATTTGAAGATGAAAGAAGTTCTTTATGTACCTGGGCTCAAGAAGAACTTACTCTCAATCTCTGCATTGGATGCAAAAGGTACGAGGGTTGCATTTGTGGATGGCCAAGTCCTAATGTGGCCAAAGGGAAGGACCATAGATGATGCAGTAGTAATTGGAGAGCAAGGGGGAGGTTTGTATAAATTGAAGGGACAACCTGAACATGCCATGGTGCATGAATCCATGGAGCCAAGTGAACTTTGGCATAGAAGACTTGCTCATATGAACTATAGGGAACTTCCAATTGCAAGCAAGGCTGTAGAGGGTCTTCCTGAAATCAAGACCAAACATGAAGGTGTTTGCAAAGGATGTGCAAAAGGTAAGAACATTAAGAAGGCTTTCCCAAGCAGTGAAAGCAAGGCAAAAGACATCCTGAAAATCATCCACTCAGATGTATGTGGTCCTATGTCATCCAGTTCTCTAAGTGGGTATGTTTACTATGTCTCATTTATTGATGACTTCTCCAGGAAGACTTGGGTATACTTCTTGAAGAACAAAGATGAGGTGTTTGATAAGTTTAAGGAATTCAAAACCTTGATGGAGAATCAAACTGACAAGAATATCAAAACATTTAGATCCGACAATGGTGGAGAATTAACCTCAGGTGACTTCAAGAAGCTTTGCAGTGATTCAGGGATTAAGAGGGAGTTGACTACTCCTTACAATCCACAAAAGAATGGAGTTGCAGAAAGGAAGAACATAACAATCATGGAAGCAGCAAGAGCAATGCTCCATGATCAGGATCTACCTATGCATCTATGGGTAGAAGCAGCTAGAATAGCTGTATATGTGCAGAACAGAACACCCCACAAGATATTGGACAACAAGACACCAGAAGAGGTCTTTTCTGGTAAGAAACCTGAAGTCAGCCATCTCAGAATATTTGGTTGTCCAGTATACACTCATGTCCCAAAAGAAAAGAGGACTAAACTAGATCCTTCAGGAAAGAAGGGTATCTTTGTGGGTTACAGTGAAAGCTCGAAGGCTTACAGAATATACTTTCCAGGGTTCAAGAAGATTGATGTCAGCAGGGATGTAACAATTGATGAAAACTCAGCATTCATCAAATCAAGGAAGGCACCTATCAAAGTTTATGAAGAACCTAAGGAAACCAGATTTCAAGACACTACCATGACTGAAGCAGTTCCAGAAGTTGTTCGTGAGTTTGAAGATCCACAAGAACCTGTAGATCCACCCCGTGAGGATAACTCTCACAAGAGGAAACCTGCATGGGCTAGAGAGCTCATTCAAGATGCAGAAATATTTGGCATTCCAGAAGAAGAACACAGAGCTAAGACGAGAACTAGATCACATACCAGCTATGTTGCTTTACTCTGTGACATTATGAACAAAGAGCCTTCCAGTTATGAAGAAGCAACGGAAAAGAAAGAATGGAAGGATGCCATGGTTGAGGAATACCAATCAATAATGAAGAATGATGTTTGGGATGTTGTCCCAAGACCTAAAGAGAAGTCTGTTGTGACTTCCAAATGGATCTACAAAATCGAGCATGCTGCAGATGGCAGTGTAGAGAAATACAAGGCAAGATTCGTAGCTCGTGGCTTCTCTGAGAAAGAGGGAATAGATTATGAAGAAACTTTTGCACCTGTAGCCAGGTATACTTCCATCAGAACAGTACTTTCCCTGGCTACAGCAATGAGATGGAAAATACACCAAATGGATGTCAAGACTGATTTCTTGAATGGTGTAGTTGAAGAGGAAGTATATGTGGAACAACCACTCGGTTATGAAATACATGACATGGAGTCATATGTGTGCAGATTGAAGAAAGCCTTGTATGGCTTGAAGCAAGCCTCCAGAACCTGCTATGGTAGGATGGATAGTTTCCTATCTAGTTTGGGGTTTACCAAGAGTAAAGCAGATTCCAACTTTTACTACAAGGTTGAGGAAGGGAATACTGTGATTCTACTCCTGTATGTGGATGAATTATTTGTAACAGGAGATGACAGACTGATTGCAGATACTAAGAGGAAGCTTGCTGCTGAATTCAATATGAAAGATTTGGGAATGATGCACTATTTCCTAGGTATGGAGGTGTGGCAGAGTGCAGGTGGGATCTTCCTTGGTCAAGGGAAGTACACAATAGATATCTTGAAGAGATTTGGGATGATGGATTGCAAGGCCATGGCCACACCTATGGCATTGAATCTGAAGCTTCTATGTGATGCTTCATCTGAGCCGGTTGATGTATCTATGTATCGTTAGATGATTGGGTCCTTGATGTACCTGACGAACACGAGACCATATATTTGCTTTGCTATGAACACATTGAGTCAGTTCCTGACGGATCCGAGGAGTGTTCACCTGGTTGCTGTAAAGCATGTTATGAGTTACCTGAAGGGTACAGTGGATTTTGGGCTCAAGTATGAAGCGAATCAAAAGTTTAACCTACAGAGTTATGTTGATTCAGATTGGGCTGGCAGTGCTGCAGATAGGAAGAGCACATCTGGGTGCTGCTTCAGTATGGGATCAGGTGTGATCTCTTGGTTTAGCAGGAAGCAGTCCTATGTAGCACTGAGTACAGTTGATGCAAAGTATGTTGCAGCCTGTTCATCTAGTTATGAGGCAGTATGGATACGGAAGCTACTATCTGAGTTATTTGATCTCCCATTGGATGCTACTGGTATCTTCTGTGATAACCAGAGTTGTGTAAAGCTGTCCGAGAATCCGGTGTTTCATGACAGGTTGAAACACAGAGATCAAATATCACTATATCAGGGATATGGTGCAGAGAGGAGCTGTGAAGCTCCTGTATGTTGTGACGGACGAGCAGATTGCAGATATGCTGACGAAGCCACTAGCCAGGGTGAAGTTCGAGTACTTCAGGGAGAGGCTTGGCGTTCTTCAGATTGATGACACTTCGAGGAAGAAGTGATGGACACATTTGCTGAAGCCATTTCAAGCATGTTGGAAGGAGGATCCTTCACATGGCTGTGGATGTAAGCGCTGGATGATAAGCATCAGGATGATGTTCTAGTTTCTGCTTTGTATGATCAGTTGGATCATTTATATGTATATGTATGTACGCATCATGTTGGATGCTGGATATGATCAGTTGGATCATTTATATGTATGTACGCATCATGTTGGGTGTTGGATATGACCGGTTGGATCATTTGTATGTATTTTGTATATGCATCATGTTGGATGCTTGGACCATGTATTTGTATATGTATCAGGTGGATACATTGCATGATCAAGTAGATCATGTATATTGATATGTATCAGGTATGATCAGGTAGATCATGTATGTTGATGGATACATTGTGTGGATCATGTATCTATGTATCAGGTGGATACACTATGTATGATGATATGTATCAGGTAGATACTTGGTGTGCATAAGATGGATGCATTGTATGATCAGGATGATCGTGGATGACGAGCTTCTACAGATGACATGCATCAGGATGTTGCAGTGATGATGATCAGGGTGATCATGTGTACATCAGGATGATGTATGGTGAGTATCAGGTTGATACTCTGTGGCCGTGGAACAGGTTGTGCAGATAAGCATGTAATTTGTGCCCTGGGAGATTTGCAGATGGTCTTTCGAGGTTTTGCCTATGGCATGTAATTCGTACCCTGGGACATCTGGCAAATGCTCTTTCGAGGTTTTGCTTGGGAGGACATATAATTTGTGCCCTTGGAGATCTACAGATAGTCTTTCGAGGTTTTGCCTATGGCATGTAATTTGTGCCCTGGGATATCTGGCAGATGCTCTTGTGAGGTTTTGTCTTATGGCATGTAATTTGCTCCCGGGAGATCTGGATAGGATGAAAAAGGCCTTAGATGCTTCTGCCAGGTTTTTCCATGACCACATGTAATTTGCTCCTGGGAGATCTGGACAGGATGAAAATGTCTCAGATGCTTCAGCCAGGTTTTGTGGTGAGATCACATGTAATGTGCTCCTGGGAGATTCGACAGGTAGAGCCATGTGCTCGTAACAGCCTTTGATTCTTCAGCCAGGTTTTGTGATGGGTCACATGTAATGTGCTCTTGGGAGATCCTACAGGTAGAGCTGTGTGCTTGTAATAGCCTGGGATGCTGCAGCCAGGTTTTGTGATGCACCTAATAAGTCCTGAGAATTCCATAGTATGGCCAGTGATGATGAAGACCTGCAGGTGGTGGGCCTACATCCAGTATGAAAATGGACTGGCTCTGTAGAACTTCCTATGACGAGTAGAGTCAGAGATTGGTTGAGATAGCAGTAGCAGTGACGATGATGATGACGATGCATCGATGACGATGATCTCGAGAAGAAGACTTGTCTAACAAAACTGTGTCGAGAAATACCTTCCTAGTTAAGAGGGAGTGTTGATGTATATGTAACTTCAGAATGTATTTCATCTGTGTATTATATATATATTTATTGTACCCTTATAAGAGATGTGTCATTCCTCTATAAGGAAGTGTCGTCATGTGGATTGACAAGTGTCGCAAGTGTGTGTACTTGCCGATGGGTTATTAGACCACCATGTGGGGTCGGCCCTGAATTATATATATTATAATGTGGATGTACCTAGCTAGACAAGTTGGACCCATAAGGTCACTGGTCAAAAAGGTTAGTATAAATAGAGATCAGAGATCTCTATTTTACTCATTCGGAAAAGTAACTCACTCTCACTCAGAAAGTGGCGCACTAGTGAGGAGGAGGATCATCTCCTACTAGGAGACTATCTCAGTGTATTTTGGTTGTACTTTGGTTGAGCCATTGCTCTCTCTATCTCCGAGGAAGTTGTGGGGTTTTTCACCTTAGGGTTTTCCCCACATAAACTCTATGTCTCTTGTCTCTCATGCTTTTGATTCTTGTGATGCTTGTCATGCTTATTGTGATTGTCATGCATTGATATACTGTGTATGTTATTATCTTAGTAAAGATCCTAGAGTATTGTGAATTAATGCTCAAAATTTAACAATGTCTGCTTTTCCAGTTAAGTTATAAATTGCCATTTTAGTTTTTAAATGACTTGAGTAATTATAAATCTGGAAATACTTATTTATACCAGACAACCATGCTTCAACTGTCTCACTCTTTTTCATTTCTCCGTTAAAAGTTGGTGGTTTGATCTTTTTAAACTCGCCAGAAATTTCTTCGTAGGGCCTGTACTTCTTTTTCTTAATGTAGCAGTCACTGTCACTATTATCACTAGAATACTTATGCTTTTTCCTGTGTGCCCTTGCATCAAATTCAGAAGATGAATTGCTGTCATAATTAGTCAATTTTACCTTTTTATCATTACATTGGTAGGACATAGTTCCAGATTCAACATTATTTTATATTTTCTTATCTTGATCATTTTTATGAAAATTATCCAGCAGGATTTGATTCAGCTCCTCCTGAGCTTTCAGAATTCGTTCGTTTTCTCCCTTAATAGTTTTTATCTCAATTTTTAAATCTTTCACTGTCTTTAATAATTCAGATGAATTATCATTCAATTTGACAAATAGATTTTATGCATTAATGTGTCCTTGCTCATTATTATTCTGTTTGTTATTAAGGGACCTGTCCTCAGCCAACTCTCTTGGTCTTTCCATACATGCAGTCTAGATTTATAAAATGCTGATAACTGAAAACAAAATAAATAAAATCAGTAATTTGCAATTCTGTCCTAAACTTTTAATTGCATGAGTGAGCCGCTTCAGGCCTAGTATTTGAACCTGGCTCTAATACCACTTCTAACATCCCCAAAAATTCACTAAAATTTAAAATTTATAGGTAGCAATAAATGCTTGTGTCGCTATGCTAAAAGTGTTAACTTCAACACAACTAAACATTAAACAATGTACTTAACGATAACAACTCATAACATTTAACATTAATGACTAAGAGTTTAAATTACTTATGAATCACAATAGATGTGTTAACAACTGTTAGCTTGAATAGTGTCTTAAAAAGTCGTAAGTCAATTATCCTCAAGCCAACGTCAGGATGTTGAATAATGCTTGCATAATGTAATTTATTGTTAGTATGCATATTGTAACTTTTGTTCTATGTTATACATTTTGTTTTCTAGAGACTAATCGATCGTCTTACTATAATGAAGGGGTCCATGAGTACGCCCCGGGGCTTACTTAGCTATTGCTAGATAATGCTCATGAATTCTATTTGTAGAGCACAGGTAAGATAGAGGATTTCCAACTGGAGTATGCAACTGTACTTCCATTTATCTCGCCGTACTAAGTTATCCTTTAAAGTTAATTATGACCCTATAGAGGATTATTTGCTATGCAAAAACTTAGGTCTTTTTATGTGTCTTGAGTCAGTCATCTCTGCATACTTTGTAATTGTATGAATGCTTGATTTTTATCTATCTTGAAGGACAAAAGAATAACCTATTATAAATAGTTACTATGGAGAAAATTATATGTTAATAATACATATTTTTTATTTCAATACTATAGAAACATTGCAATGTATTACATTACATGTTCTCAACCCGGAACTATGGGGAAAACATTGTAATACTTTTCCACTTCATATATTATATGTGCTTTACCAATATTATGCAATAATAAAACTTTTACGATTATATGTTATACTTAAGAGGCATAATGTGCATTATATATACATAGCATTTTACAGAACCATAAGCACGCTAACTATAGGCATAACTATAGATTTGAAGCTTTATGCATAAACTAAAATGTTTGGAGCTGTAAGCATAACTATATGATCGTTGTATAAATGTTAAACTTTAAGGTTCTAAGGTGATAGTGGATAATGCGTTGGCATACCCTTTGAACCAGTACTTAATATTTAAGGTTCAATAACTGCGATGTGGTGGATTGCTTGCTGGCAGCTCTCGTGGAAATTTCACGTGAATTGAACATGGGACATGGTGACAAACCTTTGTTACGTGAAACCTTACATGATGAGATTTTCATGGATTTGTATGCATGGACTATGTGTTGGCATAACACCGAGCTTTGATAGTTGAGGTTTTAAATGCTAGTTAATGAGGTTGGTGGTCATATGCTGGCTTCTCCCTTGTGGCACGATCTACACCGTTGATTCCCAGGGTGATCTCAGGTTTTGGGTTTAGCCCTAATCTGAATTGATATGCCAACCTTCTCGACACTTGGTTCATTTGTGTTTTGTGAGGGTGAGTCCGACCAGCTCCTTATCCTTCAGGGTTTGTAACTATGTTTGAAGGTCCTTCCCAGGGTTTCGATACCTCGACCTTGTTGTATAATGCTCTCAAGAAATTTCATAGTGTGTACAGGCCTCACTCTTTCTTGAGACTCAATGGTGAATCCTTCTTCTATGTTGTAGATGTTGATGAATCCAGGATACTCCACCGTTCTCTAGTTATTCGCAGGTGAAGTGTTAGTTTTTCAATCATATAAAATCACTGGTTGTTTTATTGATGCCCCTTCTGATTTTAATACTCGATTCTCAGTTTAACCAAAGGTCGTGTTGTGTTGTGGGCAGGTAACCTCTTCTCGGCAATGGTTGCAGCTAACTACAAAGGGATGGAAGCTTTGGTTGGGCATTGGTAAGCTTCGGAGACATTCCAAGGGTGTACAGACTTGAAAATACTGTTCGGTTGTAAGACAATCTTTATGCTGTAGGGCATGTTTGTAGAATGTACATGCCGAAAGGAAGTTATTAAGTTTTTGGAGAGTTTTCTCCCGAGCTTGTAGGGCTCTTGTTGGATTCTCAATGATTTCTCCTTGCTGCTATAAGATGTTTTTTTTTGGAGTTCTGAAATAAAAAGAGACTGTTTCTAAATTGTTGTGTTTGGTCCATTGTCCAGATGGTCTTATTCGGAAATGAATTTGTTGTTTCATTGAGAAATTCTAAAGAATGGTTTGGAAACCGATTCTAGTTTAAGATGTAGAGTAGGGAGGGTTGAACCCTCCACCATAACTCGTATTAAATTTTAATTCGAAAAGCATGAGTATGAAATGATTTTGCAAGAGAATCAAATGTTGACAGTAGTAGAGTAATATTTCGGCATTTCGAATGTTATTGGTGGAGTTTGTTGGTTATCAAAATGTTTAGGGCAGATCCCGTTACTATATTTTGAAATTTTATAAGGGTTAGGTTTTTGTTTTACGAACAAGCCGTAACGGCTGGGTTGTAAACCCTACTACAAGAAACTTTACTGTGTTTTTTTGTTAAGGTTTCGATCCCTAGTCGGAATACACTCCTTTGTTTTCATAGTACGTAAGGATGGAAAACTTGAATAGTTAATAGGACCTTAAACTTAGGGTTTGAACCCTGGGCAAACACGTAGATTTAAAAAGATACTATTTAATTGGTACTCGTATTTAATTTTGTATTCGAGAATACAGTATAATGTGAATTGATAATGTGCACTACAGGTTGCGATTGCAAAGATACTGTTTCTGTGATGCAATAATAATACTTAGGTTTGTTTATAAGGATTTTATTGATGAGTTTCGATGTTGATAGTATTGTAATGTTAAACCTTATCTTAGACATGTTTCTGTGATGTATAAAATTGATGCGAGTAACTTGTTAATATTTACATAGTGAGTTTGATATTTTAAACAATCTCTATATAAATTATTTGGTTGAATGACTATATCTGCTATAGTTTGAAGGGAAAATACTTGAAATAAAATGTTGTTATAAATACTAGAATTTTTTTATTGTTAATCATAAACAATGAGATATTTGAAATATTTGTATTTTTGATTTAAATTCTAAGATGCTTATTAAAAATAAGACAATATACAGTACTGATATAATGTAGATTTATTTGGAAATAAGTCATCGAGTCTAATCATATTATGACATCATTCTGATCTATTTTAAACACCCTTCCCTATACTAGAGTACGACATTTAAAACAATGTGTGGAAAAATGCAGGGAAGAAATTTTATTCTATTACTCTTTTAAACAAATTGTAACTAATCATTTATCAAAGTAAATCTAAAAGTTATTAAATCTTTCAGAATAGATACATTTCAGAAAGGAACCATTTATGAACATATTTAAACATCTATGATAAGGTGGAAAAACTGATAGCATAATACATCTGATTCCTAGTAGTATTTTGACAGAAATAAATAAGTTAACACAAAATGAACCTGGTAACTTGTAGAAGAAACAAACAGCCAAAGGAGCCCATTCCACCCAACCTGCTCCTGAAGACAGCCAAGTTACTTGTCTTAGGACCCCCGAGCTTGTTCACTGAACCACCAAGATGAAGATGTTGTGTGGAGTAATGGAATAAATTCCCTTGCAACTCAACAATATTACTTAGCAATGGTACTTCCCGCTTTTATCAATATTGAACTCAACAATGTGGCTGCACTAGTTCAGAATGAAGTCTTAGTTCACTCATTCACTTCTAACTTCCCCCTCATCGAATCTCTTGTGCTCAGAAATTATCACAAGGTAAGAATGAACATCCTCCTACTGAATTCAATGGGTAGATAAGTAACATGCCTAGGTCTTTGGTCAGTTTATTTCATTAAATGAGCCACCTACTCAGTTCCACTTTCTTGGGGAACATGACCATAAAGGTAGGGAAGTTTCCCCCTGCAACAATTAGAAGTGAGTTGAGGATGCTGCCAAGTGTTAGTTTTCTCTCCACCACAATCCATTCCTCCTAGTGGGTCAGTGAACACTCATTCAATAGTCTCCTTTGGATGTTTGTTCCCACTTTTATTTATTTATAATAAAATATTCAAAGTAATTAATTACAGTCATCCTTGACCCCAATTGGTCAATAGTCATAAAAATTTAGAATAAAAATAAAACATAATGTTTTCTGCATAACATAAAATGTCTAGAACTTGGGTATGTGACAGATAAAACCATAATTGAACATCTTCATGCATTCATTAAAACCTGCGGAATGACCTTCGTAGAAACAATCAATACATCATATCGTGGATACAAAATGGATCAACTACTGGATCAAAACCTGAAATATCTATTGCTCTATTCATCACCGATATGGATGCCCTTAGGCTTACAATCATACTTCTATTTATACAATAGTAAGTGGTTACAAAATGGTCCACATGACCCTTATCTAACTAACTATCTACTTCTGCGCTTCCGCGTTCTCTGCGAATGACCTTTTTTCCATGGATCATCCCTTTTGCGGTTGTCGGTTTCCGCACTTCCTGCGGACTAATCCCATGCCAACAGGCCCCCAACACAAACTTGTGGCTTGCCCTCGAGCCACCTCAACTGGACACCACTGGTACTAGTTTGGTCTATCACTATGGTAACTGCTGAAACTATTCTTGGCGTCTGGAGCTCGCTGTCATGCACTTCTCGAACTCATCCTCCAGTCTCTTGCAATGTTGGTCATCTAGCTCGAACTCCTCCCTTAGTCTCTTGCAACCTTGATCATCTACCTCGAACTCCTCCCTCAGTCTCTTGCAACCTTGATCATCTACCTCGTCTACGCTTGCTCAGGCACTTCAGGCTTGCTGTGACCTAGGGACAAGTTCATCATTGTTTCCAAATTGTGAAATAGACTAGCTACTCTGGCAAATCTGCTTCGCACATTTGACAGTCCACTGCATGAGCTAGCGGGCCTCCGCCCCTGGTGTTCTGGTGGTCGAGGAAACTCTGACCCTTCTAACTACTACTACACTCTTAGACATCTCGGGTGAGACCTCATCTCGGTTCCTTCCAAGTATCCTCATTGCTTCCTTCGCTGGTTGTTCATGCACAATCGTCGTTCTTGTTCTTAGCACACCTGGGGTGATTCCACTCGAAATGAAGTGCACCATTGCAACTATCTCACTACCTTTTTCCACAGCTTCCTTGGGATTTCCTACTGAACTGCCTAACTTTCTGCATCTAACTTATAAACTTGCATTAGACAACGCACTACTGCCCTTCTTGGCCTTCCTAGACTTCGACTTGCATTCTTCAATCCTGACGCCGGTATTTATGCTTGCTTCTTGACACTTGCTCACCATTTGCAAAATATTATCCACAACTTAGTCGAATCTGTTATCATACTCCTCCGCCATCTTCTGGTGATGTTGATCCTGGCAAGAGAACCATTTGTTGACACATCGACTATCGACAGGGGTTCACTATGCACTATCATAAAAAACCATCAACCAAACTTGCTTACACACCGGCCCAGAAAGGCGTTAACCTTTCCAGCAACACTCGCAGAGTGAGTGAAGTCTCACCCGAGATGCACAAGGGGGCTATAAGAACCAAGTTTCCGCAGTGGAGTTGAGGACTTGCATCAAACACACATTGCACTCACAGAAACCAGAGATTATGTCATTCTCACTATGCTAACATTTCATCATTCACATATTCATCAATCCCAGAGTTAACATATAATAGACATTCGCATGATCTGATTACCCATTAGCATAAACAACAATTACTAAACCCATAGAGCATTAAACATCTCATCAAACGTTCTCCTTCATCATTCAACAGGAACAAAGACAGAGATAAAACCATAATCGAACATCTTCATGCATTCATTAAAACCTGTGGAATGACCTTCGCAGAAACAGTCAATACATCATATCGTAGATACAAAATGGATCAACTACTGGATCAAAACCCGAAAGATCTATTGCTCTATTCATCATCGATCTGGATGCCCTTAGGCTTACAATCATACTTCTATTTATACAATACTAAGTGGTTACAAAATGGTCCACATGACCCTTATCTAACTAACTATCTACTTCTGCGCTTCCGTGTTCTCCGTGAATGACCCTTTCTTCCGCGGATCATCCCTTTTGCGGTTGTCGGCTTCCGCACTTCCTGCGGACTAATCTCGTGCCAACAGTCTATATCGTGTCTGGTGTCCTATATTATTACATAAATTTTTAAGAGTGCGATTATTGGAGCATCAGTTTAATTTTATTATGTATGTTCATGTGCCTAGAAGATGCAATCATATATATGATACATTGGCTAATTATGTATTGGATTAACATTTGTTCCATAATCAATAACACACATAAAAAGCATAATAAGCATGTACAAACTGTAAATATAGCCGATAAAAGTATTCATGTATATATAAAAGTAGGTCCATAATACAAAAAGTGTGAGTCCAAGTCCAAAAAAAAAACTATGATTCTAACATCATAGAGGTGACTCGTAGTACAAAAATGGGATTATATCCCCCCATGATGCTAATACATATGATAAGTACAAAATGTGTAAAATCATACTGTAGTCACTTTGTAGGTGTTGCATTTGGAACAGTTCGTTTCCCTTTGGAGGCAACTACAAGTGGCTATCTTACATTGGACCTCAATCCCCCCTAGGTTGACCAATAGGCTTCCAAATCACCTCTAATAGCTACAAATTGTCAATATGAACATTGGGTAGGCATGGGAGGGCATTAATTATGGTCACACATGTGGTGGTTAGGATTTGGTGGAGTGTAGGTGGCCAAGAATAGGCCAAAACAACCAAAAAGGGTCCAAAATGTCCACATACAATGCATGGGCACCTCTAGTCAAGGACAATTTCCTTAAAATAGGGAAACAAAGTGCCTTTGCTCAAGTGGTGGCAATAAATGTTGGAGGTGGTAATAAATAGGGCACCTAACAGCTAGTTTGACTAGATTTTGGCCTAGAAGTGGTGGATTGTGTCATCATTTCCCCAACTAGCTTCTAACAACCTTGGATTGTCATCAGTAACCTTATTTCGAACCAATTAATCATCAAATTAACGTATGAATAAGTTCCTAAGGTGTAATAATGTTCTAAAAATTCCAAACCCTTATGTGTTTTTACTTATGAGTAGACCTAAAGGTAAACTAGAGATTACAATTCCAATAAAAAATAATTTGTATGATAAATATTCTGGCAATTCTAAAACCCCTGCTACTAACTAGGCTAAGCAATTTACAAGTAACAAGGTTTAGATTGGAGAAAGAAGTCTCCCTAAACCAACAAATTCACGTTATGAAACCACTGCTAACCAAGGACGGGATAAAGATGATATTTTGACTACTACAAACAATAAGTTTGTGGACCCAAAACAGATTGCTAGCTTTCTTGAGGACGCAAGAGCAAGAGTATTATCACCAATTGAATCAGTGACTGTGAAAGCAATAACAAAGGAATATACTAAAAGCTTATTTGTAGGATCTCCTTCTTCATCTCGTTTGGGCATCATATTATAACACACATTTAGTTTGTTTAGAAACATGGGAGATGAACTAGAAAGAGATTCAAATATAGGAGACCACAACACTAGAAACAATGCAGGTAATAATGAGCTTGAGGTAACATTTGGATTTCCAATTTTAGATTTAGCACCTAATGTTAACATGAAAATTATTCCTCCCTCAGTCCTACCTCATTTTCATGGGTTAGTGGCTGAGGACCTAGACTCATTTTTGTTCGAATTTGATATGTTATGTAGGATTTATAATTATATTAATGATGCTTAGAAACTAGAATGATTTCCTGCTACACTCAAGGATTTTTCTCTTAGATGGTTTATGGGGCTAGGAGAGGGCTACATTTTAAACTGCGAAGGTATGAAGAATTTTTTTTTAAATAAGTATCATGAGTATTGTAATACAAGAGACATGAAAAATTATATTTTCAAAATGCAACAACAAGAGGATGAAATCCTCGAAGACTACGTTGAGAGGTTGCTTTACAACCTCCAAATCTAGAAATGGTGCACTAACTAAAGACACTATTAAAATGATCTTTCTGAAAGGAATCCAAGAAGACTATATTGATATCCTCAATCTCATGATTTCTGGTGATATTTCTCAAATCTCTTTCTCATTTATTTCTAATTTATGTAAAAAATACTCTTGGAGTCAGGCTAAAACAGGTAAAGGAGTTAGAGATATATCTTTTAAAGGAAATAAAACTGATGTAGGTGTTACTAGAATAGAGATAGGAAAATTGTTGGAAACATTTAAAGCAGATACTCTAAGCACTTTTAGTAAACAATTAGATGCACTTAAAACTAAGAAAATACAAGAGGAAGAATATGTTACTTTGACTATTTTTTGTTCTAAATGTCGACAAAAAATCCTTTAAAAGATTGTCCATTAAAGAAAATTCATGTTTGTGTTATTTGTGTAGAGGATCATGCTATGGAGAAGTGTCCATCATTACCAAGACTTCAATCCATTTATAAGGGAGGAGGAGAGGAAATAGAATCATCTTTCTCTATTGCACCAAAAAGGCCATGGCGACCAAGGCCTCAAGGTATAACCTCTGATTCATATCCACAATTTAATTCATTTTATCCTAACAATTGTCCATGGGGTGTTCCTAACCAATGGAAAAATTACCCTTCTCAACAATTTTAACCTCACCCTTGGCAAACAAAGTTGGAGGGGGCCTCCCTACCGGGGTCCTCCACCGCAAACCACTCCTATTCCTACCTATCCTACTTATAACCCATATCCTCAAAACATATCACAATTTCTACCTAGTTTTAATCCCCCACTTTTTCCACCTATCCAGAATCCACCTCAACCTGCCATTACCCAAACTCCACGACTATAAGTACTTCCTAATCAACTTCCTCCCCTTCCTTTTCCAACACAACTTCCATCACAACCCTTTACTAAACCAAATAATAGGACTTAAATTTTCAAGCCGAGTTCTAGACTTCTCCAGCTTATATGGTCACTCCTATAAATAACATTCTCCTTAGATCACAACCCTTCCATCACAACCCTTTCCTTAATAAAACTAGTCCTACTGTCATTATTGAGGAATAAAAAGACGAGGAGGAAACTCCTAGTAAAAAAACTAATGATGAATCTTCACAAGAAGAAAACAATCCACCAATACAAGCATTTCCATCTTTACAACCTAAGTCTCTACATGCTCCTAAAATTCATCCTTATCTAGAAAGGATTGCTATAGAGAAATATGTAGCTAAGTCAGAATTTGATTTAGTGGTAGAATTACGCAATGCCTGTGTAATAATTCCCTTACTTTAGGAAATTAAGGACGTACCCATATACACCAATACTATTAGGGAATTGTATCTTAAAAATCCTAGTAGAAAACATAAGGACCCACCCACTATCCATTTGATAGGTCAATTATCTAAACTCTTTTGAAAAACCAGTAAAGTATGTTGATCCAGGAAACCCTGCTGTTACTATCTGTATCAACAATACTCCAATACCAAACACGTTAATTGAATTAGGTGCCGCTATCAACATTATGATTGTCCCAACTATGGAAGTTTTACAATTGGACTACCTTACACCTACCTCAACTACCTTAGAATTGGAAAATAGATCCAAAATATTTCATGTTAGGGTATTAGATGATGTCACGGTGACCTTGACCCCATGGGAATATCTGGTGGAATTTATGGTCATCCAACCAAAAACCATAATGCATGGTCACCAAATGATATTGGGTCTCCTTTGGGTTTCTATAGCTGATGCTGTTATTAGTTGCAGGTATGGGGAAATGACTCTATCTAAAGGGACATCCATGGAAAAAATTATCCTTTATCCTCCGATACAACCTGCACCAACTATTATCGAACAAACCTTATGGTTGGAATATACTTACGGGGATCAATAAAATTTTCAGCCACTCTTAACCATTGAACAATCTAGAGGGCTACAAGAATACACAAAAGAAAACATATTAAACCAGTTTTTCTCTACTACTGATTGTATTCATTATCTGCAAACATTTTATGTATATGAACATGTTTTTAGTAGACAATTTCAAGAGAATTTTAACCCAAAAGCCTCTTCATCATCATTAGTTTTTTCTATAGATGAGATTTCAAGTTCCTACACTAGTCCTATGGAAGTTGGACCAGGTAAATTTTTACATATAAATGCTAACTTGGAGCCAACTTAACGAGATCAGTTAATACAGATATTGAAAGATCAATCTAGTGATTTCACTTGGGATTATAAATATATGCATGGTATTAATCCTAACACATGCACTCATCACATTTATATACATGAGAATTCTAAACCCATTAGACAGCCACAACGTAGAATCAACCCAGCTCTCAAAGACATTGTCAAAGAAGAGCTACAAAAACTACTTACTGCAAATTTTATTTATCCAATATTTGATATCATGTTGGTTTCCCCCATTGTTTATCCCCATCACACCTATACATCATTACCACATTCCATTTCCACAATTTTGACCTTTGTAAAACCTAAAAATCAAAGTCACACATAAAAATGGTCATTTAAAAAAATTAATTTGCTCAATTATCTCCAAAATGAGCATCTTATGCCCTGACTTGTTTTCTGGATGTTTCTCCATTTTATCACTCAACATAAAGAAGAAACCTGGCATGACACCTATGATAGCTCAATTTGGAAAAAATGACAAAAAAAAGTGAAAGGCACAAACTCAAAGGAAAAATCCAAAAATGAAAATCAAATGCAAAAGCCAAAAATAAAAAATCAAAGCCTTATCCTTATCCTAGAGCTATCTGTCATGACTATAAATAAACGATCAATGTCCTTCATCCATTAGTTCCAAAATAAATTTTCCATTCATTTCTCAAGTTGTTCCTCTGTGAAAATCTCCTTGAGAAAAAAACTCCCTTTGTGTTCCATTCTCACCTTGTTGGAGATCTGCACCTTGTGACGACTAGCTGGAGAACACTAGGTTGCTAGAAGACCAGGAGCATCCTTCTTCAGAAAGTTGTAGGGGGGCCTATCACTGATTCTCTAATATAACCTTTGGTTTATGTACAACTCATTCTTTAATGAAAATAAAAAACGTTCTTTGATTCGTCTCATGCATGTGTTAAAGAATGCGCCTGCTATCAGGTTAGTTTCACTTTATTTTTCTTAATCTTGTTTATCCATTAATTTATGTTTGTTTATTGTTAATTTTTTTTTCAAGCTACTACTAAGGTTTCCATAAAGCTTAGTATGTTCCTTTTGACACATACTAGTTTGCAAAAACTAGTAACATTTTTGGTGACTCCACTAGGGACGCTCTCTATCGTTCTTCGGTTTAACTTGTCCAGTCTTTCTAACCATTGTTTGAGTTTTATTGCTCTTTGTTTGAATTGTTATATGCTTTTTTGTTTCTTTCTGAGTGATTAGAGTCCTAAAACCATCCTGAATCTACCACTGTTGATCAAGATGAGTCTTTTTTTTAAATATATCGTCTCTACAATATTTTCATCTGCACAAAAAATTGTTGAAAATTGCAGATTTTTAAACTAAGATATCATTGCCTCCCAGACTCAGATTTGAGTGATATTTTTTTCAAACCATGTATTGTTTCAAGATGAATTTAGATATATAATTTTTTTCTATAAATTATTCTTAAAAAGTTACATAAATACATTTGTGTTTCGCCCCCCCTTTTTTAAATAAAAGTGTAAGTATCAATTTTTTAATTTTTTCTTGTGATAGTATGCTTGCTGTAGTGGTATTTATGTTAATATTTTTCATTTCTTGAAGCGAAGAAAAAAAGATGATTTTTGAGTATTTGTTGATTCTTTATTTTTATTAAAGATTATTTTTTACTACATATTTACTGTTTCAGCGAGTGCTTGTTGAAAACTCAGTCCTTTTATGCTTTGAATGATAAATTCTTAGTTGTGGACTTTCTACTTTGAAATGATGTTTTCAAGAATAGTTTAGACTTAGTATTGGAAGTTGTTCACTTCTATTAAGAATTTAGTTTCTTAGTTATCTATTGTACACACCACTAGTTCACACAAACAGTCCCTAAATCAAACTATCATTTGGTTCATGACATTAGCGCAACCTTAACTCACCGAAAACAATTTTGTAGCTAGGTTAGGACATTGGGGATAGGCATCCAAAAATTCCCCTTTGTCATTTAAATTTGAGACATAGCATTTATCTTTTAGGGGACAAAAATACTCTAGTATTTGTGGACACAGTTGAGACCAATTTGTGGGGGGGGATCTCATATGACAAGGGTAAGTGGTAAGAGTGGAACCGGATGGCTGCGTGGAATGCTGCAATCCACTCAATACTGAAGATCATCCGGATCATTGTCTTTGAACTAAATCCACAGGTAACCTTTCTTGACATGTCTTACAGTGAAAAATACCTCACATTGAAAGAATGAGCAAAAAAGATGAATTACAGTGAAATGAGTAGTAAAATTATTCATGCATTGGAACTCAGATGGATATAGAAATGTGTGTTATGATCAATTAATCAGTATAGTCAACATATATGCTAGAATGGATAGAATTAAATTATCCTAGGAGGATTCAAATCCATGTTAGTATAGCGTAGGAATTGTCACCATTGGAGTGCTCCGGAAGTCCCCAACTCAACTCAGCTCAACCAAAAATAAGTTAAATGAAGCTACTATCAATTAAATGAACAAGGATGGTGCAATTATAAGTTTTTCATGCAAATCAATCATAAAAGGGTGCATTAGATCACAATCATTGGTGATCGGATATCAAACCCCCACTAGAGTTCAAGGACTCAGGTGGACTGAACTAGAACACAGGTTCAACTCCTAAAATGTGGGGAATTGAATCTAGTGGGCATAAAATCATGCATGCAGGGCACATTTGGTGGCTAATGGGTCCTAGATGAAATCTGCACACTGTAACGTCCCCAGCTTAACCCTATTGCATTAATATTGTAAATGATGTAAATATTGTCATTTAGTCATGGTGAGGAGCTCAAGGCCAAGGCCCCACCACTGATTTATCATTTTATGTATCGGCAATTAGGATAGATGCATATGGTTCTTTTGCTAGCGGTGCACAATGTAAAATCGGACATCATGTAAATATGCAATTTTAATGAAAAACCCACAACCAGCTACGCAATGCAACAAAAGAGATGGGGGCATGATCTTCACAAGGAAGAGGGAGGGAAAATAACCAAACCCTTGAGCCAATGGTTTAATCCATGTTTCCATGAGAAATCCCAATGAACTCTCAACTACCCATTTTGGGTTATGGACCAATCATTTAATTCTCCCATAAATTGGTTGGGGCAGTTTATGCCTTGGGAATGAAAGAGTATGGTAGCCAATTTCGTGCATGGGCAAGCCATCTACTTGGAAAATCATGTTTTTGCTTGTGGGGCAAGAAAACAACCACGAAACGGTTCCCAAAGCCATTCTGAACAAGGAGTCTTCACTCACTCACGCAGTGGGAATTAGCTGGGCCTTTCCCTGCACGTTTTGCATCCAAATCCTGCATTTTTCCATGCCTGGGAGTTCGTTTTTGCATAGACAGTAGCTTTGGAGAAAAGAGCCACGATTTGGGGACTGTATGGAGGTCGTTTTTGCCCCCGAATGTCCAAGGACGTTTTTCTAAAAACGGATTGGCTTCCCAGGGTTGTTTCCCATCTTCCCATTTCGTTTTTGTGTGTTCCCACGTTTTTCTGAGTGAGTTGAAACCCCATCTCATGCATCCCACTGTGGACAGCGTTTTCCTCATGCCCTGTAATTGTGGTTTTGTTGTTAAATGCACCCCGTTTTGGACATGAACCTGTGAGCAAGAGCCTCAAGAGTGGAAGAGGACAGATTTGGCTTGATGAGCCCAATGGAGTATCCATAGCTCCATGGTTGAGCCACTAGCTTGGTAATTCACCTCTGCCAATCTCTTAGCAGCCTGAGAAACCCAACTGCTGGTTGGCTTGGCTGATTCTGGCATATCTTTGGCTATGTGAGAGCCTGTTTCCCCTTTTTCCTTGCGGAGATCATGCCCAGCTCGGGGGTGGCAGTGGTGCTGAGAGATTAAGGAGCACACTGGCGTACGGTTGGGTGGAACGTTGCAGAAGCGTAGCTGGTTGCTTGGGACTACTTCATTAAGATAAGTATTCTCTTGTGTAAATTCGTAATTATCATTTGATAAATATTGGAATGTGTGTGGATGTGTTAAATGATTTTACTTCCGCTGTGTTTTCAAGTGTTTATGAAATCGCATATGTTCATCTCCTTATTAAATTGAACGTTTATTTTCTAAGTGTGGGGCTAGATGCCTGGTTTAACCTCACGATCCTCTCCATCTAGCTGGTAGGATGGGAGGGGACGTGACAGAATGGTATCAGAGCTGCTGGTTGCAGCATTGGGCCTCTATGGGCCAAATCCAATCATTACTGAAAGAAGAGAAGGTTTTGAATTTTACTCTTAAGAGTTTTGAAAATTTTCGGTTTAAGCCTGTTTTTGAAAAAATTTCGTTTTAAGTCTGTTCTGGGAATTTTTGGTTTTAAGTCTGTTTCGAGAAGTCGTCCCGAAACTACGGAAAGGTTCCGCGAACCTTCCCGCAATTGCGGAAGAGTTCGGCGAACCTTCCCGCAATTGCGGAAGAGTTCGGTGAACCTTCCCGCAATTGCGGAAGAATTCAGCCAATTGCTCCGAAACAGCGGAGAAAAATGTTTTTAAGTGAAAAATTTTCTAAGTATCGGAAATTTCGGAAAGAATTCTCTTCCGAAATTGTGGAAGGAATTCTCTTCCGAAATTTCGGAGGGATTCCGCGAATCGTTCCGCAACGCGGAAGAGTTCGGCGAGTCGTTCCGAAATTGCGGAAGACTTCGGATAATCGTTCCGCAACTGCGGAAGACTTCGCCGAATCGTTCCGCAACTGCGGAAGACTTCGTCGAATCGTTCCGCAACTGCGGAAGACTTTGCCGAATCGTTCCGCAACTGCGGAAGACTTCGGCGAATCGTTTCGAAAATTGCGGAAGCATTCCGCCAGTTGTTCCGAAAAGGCATTCCGAAAACCGCCCCGAAACCCGGAAGCATTCTGCGGACGGCTCCGAAATTTCGGGAGCATTCGCCGAATGGCTCCGCAACTGCGGAAGCCTTCGCTGAATGGCTCCGCAATTGCGGAAGCGTTCGGCGAACTGCTCCGCAGTTGCGAGAGCCGTCGCCGAACCGCCCCGCAACGGAGGTGAGCCGAAAAAACACCCGAACGGCGGGAGCATTCCGCCAGCCGCCCCGTAGTTGCGGGAGCATATAGTGAACCGCCCATCGCGGAAGGATTCAGCGAACTGCCCGTTGCGGCAGGATTTTGCGAACCGCCCGATGCGGCATGATTCGTATAAAAAAAAAAAAAAAAAAAAAAAAAAGAAAAAAAACGAGGGCGCTGCCCTCGACCCGCCCTGCTGTGGTGCAGGGAAGCCACAAGGGGGCAAGCCCCCTTGACCCCCTTTGTTTTTCCCCTCATACGTCGTTGATTGTGATTTGACAAATTGTCAACGTAATATTTTCCACGTGCATGAAGTAATTTGTGAATTTATGAGAATATAATGCAACTGTGTAAAATGTGCAGAATTGGAGTGAAAGTTGTCATTTAAAAAAAAAAAGATGCAGTTTCCACACTCGGTGTCGGAATGAAGCATGAAGACAGGCATTGGAAAGCTTGTCTAGCAGGGAACAATGATGCATGACCAGAGTTTGAGGGAGGTCTATATATATCATAGATATTTAGTACAGAAGATTGCCAGCGGCTGTTTTGACAAACAAATCTTGTTGTCGATATGGGTAATTTATACATTGCATGATATGGAAGAGGAATTCCATGTTACGAAGAGGGACCGAAAAGGGAAGAATTCCTTAAACCCCTATTTTATTATTATACTTGTAATTACGAAATTGTCATATGGCATAAAAATGTTAGAAATATAAAGGATTACATAGAAGTATATGCACTAGATGGCATCTTAACAAATATTGCATAGTGCATATAAGGAATGATTATGCATAAATGGGATATTGCATATTGGTAGAACAATGGAGTCCGCTTATGCAATGAACCATGAATGGAGAATATTGTGGATGATAATCACTATTGATGCTGGTATTGGTTGTAGGACCAAAGCTAACAAAGAGCATGGTTAAATGTGCTGAGGATGTTGTTGCATGAAGCCAACAACCTTAGAATGGTGCAACAAATCTATGATCATAAAGTTGGAAAAAGGACTAAGCAGCCTTGGTAAGAGGTTAACTGATCAGGTAACATTAGACGATGTTAATGGTAACCATATAGGTAATGGTCATTGGTGCCAAATTGCATGAATGTTGAAAAAGGATTTGGTAAGATCTCTTCAACTATGTTTGAGTTATGTTGAGATAGTTTGCATATGATATTAAATACCGCTTGGGACTGTTAACCTACCAAGCTTGGTGAGGTGTGGGTAAGTGAAGGAAATGATCCTTACACCCTATGACTATTTAGAAATCTCAATGCATTCATATGAATTTATATCATACCATGTGTATGCTGGTTATGTGCTTAATAACCAAAGCAAGTGAGGACTGGTGTCCCTGATTATGGTAATGCAAGTTATATGAGGTAGTCATGTTTCGATCATAATATACTTGAATGCATAGTACTCATGAAACAATGCAAGGTAGCATTGAGTAGATGTGCATTAAGAGATTTTATAAATCTTGTGATGCATTGTGTGAATGCATAGGGATGATGCATATGTTATTGCAAAATAGATAATGAATGAAATGATGAATTGGTGATAATTCTAGGATCATTTCATGGACTGTTATGAGTGCAGAATAGTAAATGCATGAAGAGCCCAATCATGATAATTGATGAATTGATGAATTGTGATAATGATGCATATATAGAAGTGTATATAGTTGTTGCATTTCAAATGTTAACAGCTGAAGGTGTTTTGAATTATTGAGTGTTATAATTCTGAGATCACTTCAGTGACTGTTGTGGCAATGAAATGATAATATGCATAGATACTTACAACGTGTTTGGCTGATTGAGGTTTCAGTTTTCAGGTAGAAAAGTCTTGCGTATGGCAATGAGGACAAGCCCATAGTAAAGACCGAGATCTACCATGTGCAGAAGCCAAAGGTTATGAGAAGGTTCTCATGGTTGAAATTTATACATGAAACAAATCTGAAAATTGTCTGTTTAAGTTTATGAGAATAGTCTCATAGTTGCAAATCTAATTTCTGTAGGAAAACAGATTTACAAATTTCAGATTTGAGAGTTTGCTTATAACTGCTAATGATCGTTTGGCTTTTATAGAATTGTGTCAGGAAGACATGCTGTAGGTGGATGTTCATGTATGGTAGCAAGGGTGAAACCATAATGGGCAGTGTGATACCACTTACAAGGGCCAAACAATATGAGGATAGCCTCATGGATAAGAAAACTAATTTCTGTAGGAGACAGAATTGTAAATTCATACTGAATTTATTTATGAATGCTATTGATTGGTTATGGAACAATCGTATTTGAAGCTTATTGATAAATGTTTCTGACTGTTTGGCTATTTGATGAAGTGTGCCAGGATGACACATTGCAGGAAGACCATGTGTGATGACCTGCAGAAGCCAAACTAGATGGGAAGGATCCCATGCTTTGGAAATGGGTTTCGGGTGAAACGCCATTGATAATGTCTCAGCCAAACCGCATGACGGTAAACCATGAAAGTGAGATTGTAAAGCTATGTCCAGAAGGCATGTGAGACACATTTGCAAAATGAATGAGTATTCTATGACCCTAGACAAGAACATGCATGTCTAAATTATTAGGGTTAATACGCATAGCATGCTCTATCTTATTTATATCACTGCAGACTGCTTGAGCATGATTAGGACCTACATGGCACACATTGGAAAGGGGGTGCACACCTTTTCTGGTGCTGAGTCATGATAGGGTTTTCAATATTGACTACACCCTAAGGGAATGGACGCATTCCTGGTGTTTCAATACTTGGTAGTGAATGATATGGAATGTGGTTAAGAATTGAACAGCAATACTGATGAGCTTGCTTATCCTTCTTGTGTTGTCAGCCTACACAGATGCAGATTGATACTGCACATTAAAGGGCAAAGTGAAGAAGGGTACGCAAAGAGACTGTATGGAATTAGCAACCTATCTATGCTCACGTGAAATATTACCAGAAGGGATGGACAGGCCCGAAGAGCTGTGTAATAAGAGAAGGTATCATCCTTGTGTGAGTAGGGGTCATGTTAACCTGCAGTCAAGAAAGTCACCTATAAAGTTCCTAAAAGGAACCACCGAATTGCACAAAAGAAGGAGTGGCCTCCTTGTATAAATAAAGAGCCGATGTGTGTGAAGGGTTATGGTGCAAGAAGGTGTGGTGGCATTGGTAAAGGCATGACATCTCTATTGGGTCAGCAGTGGGAGGGCGGGCGCCGATGACTGACTGAAAACCCTGAGATGCCTATTGGGTCAGCAGTGGGAGGGCGGGCGCCGATGACTGACTGAAAACCCTGAAATATCTATTGGGACAGCAGTGGGAGGGTGGGCGCCGATGACTGACTGGAAACCCTGAGATACCTATGGCTTCATAGTAGAGCCTTGACCTATGATGGTCGGTGGCGCAGTTTCCTTCCATTGGTCGATGACCCAGACGAATGTGCTGGCTCGGCACTGGAGAGGGCCAACCAGGTATGGGACTGGTTGGGCACCACCAAATGCTTGGTAAATCCAGCCGATGGGGAGGTGTACTGGTTAAGCATTAACTATATCCAAGTCCATAGGCAATCCCAAGGCTTGCAAAGCGAAGCAGGATCCTGTGGACCAGAGGGAAAACGCACAATACAGATAAGTATTCGTTTTCATTTATGTCTTGTTTGGAATAATGAAGATTACAGGTATAAATCTTTTAACAGCTAAGCTGATACACTATTGTTTCTTTGTTGGAAACCTTGGTCGTTGCAGGAAGGAAAGACCCTGAAAGACTATAAATTGTTGGTAAATGAGTGGGCGATATGAATTGCTGGTAAATCCAGAGAGTAAATGAGTGGGCGATATAAATTATTAAGAAAACCAGGGAGTAGCTGGTTGAACGCTATAAAGTTCTTGGTAAGTCCAGAGAGTGACTAGTGGGCATTAACCACTTGATAGGGTAAAGCAGCGTGTACGCTGGCCCAACACCCCTTAAACGATTGATAAAACCAGTCGGAGCACTGGCCTAGCATATTGCTAAAGGAAATGATTGATAAACCCAGTCGGTGTACTGGCCTGGAATTGCCTATTCGAATGATTGTGGAGTAGCCGACGGGCTGGCCCAACATTCGTTATTGTATTCACGGGAAATCCAAGGCTCGTAAAGCAGAGAAGGATCCCGTGGAATAAAGTGAAGACATCCAATACAGATAAGTATTTCGTTACCTTGCAGCTTCTTTCTTATATACGTGTGTATATGATTTGGTTATGAATTCCTAAAATTCTTGTTAGAAAAAAAACCCTATGAAAATGAACTAAACATGTGAATTAATTCAATGTTTGAGTGTAGGTATTGCTGGAAGCAAGGATTATGAAGGCATCCTAGAGATGCATGTGGACATGTGACCGTCCTAAGGAGCTCCGTATGAGCAATAATGAAAGATGGTGCTAGTGGATACAAGTGGATCCTAGCAACCCAAGGTTCTGTAGGCAATAATGGGAAGGGTGCCCTAGCTGAAAATCCATATACAGACCTTAGACACTAAGTGTCATAGCCAAGAAAGGAAGTCAAAGCATTCACATTGAAGTGAAAGAGACTAAGGAGCATGAAACCACAACGATGGTGTAGCTCCATAATAGAACAAGACTAAGAGGGAGAAACCCCTACTCTTCTCTTTCCTTTTGATTGATGCATTCATAAAACAAAAGATTGTTGAGTGCATATCATGGCTGAAAATAGATTGTGTTTAATTGCTTGAGATGAATTGTGAATGCTGAAATAGTAAATTTCCTGTGAAAGGATGAACATGAATAAATTCATGTGTATGTTGGGAAAGCATGAAAATATGGGAGTCCCATGAAGAAAGCATGGACATTCCATGTCAATTGGGAAAATAATTGACTAATCTTAATGTTTATGTTATGCTTGTCCTAACAAAGAATTCCCATGATGAATTTCACAGGTAAGAAAGTGAAACAATTGGTTGCAGCCGGCACAGAAAGGTGTTGCTAGTAAGCAAAGTGTGTTCAGTTGTGCCCACTGACCATGACAGCAGACCGAGGGCTATTAGAGTTGGCTGAAAGTCTTCTTCAAACAATTGCCAGGACCCAAGAAAACCTTGGGGAGATGCTCAAGCTACAGAGGCAACAGAATGAGAGAAACCACGAAGCTTTGCAGGACTCTATTCGTCTGCAAAAAGAGGTAAAAAGCATTCTGGGAGCAATCAGCAAGGGGAAGGAAAGTGGGTCAATGAAGAAGCATTCATCCAATCGTCCGATTAAGAAACGCCCCAGGTGGGAAGAGTCAAAGGAAATGGACCGGGAAAAGGTAAAGCCGCCGATGAAATGTTGGGGATGTGGAGGGAATCATTGCCTCCGTGACTGCCCAACAAGAGAATATCAAGAGGGAAACAGCCGAAAATTCTCCAAGTTCGTGGACCAGTTGGAAGGAAAAGGAAAAGGAGGAATTGTTTTGGAACGATGTCCTCATGCAGAGCTAGAAGGTCCTAGCCAGCAAGAGCAGTTTGTAAAGACCAAAGGACTTAGTCCTGAAAAACCCAAGTAAAGGGTGAAATGCAGGACAAACCTACCACATTTTGTGAATTTTGGACATATGTAAAGTGGGTATCTATTTTCCGAAGTGTTGGAACACCGAGGACGGTGTTATTCCAAGGGGAGGGGAATGTAACGTCCCCAGCTTAACCCTATTGCATTAAGATTGTAAATGATGTAAATATTGTCATTTAGTCATGGTGAGGAGCTCAAGGCCAAGGCCCCACCACTGATTTATCGTTTTATGTATCGGCAATTAGGATAGATGCATATGGTTCTTGTGCTAGCGGTGCACAATGTAAAATCGGACATCATGTAAATATGCAATTTTAATGAAAAACCCACAACCAGCTACGCAATGCAACAAAAGAGATGGGGGCATGATCTTTACAAGGAAGAGGGAGGGAAAATAACCAAACCCTTGAGCCAATGGTTTAATCCATGTTTCCATGAGAAAGCCCAATGAACTCTCAACTACCCATTTTGGGTTATGGACCAATCATTTAATTCTCCCATAAATTGGTTGGGGCAGTTAATGCCTTGGGAATGAAAGACTATGGTAGCCAATTTCGTGCATGGGCAAGCCATCTACTTGGAAAATCATGTTTTGCTTGTGGGGCAAGAAAACACCCACGAAATGGTGCCCAAAGCCATTCTGAACAAGGAGTCTTCACTCACTCACGCAGTGGGAATTAGCTGGGCCTTTCCCTGCACGTTTTGCATCCAAATCCTGCATTTTTCCATGCCTGGGAGTTCGTTTTTGCATAGACAGTAGCTTGGGAGAAAAGAGCCACGATTTGGGGACTGTATGGAGGTCGTTTTTTCCCCCGAATGTCCAAGGACATTTTTCTAAAAACGGATTGGCTTCCCAAGGTTGTTTCCCATCTTCCCATTTCGTTTTTGTGTGTTCCCACGTTTTTCTGAGTGAGTTGAAACCCCATCTCATGCATCCCACTGTGGACAGCGTTTTCCTCATGCCCTGTAATTGTGGTTTTGTTGTTAAATGCACCCCGTTTTGGACATGAACCTGTGAGCAAGAGCCTCAAGAGTGGAAGAGGACAGATTTGGCTTGATGAGCCCAATGGAGTATCCATAGCTCCATGGTTGAGCCACTAGCTTGGTAATTCACCTCTGCCAATCTCTTAGCAGTCTGAGAAACCCAACTGCTGGTTGGCTTGGCTGATTCTCGCATATCTTTGGCTATGTGAGATCCTGTTTCCCCTTTTTCCTTGCGGAGATCATGCCCAGCTCGGGGGTGGCAGTGGTGCTGAGAGATTAAGGAGCACACTGGCCTACGGTTGGGTGGAACGTTGCAGAAGCGTAGTTGGTTTCTTGGGACTACTTCATTAAGATAAGTATTCTCTTGTGTAAATTCGTAATTATCATTTGATAAATATTGGAATGTGTGTGGATGTGTTAAATGATTTTACTTCCGCTGTGTTTTCAAGTGTTTATGAAATCGCATATGTTCATCTCCTTATTAAATTGAACATTTATTTTCTAAGTGTGGGGCTAGATGCCTGGTTTAACCTCACGATCCTCTCCATCTAGCTGGTAGGATGGGAGGGGACGTGACACACACCACTGTTAGGATATTCCTATACTCCATCCTAGTCCCACCATTATTTTGATCATTTACATTTTCAATCATGCATGCACTTTTAGGGTTTGCATGCATTCTAGGGTTTGCATGCATCCCAGTCATCAGTCCAGCACCTAGCCCTCAGTTAGACAGCCCCCAGGAGCTTCTCACTATTCCGTTTTAGCCCTCCAGTTGCTTAATGCGCCCTTCTTCCTTGATTTTAGGAAGCAACTCGCCCTTCTTCACCTACCAGTCCAGTTGTCTTCAGTTTACACTTAGTTACACTTAGTTACACTCAGTTACACTCCGTTACACTTAGTTACACTCAGTTACACCTACCAGACCCAGTTTGACTGATGGTTGACAATTACTTGAGCATTGATGACTCCACTGATGATGATGAAGACTTCCAGTTGTGCTCCGATGATCATGAGGACACCTAGTTGTGCTCTGATGAAACTCTATTGATCTTATTATCACTCTGAGAGGCTAATTCGAATTTCCACCTTAGGCATTCGAATGCTCTCTACCATTTTACTATTTATTTGTCCATATTGTGATTAATTAACTAGTGTGTGTGAAGTATTTTTGCTTCTATCCGAGTTCTACTGTATTATTATTCTGTTGCTCATTATACTGCATTGACCACTCTTCTTCTATTTTCCTACTTAATCATAATTACTCTTGTGAGGTATACATCATCTCTTAGATCTGCTGTGAGGATTTTCACATGGTATCAGAGCATGTTGAGAGTATTGTTTATTTCCATTCTTGAGAGTTTTTTGTAGGTTATTACCAAGATTTTGAGTGTAGCAGTTGCAATAGTTTCTGCATTTTTGTTGCAGTAGTAGTTGCAGTTATTCTATATTGTTTTTGCAGGTCTTGAACAACTTCAATGAATTCAGAAGAAATCCCTCCTCTTTCTCCACTCAACAACTATGATGAATGGAAACCAAAAATGATAGCATATTTGAAGAGCCATGATCTCTTTGACTCTTGTTTTGAAAGAGAATTCGAAACTTCTGAAGAGAAGATTGATTGGTTAAATAAAAGTGACAGAACCTTTGGATCAATGATTGATGCTATGCATGAATGGATGTTATATGACCTCCCTGATTTTTCATCACCAAAAGAGCTATGGGCTCACTTGGATGTAATATTTGGTAGACAGAATGAAGGAATTGGTCCAAACTCTTTCGAGAACAAGCAAAGTGATGCATTCACTCCCCTTGATGGTCTCTTAGATCATGAACCAGTATCATCTCATATTGAAGTTGTTGACAAAGAACTTGCATATTCTACACTCATGCTCCAACTTTCTTCTCTTTCTGTGCCAGCTCACACTCTAGATATTGCAGAAGGTCCTAAATCCTCTCTTGCACCAGAGTCTGTTGGTTTGCATCATGATCACATGATTATTTCGGAGGTAAAATCAGCTATTGGAGGTAATTCATTTGCTCCTCTCAAGCAATCATCTCTTATTTACTACTATATGATCATTAGCACATACTTTCAGAAGGTTATTGAAGAATATGGCCATTGCCACCCGCATGAGATAATTTCTCATGCATCCATTGGTTTTGATCTCACCTCTTATGGTTCAAAGGAGATCTCAAGAAACCATTTCCATTCGCTTGGGATAAATTCTCATGCATATGATAGTTTTGATCTCATCCCTGCTGGTTCAAAGGAGATCTCAAGAAACTATTCTTCAAGTCTTAAATCTGATTTGGATTTCAAGCAATTATTATTTGATGGTTCTTTTTGGCATAATCTCACCCATGATGGTTCGAAGGAGAAGACAAAAGACTATTTGCATATTCATGATTTTGATCCTACCTCAGCTGATTCGAATCACAGGTTCAAGGATCATCCTCATACTTTTGGATTTGTTCTCATCACATTCGATCTGAAGAGCAAGTACAAGAACATGTTTTTTGAGCATGATCCACTTCTTCCTAAGAAGAAGATACCTCCAGACATATGACCAAGCATCACACTTGCTTGAGTTTGCAGCATTTGTTTTTTTTGTGTGCCTTACAGTCTGTTTTTGAGGAGGGGGTATGTTTCCCATGAAAATTTCCCACTTCCTTGGATTATTGACTGTTATTATTCATTGTATTGGGTGACCTTTGGTCTTAGTTACCAGGGCCTAGGATGGATTAAGGGGGGGTATTAGGATATTCCTATACTCCATCCTAGTCCCACTAGTATTTTGATCATTTACATTTTCAGTCATGCATGCACTTTTAGGGTTTGCATGCATCCCAGTCATCAGTCCAGCACCTAGCCCTCAGTTAGCAAGCCCCTAGGAGCTTCTCAATATTCAGTTTTAGCCCTCCAGTTGCTTAATGCGCCCTTCTTCCTTGATTTTAGGAAGCAAATCGCTCTTCTTCACCTACCAGTCCAGTTGTCTTCAGTTTACACTCAGTTACACTCAGTTACACTCAGTTACACTCAGTTACACTCCGTTACACTCAGTTACACTTAGTTACACTTACCAGACTCAGTTTGACTGATGGTTGACAGTTACTTGAGCATTGATGACTCCACTGATGATGATGAAGACTTCCAGTTGTGCTCCGATGACACTCTATTGATCTTATGATCACTCTAAGAGGCTGATTCGAATTGCCACCTTAGGCATTCGAATCCTCTCTACCATTGTACTATTTATTTGTCCATATTGTGATTAATTAACTAGTGTGTGAAGTATTTTTGCTTCTATCCGAGTTCTACTGTATTATTATTCTGTTGCTCATTATACTGCATTGACCACTCTTCTTCTATTTTCCTGCTTAATCATAATTACTCTTGTGAGGTATACATCATCTCTTAGATATGCTGTGAGGATTTTCACAACCACTAGGGGGAAAATAACAATATCAAATACTAGGAAAAGGTAAATAATTCTAAGCAAGACAAGGATGGAGTATTAATTATCCTAACACCCCCCCTTAATCCAAATTTGGACATCTTGAGACCTGGTTACTAAGACCAAAGGTCACCCACACAATCAAATAAATGATAAAAAAAAATATCATGAAACTAAGGAAATGGGGAAAAACCTCATGGGAAAAATGCCCCCCCCCTAAAAATGAACAACAAGAAACTCAAACAGCCTTCACACCAAGTATAGAAGGAAAAACTCTTAAGAGTGAAAGAATTTGTAAAAATGTAGGTAATCTGCTCCTATGTAGGATAGTAATATAGGTGTTGGATTTGGATCTATATCTGGATCTTCTCCTTTGATGTACCTCCCACTGTGTTGAAGTTGTATTTTCCAAAACAAGTCTTAATTTCATAAACCATCTTTTCTACTAGAGCGAATGGCTCATCGTAGTAAAAATCATGAACCTCTGAGTACCCTTTTTCAACCAACCGAGCTTTGTATTTGGTTGTAGATCCATCATGGAATGTCTCTTTGAAATATTGTGGATCAGACCCCACCATCATGTAGCACCTCTCTAAGAAGTGGATCTGTATGACATAGTGCAAGGTTTTCATCTCGATATTGAGTTTTGGTTCTTCTATGGTCATATGGATCCCCAGATATGTTCCCATCATCTTCAAGGACTTTGTGAGCCCATATTGGCCTTGGCCATGGATTGGAAGCAAGCGCTGGATCTGGATATGGATATACTTGAAATTCATACTCAACATCAATATCTTGGTCCTCATCTTCATAATCTAAAACTGGATCATCAGAAGAGACATCATTATGATATTCATCATATGCAAATGGAGTAGGCAGAGAGTATGGAAAAAGGTGACATAATTCATATTTTGAGGCATGGTTTGCAACCCCTTTTTCTATTAGTTTCCCAGACGAGATCTCTACAATATCAACTATGTCAAGTCCAAAAATAAATTTCTTCGGTGAACCTGTGTGTGTCATCTAATAAACGGATAAAAAGTTTGTTGTCAAAAAAGGCACATACAAAACATTTTTGAAATTTCCATGCTATAGTTGTATTGTGCCTTTCCCTTCAGCAGAGGTCTAAGAATCATCTCCCTTGTTAATACTAGGACCATCGGTAAGATATAGAGAAGAAAATAATTTTGTGGATCCAACCATATGGTTGGAGGCTCCAGAATCAATGAGGAAGGATTTTGATTGTGAGAATCCATTCTTCAGTGCATTTCATCTCTCATGATCATTTGTCTTACTTCCAAAATAAATCTTCCTTATGCCTTCTAGGAGGGAAATGTTGTGTTGTTCAATAATTTTGGTCATTTGTTCTATCTTCTTCTTCATGCAAGATCTCTCTTAATGGTTTCCTTTATTGCAATAGGAATACTTGGTCTTGTCAAAACCTTTTTTCTTATCCTTCTTGGAGTTGGAGGCTCCTTCCGATGGATTAGACTTCTCCTTGTGTTTGGATTCAAATTGATTCTTTTCTTTCTCTTTCTGCGTCCCTTTATCATTCGTACTTTTTGACTCTCCAGCCATAAGAGCTTGATTTTCGGAGGCGTTCAAGGCACCCATTTGAATCAGTTTGTCTTGTTCTTGGATGAGAGATTTAGTGAATGCATCTAAGGAAGGAATTTTCCATTTGGGGATTAACAATGTCCCTGAATGGAAGGTAGAAACAAATATAGAAAATTCTGGACCAAGATTGATTAGGATGGATAGCACCAGTTTCTCATCCTTCTTCTCAATGCCACATTGTTTGCAGTGCATGGCCAAGGATTTGAATTTAGAAAAGAACTGTTGTATGGTTTCGAAACTACTGGGTTGAAGAGAAATTAATTCATTCTCCAGAATATGGCCTCTCAGCTCATCTTGCTTGTCGAAGAGAGTCTCAATATTCAACCAAAACTCTCTTGGAGTCTTCAATCTATGAAGGTGGAAGAGAAAATATGTGGAAATATGAATACACATGAAACCAAATGCTTCATATAATCTATTCAGGTACTTAGCCTTCTCAAGAGCTGCCTGAGGTTCGACCTCCTTTCCCATTGTGACCCTGTACAGACTCTTGTTGTGCAACACCATCTACATATCATCCCTCCAATCAAGATAATCGAAGGGTGTCAGGATCCTTGGAGACAAAGGAATATTCAAATTCTCCATGTGAAACAATTGGATCAAATACAATCTAAAACTGTTGCACTGAAAAACCTTCAAAACCCTGCAAAAAACTCTCAATTTTGGAGATAAAATTCCACTAAGCACTGCCTTGGGACAATAGCCACTTTTATTCGGATCCTTCACACCTGGCTAGACATCGAAGGATTTCTCCAATGAATTCAATGCAATGGCACCAGGATTTTCTATAGAAATACAGAGGCTTCTGGTGCACTACTAAATGCAGTTGCTCAAATTATGCTCTCTGAGATCTGATACCATGTGAACAATAGATCATATATCTAAGAATACCTCATAAAGAAAGAATGAGCATAAAAGATGAATTACAGTGAAAATTGCAGTGAAATGAGTAGTAAAATTTTTCATGCATTGGATTTTAGATGGAAACAGAAATGTGTGTTATGATCCATTAATCAGTATAGTAAACAAATATGTTACAATGGAGAGAATTCGATTATCCTAGGAGAATTCGAATCCATGTCAGTCTAGCATAGGAATTGTCACCGCTGGAGTGCTCCAAAAGTCCCAAACTCAACTCAACCAAAACTCAGTTAAATGAAGCTATTGTCAGATAACTGGCCAAGGAGGGCGCAATTGTTAGTTTGTCATCCAAATCAATAAGAAAATGGCACATTAGATGAAACTCAGTGGTGATCAGAGCTCAAACCCCCACTAGAGTTCATGGAATCAGGTGGAATGAACTAGAACACAGAGTTAGCTCCTAAAATGTACAGAACTGACTTTGGTGGGCCCAAAATCATGCATGCAGGGTGCATTAGGTGGCTAATGGGTTCTAGATGACATCTGCACACCACTAGGGGGGAAATAACATCATCAACTACTAGGAAAAGGTAAATAATGCTAAGTTGGACAAGGATTGAGTATTAATTATCCTAACATCTTTTACCTAGGATCCCATTTGGTGGGGGATATCCTTGAGCCATATTGGTCTTCAATTTCGTTTTGTCTAATTATGGATTTCATCACCCTGCAAGGGAAACAATTTGTGAGGGATTCCATCTTTTAGATAGGTGACTTCTTACCCCTTTATCTGATTTATTAGCGGTTCATTCTCTCTAATTTTAGGAGTGCTGCTTGTTTGATTATTTTTCATTTTATTGAGCTCACCTCACATTAGGTTTTTGAGATTATTTTGGCTCATTTTCCATTTTGTTGCACTCACCCTCTACATACTCGGTTGGATTAGGTTTTTCAATTTTTCTCTTTTCATAATCCCACACCTTTTTTTAATTTAGACCTTGTCAGTATTGATCCTCTGAGATAATCTTAGAGGCTTCGAGGAAAACCCCCTTAGTTTGGTCATTTAGATTTTACATCCGGTTCCCTGCGCCATACCTCTGCACCATCACATGATTCCGGATACTTATAGTCAGAATCCCTACACACCTAGACACTAGCATCCCCGTGGCTACTAGCATCCCCCCTCCAGGGAACCCTCCACCAAGAAACCCTCCACTAGGGAACCCCTCTCTAGATAACCCGCCACCTCCTCTAGTGAACCTGCTCCCTCCTCCAGGGAATCCTCCCCCACTGGTGAAATATCCTCAAGGAAACTTGTCAATGGATAATTCTCTCTTGCGGAGAAGTGAGACCTCCCTTGGATCCTTTCCCTTGATCCAAGATAGACCGTAGGGTAGACCAATTAAATCTTCCCACTAGATCTAAGTATCTAGACACTATATATACGCACCCATTTCCATGCAATTGTGTAAGAAGAGAGATAAAGGAAGGTGAAATACCTTAGATAAGAGGGATCCTTTGATGTAGACAGTCCTTAGCTGTTGCAGACCTGATAATCCTTTCCCTAGCTCTAGCTCCACTTAGCTAATCAACCTACACACAAAGAGACATCCAAACCTTTCTCAAAAACATCTTGACATATAAAATATGCATAAGAATGAATATATATAATAATATATCTAAGCTAACATAAAAAATATCTAATATGTATTACACAAGAAATAGAAGATCCAACATGTATGTGTTATGAATAGTATATATATGTAGCAAAAAAACACAATCATCCATGAACAACATAGTAGGAGGAGGGAAGAATCACATGTATATATAAATAATAACAAGAGACATACATCATATATTACCTTGTGTTGAAGATGTAGATCTCCTCCAAGCTCCTTGATCCAATCCTTCCTTGCATCAACCGAAATGTTCACAATGGTTATTGGATGCACAAGAATCTCAATATCATGACAATACTATGCAAACAATCTCTCTATAATTTTGGCATAGTAAGGGAAATCTCAAATTTTCCTCCCCTTCTCCCTTGAAATGCCTCCATTATATAGATGAATGGAGGAAGAGAATGAAATGAATCTAGACTCCTAGGTCTTGTCACATTTAGATAAGATTGAGAGTTCCTATATTAACACATGTGGATACAACTCATTTCTCAAAATTCCTCAACAAATAAGGAAAGAATGAGGCTTCTAGATGCTATCATTCCCCGTAATGGAATAATAAGTGACTTTATCCCTCTCTATAGTTGTGTAAGGAGTGATATGGCTCATTTTTACTAGGAAAATCAATTTTAAGGGTTATAAAGGTATTGTTTGGCCATTATAAATAAGATATGTCCCCTCTAATATCTAAGGATGGAAAATAAGGATATAAAAAATCCCTCTACCATGAGACCCTACGATTGTGATCTTTCCTTTTATGGATATCACATCCTCTCTGATTTGGAGAGGCTGACCAAAAATATGATCCACCATGATCCTATCTGCCCCCCTATGATAACCAAACTCCCATTGGACATCCTGAAGTTTGAAGGGAAGATTGGGGAAGACCCCAAAATCATATCATTTCGTTTCACCTATGGTGGTTGTCCAACAACATAGTGGATGATCCTCTCAAACTCCCATCTTTTAGAGAAATATTGCTAGTGATTCCTCCAAGTTGTATATTGACCAACCTGATGGAACACATCCCAATTTTGTGTCCTTAGCTTCCATTTTCCTGTAATTCTTCCAATTTCCCATCTGTTACGATGACGATTAGAAACCATCCTTTCTTGTCGACAGAACTATGGTACCCACATCATTGACCATATTCACGAGTGGCATAGGCGTCGGAGTTTGTGAAAGAACAAACTTGACAAAAGGATATTTCTAGACTAGTTTCTGAAATCCCTACTCCCATCCATTTCTAAGGATGTGACCTCTAAAAAAACTCAAATTGAGGAGGAGGTTATCCTCAAGGCATGGAATTTTGACTTAATCTATGCGCAGTTCGTATGTCTATATACCATCATCCTCGATGCCCCTCATGGAGACTCCTCCCGGAGAGACTCACCGGGGTCATCCCACGCAGTGTATGGTGTCATTAGCACTGTAGAATCTAGACCCAATCCGTACATACCTTAGCCTCCCCCAATGAGTGGTTATGTGTATGGACATGTCCCAAACATGTTACGTCCCCATCAAGGCCCTTTTTCCACTCCAAGCTATGGCCCTAATTAATCACGCTCTTCATACCATTCAGGAACGTGTACCTCTTACTCGGCTCCTTTCTCATCCCCCCACATTCATTGGCCCTCTTGTAGTGGCACCATGCCTGTTAGTGATTCTACTTCCTTCATGGCCCCTTCGACCATGAACCCATATCAATTTTCCTTACCCTCCATGATCCACTCTAGTGCAACCATACCCTACTGCTCCTCCTTTTCTTCAGAGGTAAGTGTATGCTTAGTAGAACATATACGAAAAACCTTTGCCAAGTAACCAATAAGTGCATCCCAAGAAAAAGAATCAAAGAAACAATAAAGGAAATAATAAATGGAAGGGAGGTGGAAACCAACATGCCAATCCACCTCATAATACTAGAGTGAACCCTACAGATGAGGACCCTAACAAGCCACCTAAATAGGCAAAAAATAATCAACTACAAACTAACCATCTGTATTGTTTCTGTGGTGTGTATGGGAATTATACCCATCAGTGTCCTCATTTAGCAAAGGCACGCCAACTGTGGAATGAGGCGAACCAACATGAAGTGACTTCTGCCCCATAAGGGAAAGCAAATCCACCATTTCCTCAACCCACTCAAACACAACCTGTGGTCTTTCAAAACTCCTTCCCTTAGTAGCAAATGGTAACAGGAAATCCTTTGGTTTCTTACCCACCCCAACCAGCTTCATCAATTCAACCTCTAGAATATGGGGTCCAACACCTCCTCATGATGTCCGCTGACATGAACCTTCAGATGCGATGAAACCAATATGGTTCATCTTCCAAATCATCCACTACTAGTAAGGGAAAATAAACTACTCTAGTTGAAGAAACCTTACACTTTCCCAAAATACCTACTAACGATATCCCTAAGGTCCCTAAATTTTCGTTTCATCCCATTGCAAACAATCCCAATGCTAGATATGCTCCTAAGTATAGAATTGTGGAAACCTTAGGGAAGTCCCTTATTTCCATGTCAACTCTGGAAGTTTTACAAAATTACCATGTGCAACACGAAGCCTTACTATCGGCTTTAGGTGAGATAGACCCCTTGGACTTCTACTTGATGAAGTCTTCCTTAGATCAAGTGGAGCCGTGAATGCCCTCGTTAATATCCTTACAAGTCCTAATGACTACGAAAAACCTATTGATTTATCAAGGCATTATCGATGAAGGTGCTTCTACCTGCATCATGTTAACTCATGTTTGGAAAAATCTCATATCCCCCAAATTCTATCCAGCTCTCATGACTTTACGGGATTACGATGGTCGCGCAACTCAACCTTAAGGAATTATCCTGAATCTCCCTGTAGAGTTAGCTGGAAAAAAAGTCTTAATAGACATTGAGGTAGTCAATGCTAACATCGATTACAACCTCCTCCTTAGACGCAACTACATGTATGCAATGAAATCCGTCTCATCCTCAGTTTTTTTACTTATGATATTACCCCATGATGGGAAGATCGTCAACTTGGACTAGTTGAATTATTATGACCCCAAGGGTCCAGCTTGTCCATAAACTGTCTTACCTACGATTGTCAACAGTCCCAGCAGTGTGTCCATCCCAAATTTTACATGCATTGGTACCGACATCTTTCAAGATGATCCCATGATTGGAAATTTTCAGACTCTACCTCCTCCACCCCCAAAAGTGGAAATATCGAAGCTATGCACTATCTCCTCAAGTAAATATGTAGCCAATTATCAGCCCCAACCTCAACCCAAATCTCCACCTTCCCCCTCTTCTAGTCATCTACCTGGAAACTAATGGGGAGACACACCTATTTAGCAAATCCCCTTTTTGTTTCCAGCTTCTGGAATTGTGAGCACACTAGTAATGGCAACTCTTAATCTCTTGTGTTTTATGTTAGGCCTCCCCGTTTGGTGTCTGATGCCGCCCAATCCACCTCCTACTCCACAATGTTTTTTGACACATGTGCATCCCATTGATATTTCCAATCGTCCTCCTCCTGTATCCCTGAAGGAAACAACCACCGCCCTGCCCCCTCCCCCTAAGAAGAAAGCTAGGGGCAAAGCAATGAATGCGAAACTGTCATCAAATCCGAACAAAGTCATGAATCCCATACTGCCTTAGATCAATCACATTTTCTGTAACATCCCGATATTTTCATAAAAATTTAAAATATTTTAAATTGCCATAAAAAGCTAATATTTGTAAATTGCGGAAATAATAATAATAATTAATAAAGTAGTAATTAAAAATATGACGCTTGGTAGGAAACAATTTAACTGCTGTGTCTTTTTGTCTTCGGATGGCGTATCGTGTCGGTGACAAGTCATGAATCCAATTACTGATTATGTTCTTTATTTATATGCTGAAATGATTGAAAATTTTGATGCATTTGGAAACAGAATTCTTCTCTGACAGTTTAATTTTTCTGGATGATGATGAAAGGGGTCTGACGAGGCGCCCCGAGGCTTACTTAGCTACTCAGCGAAAGCTTTGTACTCATCCTCCATGCGCAGATTTGCAGGTAAGAGATAGCGATAAAATTCAGAGTGTTTAATAACCGTGATATCAATAAAAAACTGCGTATGAATTTCGATGCTATAGGTATGGTTTCCTTCCAATTGTAAAATGAACTAGGCTATCTCAAAGACTGTAGATATGTTCAATCTTAGGGTGTGTTTGTTGTGAATGTTTCCGTTAAGTGTTGATGACTTTACGTGTGGTCATTCCATAATGACTTGCGGCTGTTAAAATAACTTTTTTTATAATTTTTGATGGTGACAAGTTTAGGACAAGGGCACATGGTCCTATGCATACTATAGAATGAGTGATAAGGTGGTTCTGGTCTTTATTACCTGGGAAATTAAAATGGTGATGCATTAATCATTAATACCCTACCATGCAATGTATGCGATGGGTCCTTGGGTGGCAGCCATACCCTAAGGGTGTATTCATATAACTTATGGTGTGAACAATGATTCTTATGATGAACTTTATAGTAACTTTATATGTTGGGGCGGAGTCAATCCATGCCCTATGATTGATCGCGACCTTGGTGGATATTCATATGCTATGAGTGTGCTCGAAATTGACTAAATGGAACAATATAAGACCTTTATTATATGCTACCGATGGACGTTATACCTTGATACCATTTATATGTCGATGCTATTAATGTTGATCCAAATGGCTGGCAGGTGGAATGATGGCACTGCAAAAGCCTACATACGAAGTCGAGAGTGTAGTAAATGATTGAGTTTGAAACTAAATTTCTTGGCCACTATGTTAAGGATATTGTTACGTGTAAGTTGTGATGGATGATTCAGCATGTGATGAGGTTTGGCAAGCTGAGTTGTAATGGGCCTCCTTCCCTGGTGTCAACCGAAATGGCAACTTCGTGGCTTGGGAGGTAGATGGGTGAGTTAATAACGCATCTACCACCCTCCATCGTGGCTTGATGAAAGTGGATCTCCATCGTTGATCGTTGTGCATTGGGATTGTGATGAACCCTAATGTAACTTATGGATTCTTGTAACTTTTTCTTGGTCATTTTTTCGGTGGTAGGGTTTGGGAGGTGAGGCCAATCGACTGAGAGGCACTTAGGGTTTTGATGTTTTTCTAGCCTCCCTCGGGCTCGATCCTGAGACTGGTATCAGTCCTCAAACTGTAGGTGAAATCCATCAATGGAGGCCGAGTTTGGAGTTAAATGGTGTGGCCATCCACAGGTTGGATGAGTGCGTCAGTTTGGCGTTGTAGTAGCTTGCAAGTTTTGGGGTTTCAATCGGGTTGTAAGTTTCAAATGTATCACACAGAGTGGCCTTCGAGCTGGGTGCTTCTCCTTCACAGTGGATGGATGCTAGCTTCGTCAAGCCTCTGTCACGACTTAGGTATCGTAACGTTGCAAGGGTTTTCAAATTATTCTTTGTTGCAAGCATTACTATCTCATGATTCGATATTTAACTCAGTGTATGGTTGTTGGAAGGCAACTCTCGGCGAACAACAGGGTGTCAGAATAGTTGGTGAGGAGAAGAACTATAGCGAATCCAATGGTAAGCTTCGGTGGTATCCCTCCCTCGATGGTTCCCCTGGAATCGGACTTGATGAGCAGAGTGTTGGTAGCATGCCTTCACGGCAGTGGCTTGTCTCGCCTGCAACAATTGGGGAACGTTACTGTTTTAATTTTTGTTGATAGTGTAGATGATGTAAATGTTTAAAATGTATGGCCGACCATTCCTTTGCTCAATGAGCTTGGTAGGGTTGAACCCTCGTGTTTGCAAAGAGTCTTACAGCTTTACGTTTTATGTCTGTCGTTTTGGTACTTCTGTGTTGATGGAAGAAGAGATATGTTGACTGTAATTTTGTTCGGCATTAGCTGTGTGTGTAAAATAGCATTGGGTTTTGAATGGAACCTTCAACAAAATAATGCGGCAAACTGAAGGATGCAGCCCGTGTTAATTTAAATGGAAATGATAATTATTTAGGGTTTAATGGCTAAGTATGGTGTTTTCAAACTCACGTTTTCGAATCTGTAAATGGAAGCATGTTTTAAGTTGTTTAATTAAATAATGGCTATAAGCAGAAAGCGATCTACTTGGATTACATTGCATCTGTGCATACATGGATTAAGCTGAGAATGGAAAGGAATTGGTTTTGTTTGAAAACATAAGTGATAATGCTAGGCCCTAGCTGTTGATGTTAATGAAGTCTGTTGGTCTGTAATGATGTTAAGGAAACAAGAACAATAACTCTTGATTCTACAGTTAAGTCATCTAATGCTAATGAAACGTTTGATTTGGCAGCTGTTTAAATGTTTGTAAATAATAGTGTAATGAGGCAGGTCAACCCTAGTTTGGGTGTAGAGATACTGTAACTTGTTCTGTCAAATCACTAATGCTATGTTCTTCTTGATTTTAATAACATGATATTCTGCGATGTAATTTCTGCCACATACAGTTAATAATACAGAATCAAGAAATATACAGTGTAATCATCAGTTAGTTTAATTTTCCTATTAGTAAAACAGTTTGTCTATTATAATTCTATATTCCTGTATTCGTCCAGTTTGGACCTCTGATGAAATGATAGAATAACACAGTATCTTTCTTTCTTTCTTTCTGCACAAGATAATATAGTGAAGACAATATTTTCTATAAAATCGATCAGATTCTCAAAACAATAAGAAAATAGAAAAGTGGGAATATGGTTAAACATAATGCATGATATTGTTTTCTTTGAAGAAATAATTAAAGACCAGTAAACCCTAGTTGTTAACACAATGTCCACCTTCAGAAGTTACAAAAGAACCTATTACTAGGACTAGTTTCTGGTAGGTTGTTCAACATACATATTTGAACAGTAAAAAAGAACATTGCATGAAAGGATCTAATCTACAACTGCTAAAATATAAGATGCATGAGGAACATAAGTCTGTGCATGGGTGGTCTTTTTGGTTTAGATATTTAGATGCATGCTAGGTTTCACTTTTAACTGGGTAGATTTAATGCCACATCTCTGTACTAGATTACAATGCAGCTCCACGCATGGGGAAAAATGCAGAGGAGTCATTTTATCAGTTCAGTAAATCTAAATTAATTAGGATCTAACATTTTACTGCTATTGATCATTAATGACATTACTAAGCCATTTTCTGAGAGCATTCATCTAATTGAAAAATAAACACAAAAGAATAGAACCTAAGTGTAATGGGAGGAACAAATCACTCAAGAAGCCTGTTCCACCCAACCTGCTCCTAAGTAGCCAATCTATTTGCACTTAGGACTCCCAAGCCTATCCACTGATCCACCGGGAGGAAGGAAGTTCTGAAGCTTAGGGTCTTTGCTTGCAGCAGCAAGAAAATATATATCCATCCTTACAGCCTTAGAAATCAATGGGTCCAGCACCAACACCTCTGGTCTGTCCTTCTCATAACATTGCAGACTTATACTTGCACTCTCCACAGCCTCCCCTATTCAAATCTCTCGGCCATCACCTGATGAGCATGAGGAATGTTTCTACAGAAAACATTGTAAGAGCTCCTAGCTCAATTCGAATTGCCCTTTATAGGCTGCCTAGGTCTTTTTGTAATTAACTGGTCATTAGTGAGCTACTTGCTCACCTCCCTCCACTTGGAGGGGGAAATGCCACAAAATTAGGGGGAGTTGTCCCATACCAATAGCTAATGGTAGAGTGCAAATGTTGCCATCTATCCCAATGCTTCTAGCAGCTTCCATTCCTCCTAGTGGGCCAGTGGACACTCTTGTAACAACTTTCTTGAGTGTTTGTCTCCCATTTTTATTTATTAAATAATAATAATGAGTCATTACATTCATCTTTGACTCAATTGGTCATAATTACAAAACTTGTAATTATAATTTTCACACAAAGTATTTTTGCAAAAAGGATAATAATAGAAAATAATTATTCTCAAAAATTGGGTAGGTGACATTTTCCTTGTGATTTGTGTAATGTTTTGGGTCACGCTACCCACAACAACCCAAAGTTTCCTCTTTTGTGTAATCATATCTAGACATTGGATGATGAAACTAATGAAAACATCCCGATCGTTCATATTCCTATCACCAGGATGGATAAAAATTCATTGCACACCAACCATCCTTATGCAGTATGTGGTCTCCATGGCCATTAATAACACAATTTCCTTGATCTGCCCGAGTATCAATCAGTTCTCACTGACTTGCGTTAACTCTCTACAGATCCCCAAGTCATAGTCATGAAATAGGTTCACCCCCTAGTTACTTCTTCGAGTGGGAAAAACACCATTTGTTTCATCTTTTCCTCTAATGACCCTTCATCATCAACCCATACCACTATGATTGCATCGAGAGAAACAAGTTCCTCCAACCTATATGTTTGACCCTTTCAAACTAATGAGGAAATCCTATGTCCATAGCATGGGGGTAGGCCTCCATACCTCCTACTCATCCTCGTCGGAAATACTTGGGGAATCCACACTATTGGGAAGATTAATTGTCTAATTAAATAAACATATGAAACTCCTAGAACATAAATTTTCAACCCGATGAAGTCTTTTATTTCAAAGCTACTGTGCAATATCTATGCAAACAAAATTTCTACCTGACACTGTTAATCTATTGGTATGAAATTGAAACTCATTGTAAACTAAATCACACCTTCTTGAAAAGAAATCAAACTTCAAACCTATTCACAAAACCATACTGTAAATCTAAAAACAAAATCAACTCTTACGAAGCAATATCTTATTACATAAATATGAAAGAAATGCTATGTTTGCCAACGATCTATCAGAACAAAATTAACATGAATAACAACAACGATAAATCTAACAATGAATGAAAGTAAGAACTAAATGATAAAAAAATCCACACACTTACAATCAACACTACCAACATTTGCTCAGGGAAGAGGGACCTTCCTCGATGGAGCAGAGCTGGATCTCCACAATGAAAGTCTACAACTCAAGAATTAAGAAACTGCCAGCATGTATTATCAGAATGAAATTAAAACAACAGAGTCTGGATCAAATTATACAACATAACATTGCTTGCTCTCCTCTCTCCCCCCTTCTCCATGATATTGATTACATATTTACACATAAAAATCATTCATGAGGATGAGGAAGTGAATTTCCAACTTGGAATCTATTTTAACAAATTTACTAATTTGAAAATCGGTTGTAACTGCAAATCTAGGAAAATATCCTCTCGAAGAACCACTCATATCTCTCAAACTGTGGTTGTTATGGGATATTTTCTGACGAATCAATTAATTGATGCCGTTATGCACAAAACCCATGTCCCGGATTTTAGAGATTCTTCTTCATCTGTCCGCAAATTGAAACAAAAATAAATGTATTCTTATCTAGCACACGTTTTTGGTTGAGGCTGTTTGATCATGAGATGGAGGCCGCCATGTTGGACATGTGTACGAATTCAATATCACAAATCCACATAATCAATCTTAGGAATGAAATCATGTTGTGAATTTCCATGTGGACGTGTTTTAGCATGCCAACTTTAGAGACTTGAACTATGAGTGATGTTGCTGCTAATATGAAAAATCACTTCACAAAACATCATCACCAAAATTATGCATAATAGTCTTCAATTCATAAAAAATAAAGGAAAATAATCGTTATTAACCATTAAAGCATCAATGGGAGTAATATGGTATTTTACGGGCAGTTACAACAAATGGATGGAAAATGGAATGATAAATGGGTAATAATATGAAGAAGAGGGATGAAATAGATGTCGATAGGTGATGAAAATAGGGACAAATACGTGACCCAAATTCTCCCCCAAACTGAACTTGTTGCATGCCCTCATGCAACCCAATACCTATGTAGCATCCAAACTAGAAGGACTCATTCAATTGTTGTTTTCATTTTACCATGCATAGTGACCAAAACCACTCTACTTTCCCACTGATGATGCTTCTTTCCAAATAATATTTGAAACTTCTTCAAATAGTGGTTGTTGCATTTCTCATGAAAAGTCAATCTCAAAACATGTCACTGTTATTAAATTATGAACACAACAAGTAATGATTTCTCAATACAAGGTCATCCATACCATCTTAGCAACTTTATGTTTCATATTCATAGCCATCATACCTTCAAAAGTATCCCTCAAAATATTTCTAGCAATTCTGGTGCAGTTTCAGCAATTAGCGAAAAATTTAGCAAAAACTTTAGCGGAGAAGTTGGCGGTGTTTCAACAATTTAGAGGAGAATTTAGCGGTGTTTTAGCAATTTAGCGGAGACGTTGGAGGAAAATTTAGCAGTGTTTCAGTAATTTAGCGGTGTTTCAGCAACTTAGCAAAGAAGTTGGCGGTGTTTCAACAACTAAGCGGAGAAGTTGGTGGCGTTTCAACAACTTAGCGGAGAAGTTGGTGGTGTTTCAACAAATATAACAATGAACTTCTCAGACCATTTTCTCCCCAAGTACAAAGTGGATTTTGTTGAAATTTTGCAAGCATGTTCATACTTACCCAATGCTTCTTCACACCAAAAATCATGACAATTCAGTTCACCGATCCCAAGATATAAGCAAATAAACCATGTATCAACAAATAAGCCACTACAGGTGTTTCAACAAACTTCTTGAACCAATATCTCACAAAATACAAACTGGGTTTGGCTGAAATTGTGCAAGCAAGTTTTTACTAGTCCAATGCATCATCACACCAAAAATCAGAGATACCCACATCACGGATTTTGAGAAAAATGCAAATTGGCTGTATGTGATGATGGTCATTTTTTCGAAATCCGTGAAGTATTTTTACTTGAAAATTGGTGATTATATTCCTCTTAACATAATGCTTCTTCTACTCCCCAAAAATAAAATACATCTGATGCACAGATCTCAAGATATAGTCAAAATGGCTATAGGTAATGATGGCCATTTTCTTGAAAACCATGCATTGAATTGAGTTGAAACTTACTAGATTTGTTCTTCATGATGTTATGCATTCCCTGTCCAAGTTTCATGAAGATCCATCCTACCAATTGCAAGATATGCTTACTTCAATTTATGCACTTTTGCAAGCTATGAATGAGTAAAAACAAGTATGTTTGTAAGATTGATCTAAGCATTCACATTAGCAGACAGTGGTTATCAATGAATTACACAAAGAATGCCAAAAACCAATCCCCCAAACTGAATAAATAACATGTCCTCATGCAATCAAAATCAACTTCAGCCCAAGTGCATGATCAATTCTTCCTGTGGCCTCCTTGTTGTTTAAAAAACAAAAACACTTGTTACTAGCACATCAACTTACCGCGTGCTTCCTTTGTTATATGCATTCTATAGCCTTCATTCACTGCTCGAAAAGTAAACCATGTTTCTGTTGAAGATGCTGACCATTGTAGGATTCATTTATTGTTAGAGACCAAGCATTCATTTGAAAACAAAGCATGAATCTTGCTAAAGAAAATGTATGTGTATTGCTGCTCCAAAAATCCATATAAATGGTCAAGCTACTACATAAATCATAATCCATGAAGTATGTATTCTGCTGTTAAAAAATGACACAAGCTGATCTTGATTTTGTCTTGAAAATACCTTCTCTTTGTAAGATTTAGCAGCAAAATAGATGGTTGAATATGAATTATGAAATCATGAGTTGAAACTAATGATCCACAGTATTTGGAAAGTTCTTTGCTGCACTCTTTAAGAAAAAATTCTGAAATTTTGTCATAAGAGCCTTTTTCCATCTTCAACATCTAGTCCAAACATAGTTCAGATCTATTTGTTGGCTCTCTTTGCACATACCATTGATTTGGATAGTTGATTGAAAAATTCCCTTAGGATTGCAAATAGAGGCTTTGACTTCCTCCATCTTGAATGACAACATGTGCTTGGATAAATGGCTTCTACAATAGTTTGTTCCGATGTAGGTTTTCTACAAGGAGCATCCCATTCCTTTATCTTCCTAGTATGATCAAATGCCTTGATTTCTGTTGAATGGTATTGTGGGAGACATAGTCCTCTTTTGGCAATAGTCTCTTGGGCTTGGGCATGTGTAGTAGCTGCTTCTTGGGTTGTTGGTTCTTGTGGAGCAACAAAAACACATGGTTGCTTCCTACTGCTTGTTTTTATGTGGCATCAGTAAGGATCCTCCTCATGCTAGGATGTAGGAGATGTTGGAATGGACTTGAATTGGCTGTGCATGAAGTGGAATGGTGAGAAAGAAATGAAATGGATAATGCTGAATGGTTTTCATGACATTTTCCATATTTTTTAACAAATTAAAAAAAATGCTATTTTACCTCAAGTTTTACCTCTGTGGAATCCTTGGTTGGCATGGATGGAATGATGCTGGAGCAATGTAGGCCGATCTGCTGTTCATACAGATGTATATGAGAGCTGAAGCTAAATGAAGTTGCATCTAATCTGAACTATGTTGTGTTGGCTGCATGTAAGACTGTTAACTGCTGGAAGAAAATGGAAAAGAACTACACAAATGTTGGAAGAAATGATGCTGCAATTCACTATTGAAACAATGAGATCATATAATCTTCAACCGCTACCAAACTGAGGTAAAATTATTTACCATGCGAATGTATGTGCTGAAGTCGAGCATGGAAAGAAATTGTTGGATTACCGGCCATTAATGTATGTCGTTAACCAATGTGAAGAAACTCACCTTTGATGACAATGAGTTCTAAAGTACCTTTGTGCATATTGACATGTACGAATGGATTTACTGGAGTCGAGTCATTTGCAAGATTTGTCAATCAAGAGGCATTGATGAATCCCCATTATTAACAACAATGAGATCTACCATTGATGTATGCAGATCCTAGGGCACTATGAAATATTTTATTCATGGGTCAGTGGTGAATGGAGTGGAAAGTATGGAAGTGATGAAATGGAGCAGAAGGTAATGGAATGAATGGAATGGTAGAGCGAAGAAGGAAATGTATAGGCATATCATGGTGTTGGTGAATGAGGATGATGAACATAATGTCGTCTTAAAAGGATTCTTGGCATGTAGCAATGGGACTTGAATTCGAAAACATTGGTCTTTGTATGGTTTGCACATCAATCTCTCCATTTTTTTTATGTGCTCAATCCATTTGCAAATTGAGAAACAAATCTTCAAGAGTCACTCGTGCATGTATTGACCTTCTTCTTCCAAGGACCTGCAAAAACATAGCACTTGCCTGCAATAAAAATGAGATGATGGAAGAAGAGAGGTGATTGATCCCTCTTCACCCAACACTTATGGAAAAAAAACAACAAGCAATTACTTATAAAACAAATCAAAGAAAAAATGAATCAAGAAAAATCCACTTTATACCCGCGGGAGAGCGATAACCATCTATACTCACAAACAATATTTCGATCATAACTTCTTCGTTCCTTGTCCGATTTGAGTGATTCAAAATCAAAATGGAATTAAATTCATGGGTCTACGTCCCTTAGAAACAGTGTTTTAAAATTCTATGTGATGATATTCCAAATTTTCTGAGTAACAACCTGCATGACAAGGTGTTTTCAAATTTCGGACTAGACCAACAGTCACGGTTTTAGGCATAACGTTTTTGTTTGATATCGGATTGATGTGATTCCAATTGGAGATGAAAGTAGATTCATATAGGTGTCTCCATTTGAAACATGTTTTGAATCTAAAAATAATTGATGTGTCTACTATGCCAATGAATAGTCTAGGAAACAGAGTTTTAGGAATGCAGATTTCCGATAGGCAGTCGGTATTTTGGTCATAACTTTCTCGTATGATATCGAAATTAAGTGATTCAAATTGAGTTGTAAACGAGATTCATAGGGGAATATACCAATGAAACATGTTTTTAATATATATCCAATAAGGCCTCCAAAAAGTGACTGTCCCGGCTTTGTTCCTAAGCTTCCTGCTTGACACCCCGTTAGTATTTTGACCATAACCTTTTCATTTGATGTCCAATCTCAAAAATTAAAATTGGTTTGGAAACTATATTTGAAGGGATAATTAGAAATGGAACAGGTTTTAAAAATAATTCCATTTTGTTTCCCAAAAATAGAATGTCCCGATTGTGTTCCAGTAAACATTTCAAGCCAAAATGTCACAGAAATCCAATAAATGAAATATGGCTCCCAAAAAGTGACCGGAATAGCTGTGAATGTTTTTAATAATATAATTTAAATAGAACACACATTCATACCAAAAATTTCAAGCATTGAGTACCTAGATTAACTTACACAGTGTGTTGCTGCATCTACTGCAACTCTTAAAAATGATATAATGTTTGAAATAAATCATGTGTATTTTTATGGATGTGTTATATAGAAATGAAAAATAAACACATACCATGATGATCGCACAAATTTCAAGCTTAAAGGTTTCCATAATAATTTGTCTCCTTTTCCCGTGGAGTCTTCATTCACGAATGCTTCTTTCCTATTACCAACTTCCTGAAAAAGAGAGAGATTAGTAATATGGGTGGCTCTTACTGCACCATGTTTCCAATAGTTGTTATTCAAAAGACAATGATACTATATATGCATCCTAGATATAAATGAAAAATCGAATGGGATCTTACCAATGATTTTCATTTTCAACCATAAATTTACCTCACTCAGATCTTCAAGCAAAGTTCAATTCTAGCGATGCCAGTAAACTAGTTTTCACAACTAGACTTATTGTTCTCTCTACTATTTTATTTATTTACAATGTCCTACATTACTTGGAAATAAAATATTCTTTTCAAGTGTAGGAAATATTCCAATGGAGCCACTTTCGAATAAATGACTCAAGTATGCTCATACTCCCAACCGAAAAAAAATAACTTTTTGAATGCTAGGATACGAGAGATCAACTTCCCTTCAAATGATGATGCCAAGAATTGGTGAAGTATGGAACGATGTGTTAAATTTTCAGAATTTACTTCAATCTGATCTAGGATCTTAACTGAGAGAACAACATGTACAACATATCTACAGCATATCAATCATGGACACAATAATGCAAGCACACAAGAGACAAAGATTTTACTTGGGGAAAACCATAAAGGTGAAAAACCCCAATAACTTCCTCAGAGATAGATAGAGCAATGATACAACTAGAATACAAGAGATAGTCTTCTTCTAGCAGCAGAGCCTCCTCCTCCACAAGTGCGCCACTCTCCCAAGTATGAGTGAGAGAGACACACTCTCTATTTATACACTAACTTGACTTGACCTTTACTCAATTAGGTCGACCTCAACTTAACCACTTAACATAACGCTGACTGGGATGACCCCCACTAGGGTGGTCTAATAACCCTTTGACACACATGGCTGACCCCCAATAGGGTGGTCTAATAACCCTTTGACCCACATGACTTATACAGGGCCGACCCCAACAAGGTGGTCTAATAACCCATCAAGTATAAGTTACGACACTTACAATATAAATGATGACACTTTCGTATAGAGGAATAATAACATCTCTATAGGAATACAACCACTTCTGTATAGAGGAATAATAACATATCTATAGGAATACAATATACATATATGTGAAATACATTCCGAAGTTACATATACATCAACACTCCCTCTTAACTAGGAAGGTATTTCTCGACACAGGTCTTCTAGAACAAGTCTTCTTCTTTGTATCATTGCCACTGGATAATCATCATCGAGTCATCATCATCATCACTGTTTCTGCTATTTCAATCAATCTCTGAATCTACTCGTCATAGGAAGTTCTACAGAGCTAGTCCTTTTTCATACTGGATGTAGGCCCACCACCTGCAGGTCTTCGTCATCACTGGCCATACTGTGGAAATATTAGGACTTATTACGTGCGTCACAAAACTTTAAAAGAGTCTCTTGACTAGGAAGAACCCTAAAGAGCATCTGAGGCCTTTTTCATCATGTCCATATTTCCAAGACTTATTACATGTGATCCCACCACAAAACCTCGAAAGAGAATCCCAGGACTGATTACGAGCACAGGGCTCAACCTAGCGGATCTCCCAGGGCACAAATTACATGTGGTCACCACAAAACCTCGAAAGAGCATCCCAGGACTGATTACGAGCACAAGGCTCAACCTATCGGATCTCCCAGGGCACAAATTACATGTGGTCATGGAAAAACCTCGAAATAGCATCCCAGGACTAATTACGAGCACACGGCTCAACCTATCGGATCTCCTAGGGCACAAATTACATGCCATAGGACAAAAACTCAAAAGAGGATCTGCCAGATATCCCAGGGCACAAATTACATGCCATAGGAAAAACATTGAAAGAATATCTGTAGATCTCCCAGGGCACAAATTATATGTCCTCCCAAGCAAAACCTCGAAATAGCATTTGCCAGATATCCTAGGGTACAAATTACATGCCATAGGAAAAACCTCGAAAGACTATCTGCAAATCTCTGAGGGCACAAATTACATGCTTATCTGCACAACCTATTCCACGGCCACAGAGTATCAACCTGATACTCACCATACATCATCCTAATGTACACATGATCATCCTGATCATCGTCACTGCAACATCCTGAAGCTCTTCATCCATGATCAACCTGATCATACAATGCATCTACCTGATGCATACCAAGTATCTACCTGATACATATCATCATACATGATCCACCTGATCATACAGTGTATCCACCTGATACAAATACAAATACATGATACATATCACCATACATGATCTACCTGATCATACAATGCATCTACCTGATGCATACCAAGTATCTACCTGATACATATCATCATACATGATCCACCTGATCATACAGTGTATCCACCTGATACAAATACAAATACATGATACATATCACCATACATGATCCACCTGATCATAAAATGTATCCACCTGATACATATACAGATACATGGTCCAAGCATCCAACATGATGCATATACAAAATACATACAAATGATCCAACCGATCATATCCAACATCCAACATGATGCGTACATACATATACATATAAATGATCCAATTGATCATATCCAACATCCAACATGATGCGTATACAGAGCAGTAAGTGGAGCATCATCCTGATGCTCATCATCCAATGCTTACATCCACAGCCATGTGAAGGATCCTCCTTCCAACATGCTTGGAATGGCCTCTGCAAATGTGTCCATCACTTCTTCCTCGAAGTGTCATCAATCCGAAGAACACCAAGCCTCTCTCTGAAGTACTCGAACTTCACTCTGGCTAGTGGTTTCGTCAGCACATTTGCAATCTGCTCTTCCGTCGCAATGTACATGAGCTTCACAACTCCTCTCTACACCATATCCCTGATATAGTGATATTTGATCTCTATGTGTTTCGACCTGTCATGAAACACTGGGTTCTCAGACAACTTCACACAACTCTGTTTATCAAAAAAGATACCAGTAGCATCCAACGGAAGATCAAATAACTCAGACAGTAGCTTTCGTAGCCATACTACCTCACAACTAGCTGAACAAGCTGCAACATACTCTGCCTCAGCTGTACTCAGTGCTACGCAGGACTGCTTCCTGCTAAACCAAGAGATCACACCTGATCTCATACTGAAGCAGCATCCAGATGTGCTCTTCCTATCTGCAGCACTTCCAGCCCAATCTGAATCAACATAACCCTGCAGGTTAAACTTTTGATTCACTTCATACTTGAGTCCATAATCCACTGTACCCTTCAGGTACCTCAGAACATGCTTTACAGCAACCAGGTGAACACTCCTTGGATCCGTCAAGAACTGGCTCAATGTGTTCACAGCAAAGCAAATATCTGGTCTCGTGTTCGTCAGGTACATCAAGGACCCAATCATCTGACGATACATAGTGATATCAACCGGCTCAAATGAAGCATCACACAGAAGCTTCAAGTTCGATGCCATAGGTGTGGCCATAGCCTTGTAGTCCATCATCCCAAACCTCTTCAGTATCTCTACTGCATACTTCCCTTGTCCAAGGAAGATTCCATCACTCTGCCACACCTCCATGCCAAAAAACAATAGTGCATCATCCCCAAGTTCTTCATCTCGAACTCGGCAGCAAACTTCCACTACGTGTCAACAATCAATCTATCTTCACCTGTAACAAACAGGTTATCCGCATACAAAAGTAGTATCACTGGATTGCCTTCCTCAACCTTGTAGTAAAGGTTGGAATCCGCTTTACTCTTGGTAAATCCCAAACTGAATAGAAAGCTATCTATCCTACCAAGTTTTGCACACATATATGACTACACCATTCAAGAAGGCTGTCTTGAAATCCATCTGGTGTATATTCTATTTCATCACTTTTATATTTCTCTATGCTGCCATCTGCAGCATGCTTGATCTGATAGTTCCATTTGGAAGTCACAATAGACTTCCCTTCAGCTCTTGGGACCGCATCCCAAACATTATTCTTCATGATTGATGGATCATGGCATTCTTCCTGTATCCTGGGAACTTCAATATCTTCAATAGATAATTTTGTTGCTTGAACAAATGTTGTAGTCCTTCTTTTGTAGGTGAAGGTATATGGTCTTTTCTACAAAACAAGTTAAATTGCATGATTAGAAACATCTCATAATTTTCAGACAAATTCTTACACATAAAGAAATATTGCATACAGTCATGCAATTATCTTAGCCAATGCTTCAATACAACATTTATCCATGTTCCACAACTTTCTAGATGCCTTCCAGTCTCTACCAGAACATTGTTAAGAGTTTGCACTACTCCCAACATGTCAGCAAAGAGGTTTCATTCTAGATAAGTAGCACTGGAATGTTGTACAGTTCCATAGGCCACTTACCCATCACATGCATATTAGTAGTATACTGTTCATTAATGCAATCATTCTAATATGCATAATACATATCCTAAGTCTAGTAACATGAGCATATACATCATTGAACAATTTTATTTAAACAAACAAATATGCAAGAAATGATAATTAAAAATACTTATCTTTGTTTGGTTGCTGGGTGGACTCCCTCTGAGTCTTTGCTTCCTTGCAGGAGCTGCTAAAGTAGCTTCTTCTACACCTTTTTGTTGTGGAATGTAGAAAGATGATCAACTCCCTCTGAATATCTGCATCCTTGCATAAACTACTGAAGTGTGCTCCTTTGCTTTCTTCCAGGAACAACTGGAGTGTGCTCCCTCTTGATCTTTGATTCCTGGATTACCTGTCCTTGAACTTACATCCATCCTTAATCACTATGCATGCTTATTAGTATCATCATTATGTTATCCTTGAGGTCTCATACCTAATCACACATTTATTAGTATAATCTTAATACTATCAAAACACAATAATCTTAAACATGTACAATCACGATCATTCACAGATAATAAACATTAGTATTCAACGTTTCAGGGAAGTCTTCTTTTACTCATGCATATTCTTATTTGATCATAGGAATATTCTGATTAGTTAAACCATCAATGCATAAACCCGTGATTACTCAAACCTATACCTTCATGATTCTTCTGATTAGTCATATCATCAATTATGGTGAGAAACATAATATGCATACAGCCATGACTATTCAAACCTATGACTTCATGAATAATCATTATGAACAACACAACAGTATAAGATCCTAACACAAGGTAGGATTCTAGCTTGATATAGGAAAAACATACCTGGATTAGCATGCTAGCTAGTTATGTATAACATACCCGCATAATGTCTTCTGGTTCTCTTCAATGACTTGTGCTAGTAACCTGCATGTCTCATAAGTTATCCATTGTAGAACCAAGTTATACATACCTCGTAAGTAGATCTTCTAAGTGATCCATGACAATGGATGAATCTTTGTCTTCATGCCATCATGATCATATGTTCTTGAACTAGAACATGATTTGACTTTCTTGGTGTACCTTTTTTGTTAGCGAAAAACATAAATCTCATACAACATCACAATGCATTAGTACATTCATAAGTGTCAAAACCTTAATTAATGAATATCTTCTATTAAGGTGATACGACAAGTCTAGTAATTAATCAAGATTGTACTGTAATGATATGAAGACAAACATATGATAAAATTAACCATGAAACATACCTGTAAGCCATACCTGTCAAGATTGCTTGTAATTTTCTTATGAAAGGCCTTAGCCTCATATCCCTCTGAAATAGGAACTTCTTCACTTACGCAGGTGACCAATCCATCCTCTTCTAGGATTAACCCAATCCACTTGATTTGCAGGAACTAGATAACTGGAGCTGTAATAGGGTTTGTCAAAGAAACTCCAAAAATTCAAACTTTGAATTTCAAAATTCTGAAAGGATAAAAATATGCGCCTTGATGAGTTGATCAAGCTGGTATATTCAGAATTTGGAAACTGCAAAGTTTCACTCCTTAAGTTTGCCTTTGAAACTTTCGGATTCACTGGACGTGACCTCGAACTAGGGTTTGATGAAGCCCACTCTTCTGCCCAATCAAAAGGTTTGATCCAAAGCTCTAAGCTTCTATTTTTATGAGGAGCTTCCAGCCATGGTCACAGATTTAAAAAATTCCCATTTTTGCAGAAGCCCTAATTTTCCAGTTTTTTGATCAAAGTCCCGAATTAGGGTCTAATCAAGCCTGGCCTTCTTCCCAACCAAAAATTCTGATCTTGGTCTCTAAATTTCTATTTTGATGAGTAGCATTCAGCCGTGGTCTCCGATTACAAAAATTCCATCTTTCTCCGAAGCCCTAAATTCCGGAAGCCATGAATGAAGGTGCTCAAAAATAATTCTGATTTGATAGAAATATGTACCTGATTGTTTCTGCTGTAACTCCGAACTTGTCGATCCACAGGGTTTGAAAAACTTTTCTGAGATATCCCAACCTGTTATCTTTCCATCCTAACAGGTCTGACCTCAATTGGATTCTCTAAGAGAGAGTTATTCCAAGTGTCGCAATGTGACCTGTTTATGGGCTAATATAGGAGAGCGAACTTGTACGGCGTGCCACGTGTCACTGGTTCAACTTCGACCTCTGAACATTTTTTTTGAGATAGTAAATTCTGTGTACTACGTGTCACTTTTTACGAAATTTCATTTGGAGCTTCCTAGCCTAGGTTATTACCTTTTTCCCAAGGTCACCTGATTTTGACTCAGATCTGGAAGAGGCAGAAGCCCTATATTGTAAAGATCATAAATCACAAAGTAAAACGAATTAGAGGTTTTCCTTTGGACACAAGGTACATGGGGATCTGATATTCGACCTGTAAAAGTTTTAGATCCGAAAATTTCACCAAAACAGAGTTATAGCGAAAAGTGCTACGATGACTGGTTTTTGCTATATCAAGCCCTAGCATCGTTAGTGCAACAAGTGTCATATATGCCATATCATGCCTTCTTTCAGGCTAGCTCTGATACCATGTTAAATTTTCAGAATTTACTTTAATCTGATCTAGGATCTTAACTAAGAGAACAACATGTACAACATATCTACAGCATATCAATCATGGACACAATAATGCAAGCACACAAGAGACAAAGATTTTACTTGGGGAAAACCATAAAGGTGAAAAACCCCAACAGCTTCCTCAGTGATAGATAGAGAAATGATACAACTAGAATACAAGAGATAGTCTTCTCCTAGTAGCAGAGCCTCCTCCTCCACAAGTGCGCCACTCTCCCAAGTGTGAGTGAGAGAATAGAATGTGTAAAATGAGAGAGACACACTCTCTATTTATACACTAACTTGACCTGACCTTTACTTAATTAGGTCGGCCTCAACTTAACCACTTAACATAATGCTGACTGGTCCGACCCCCACTAGGGTGGTCTAATAACCCTTTGACCCACATAGCCGACCCCCAATAGGGTGGTCTAATAACCCTTTGACCCACATGACTTATACAGGGCCGACCCCAACAAGGTGGTCTAATAACCCATCAAGTATAAGTTACGACACTTACAATATAAATGACAAAACTTTTGTATAGAGGAATAATAACATCTCTATAGGAATACAACCACTTCCGTATAGAGGAATAATAACATATCTATAGGAATACAATATACATATATGTGAAATACATTCCGAAGTTACATATACATCAACACGATGTTGTAGGCTGATGGTAGATTGAAACCAAGCTTCAATATAGTCCTTGTGCCATTGATTTCTCATAGTTGTTACATCATGATTCTGTTTAGAAAACTGATCTTCTTGAATACATAAGAGATTCAAATCTGGTGACAATGATGCTAGAAGTCCTTCAATTGTAGATTTCAATCCTTGTTCTTCATCAAATATTATGTGTGGCTTGTTGATCTTGTCTTCTTGCTGATGAGGACTAGAAAAAACTCCATCTGCAAATCTTGGACCTATAATCTGTTTAGGCCTTGTGTGGACTTGCTACAACTGTGCACAATCGAGGACTAGAAGAAACTCCATCTGCAAATATTGGACCTATAATCTGTTCAGTCCTTGTGTGGACTTGCTGCAACTATGCACAATCTTTTTGTAGCGGTGTAGGTGAGGTAGAACATGAGGGAAATGTAGGAAAATTTTGTAGTTCAACATTGTAAGCATAATGTACTGCTTTATTATGGTTAAGATGGAGGGTGGATTTTACATGAAATTGTGTTGGATACCAAGGAGTTTGATGAGAATATAGACATGGCTGATTTAGATGATTGGTTTGTGAGGTTGATATTGAAGGACCAAGTTGTGTTGCAGCATGAGGGAGAGTGGCCATGTGAGCATAAGATAGGTCATTCCAACCTTGTGGATAATGTAGGTAAGATTTAAATTGAGGATGCAAAAACTGCCATGGTGGAGGAGTATCCAATGATTGAGTATGAGAGTAAGGAAATTGAGGGATAGAGTTTTGAACCATACATGTAGGCCACTGTTGCCATTACTGTTGCAATAAATTTGTTGCAACTCCTAGATCTCTTTCATATGTTTCTTTCATCCGGGGTAAGGAGGGGCAACAATCTATGGAATGCTTCATGTTGCATATGCCACAAATTGTGAGACTATCCTAAGGAAAATCCATTGCAAGATTTTTTTTTGGAACCGAGGGCAAACTGTTTCTTCAAATTCCTCATGCTTTTCCTTAACCTGCAAAACAACCAATTGTGAATTTAGTGAACCATTGATATCAACATTACAATTTTCATATAAATTATTGATTTTAGCTCGTAAAACTCTTGTTTTGCAACATATTTAAAAAATAGACATAAAATTTATTTAGAATTCTTACTGGTCTTGAAGTTTCCTCTTGAATACCTTCTACATAACTCACAAATATCATCATATGCTAACTGAAATACATCACATGTTCCCATCAGATTTAATATTTCTAAATATTCAGCTTGGATTCCCTTGACTAGAAGTGTTTTAAAGGTCTCTTTCCCTAATTACCTTTGTTTTGATCGTTGAAGGTTGTATTGAAAGCATTCCACATATTCCTCCAAATTCTCTTCTTCTCCTTATGTCATTTTGAAGATATCTTCATTGACCCTGCAATAATATTGGTACATGTTCAAAAATACATGTCTCATGTCTTCCCAAGTTTGTATATAATTCCCATCGAGGCTTATGAACCATCGAGATGTTACTCCTAGAGACGTTCTAAGGCTGTTTTAGAAATGTGCCTAGGCATCAATAAAATTTACTGTGTTCTTTTGCCAGATCAAAATCACATTCACCATAATATAATGCAGATAATCAATCTTGGAATAATGTGGGCAGTATTTCAATATGGAAATGACAAGAATTTGAATGGGTTGATGTTAATGGAATGGAAAAAACCAAAGGTACTTCAAATGGAGTAAATCTTCGTTTTATGTTTGAGAATAATGTACTAATACTAAGAAGGAATTTAGTAGTTTAGAAAAAATGACCATGGAGCTAAAACTTGAACAATATGAGGATATTATTTCTAGATAACATAACATGAATACTTCACGCCATAACCATCATAGGAACAATAATTTAAGCTTGCAACACTCATATTGAAACCAGAATAAACTACATAAATCATGAACAATATGACAGAGATGAATTAACAAGATAAATAATACTAATTGGACATATCAAAAGTTTGAATCCACACGACACCAAGATCAGGAAAAATGAGGTTCTTCTTTATATATTGATCAAACTGCAAAATATCAAAAGTTATACTTTTTACAAAAAGAGCTGACCATTGGCCTTTGCCTTTCCTACTATATATAGCCTTTACAAAATTTACAAAATAAGTTGTTACAGAGAGTTTGTTACATCCCAACGGCTTATACATTCTTGTTTGTATTTTCCAACAAAATATGTTACAAAAACAGTCCTACTAACTAATGCTGACTAGCTTGCTGCTGAGATTGGGGTCCACTATGCTGAGGTAGAAGAACGCCTTGCTGCATGGAAGAGGCCACCACTGCTGTCTATGCTGATGAAGCTACAACTGTTGCTTGTTCTTTGGTGGACTAATCTAACTGCTTAAGCTCGAGGAATCTAGTGATTCCTTTCCAAATCTTTACCCAAAGGGTAATGGAAGACCTTAGCTTGCTATTGAGATTGGGGTCCACTCTGCTGAGGTAGAGGAATGCCTTGCTACATGGAAGAGGTCTCCGCTGCTGGCTATGCTGATGAAGCTGAAACTGTTGTTTGTTCTTTGCTGGACTGCTCTAACTTCTTAAGCTCGAGTAATCTAGTGATTCCTTTCCAAATCTTTACCGAAAGGGTAATGGAATACCTTGAGCTCTCTAAGAGATGAATATAGCTTGGTGTAACACTCAAAGGAATCCTTTGGGAGGCTTCTGAAATAGTTTGGAGGTGGTTAAGTATCTCAAAATTTGTATGTAACTTATCCACGATTTCCTTTCCATTGAGCTCCTGCAAAGTATCTGTCATGCGAATATTGACATTCCTTGCATCTGTCATGATGGAAATATAATGATCTTCTGAATAAAGGTCTCCGTTTCCATCCAGGAAATAAGGAAGACCGAGGGAAAAGATTGACTTGAACTACTCTTTGAAGGAGTGCACCTCCTGCTTTAGTTGGGATGCCATGTCAACAACATTCTGGGCCAATGCTCCCTTGGTGATCACCTTGTTTGCTTCCATGATTATTTTGGTGCGGTCCTGGACATATATGTTTGAAGCTCCTCAAAGGTTTTCTCGTTTAGGAAGTCGATTGTTGTTATGGCTACCTTGACCTTCTTATTTACACTGTTCATTACAGATCGTGCATCATGTGTGGCGGTTTCAGCTTTTTCTAATTCTTCCTGGGTTACATTGAAATGGCTCCACTGAGAGGTTATCAGAGCCGCCATCTGCTCCCATAATGCAACTTTGGAACCTCTGATCAAAGGTTTACCGATGAGATTCTTGGATAGATATTGAATTTTACCCTTGAGCTCATTAATAGATTGTTGTAGCTCCGAGATGACCTGATCTCTTCTAACCAGTTTGTCATTTGCATTGAAAAACTCATCACACTTCATCTTCAACTGAGTCTTCACTTGGTTCAATTGCACGTCCTTGATGCTCATTTCGGCCACTGCTTGGGCCAATTTGTCAGTTGGATCTGAAGTCGACGAGGCTTGAAGTGTGACAACCTTCTGTTGGAGGATATCTTGATTCAGCTTTCTAGCCTCTTCCAACTCACTTTCCAATAAGACAATCCTTTCTTTGAGCGTTTGACCATTGGTCATCCACATTTCCAGTTCTGACTGTATTGCGACTACCTCTATAGTCTGTGAATGTTCATTTGTGGGAATGCTGAGCTTCTTCTTTAAGACTGCAACTTCCGTATCCTTCTCTTTTAACATGGCTTGTAATGGGGCCATGTCGCCAGGATTTTGCACCATCTTCACTATTTGTAGCTCTAAGTCAGTTATCTTCAATTGCTTATCTTTATTTGAGGATTTTTCATTCATTATTTGTTTTTCTAGCTTCTGAATCACAACCTATAACCTGTTCGTGCTCATAGTGTACTTACGCACGTCTTGGTACACTCCTTCACCCGTCTCTCGATGAAGTTCCATGATATCCTTGGACGGGATCACATCCATATTTATTGTTTCTTGAGTAGTTTTAAAGTTAGAGGGTGGTTTCTTCCCCCCTGACACTATTTGATCTAGGATAGACATCTTTAGGGCTCCCTGCTTCGAGTCCAATGCTGATAACATCCTGGACTGCTTTCCTGTGTCAAGTTCTTTCTTTGGGAACAATGATTTCTCTAGATCGATGTTGTCATCTTTAATCTGTGAGTAAATCCCGAACAAGCCCACCTTGATGGGCAACGTGGTAACTAAATCTCCTTCCATGGACTGAGCCTCCTGACTCTGAGGCCACGTTGCATATGGGAAAATTTCCAGGATGATGGGTGTCACAGGGGTAGGTGCAGGCATGTATTTTGAGGTTGCACTGGACATCCCCTCTATTTTCAACCTTTTGGTATTTGACCCCACACTCCCTGATCCTTCCTTTCCTTCTGCAGATCTGGGCTTTGATGTGTCTCTTTTCCCCAACGTATCTATCTTAAGGGGTGTTGGAACAACCGGTGCTACAGTAGCCTTGCTAGGGTCCAAAACGACCTGACATTTTTCCCAACTATCCAAGTTGTCCATTTTATCCAATAGGGGATGTGGCTCGTGGAGGTAAGCTGCAAAACAGACCTCCTATATTTTTTGAGAAATGATCCCCTTGGGATCATACTTGTGTACCTTACTTAAGGGGAAACCATACGAAGCTAGAAACTCCTCGACTTCTTCTAGAGCAGCTCTACTCCTTACGTTGAACGACCAAGTGTTATTGGGGACCTTGAAGGTCCTGGAAGTGTTCCCTTTCATGAGGTGCACATCATTGCACTTGAATCTTTGGTGGATGTATTCTAGTGTGAATATTTAAGGAGTCAAGAATAGGGGGAACCTATACGGAGCTAACTCTTCCCCATACACTCTAATTTTAGTATGAGTGTCGAATCAAAACCGATTGCCCACCGCCTCATTTCGATTAAGTTGAAGCAATTGTTTGATTTTTGGAAAAATTCTTAGCGGAGGAGCATCAAACAATAGTGTATAAACCTTGGCTATGACGGTGTCGACGAATACAAAGAAATAGTTCTGTGGAGGGAACGGGACAATCGACCTATCAAGATCGCCCTTGTTGAAGTAACCTTTGTTATGATAGAAGATCATGTACAAGAGTATAGAGCAGAATTGAAACATCTTCTTGGATGGAAATTATTTAGACGGAGGTGGATGGATTGAGCGAGGAAAGCTGACAAGTCCAACCAGATAGGGGTCTCTTGCTGAGAAAGGTTCATGATAAACATTAAGCATAAAACGATGTCATTGATCACTATGTCATTATCGTACACGAGGAATTGACATATCATCGATAATATAGGTTTAGCAGGATCTGGAAACATCTCTAAACTAAACATTGATAAAGTGTTTGATAAATTACTCTCAGGTGGCAATAACATCTTGACGAAGGAATCCATGTTTTCCGGGGAAAGCTCCTTAATTTTTCTTATCAGCACCTATTCATCAAAACAAAGCCTTGAGGCATCTTCACTGGTGTCTGTAAATTCCATGATGAGCCCTTTGTTGATTGGGCAGACCATGTTTCCAAGCCCGGAAATGATGGCCTTTCTTTCTGGTACATAAATCTCCACACACCACTGTATTAACTCAAGAAATGGTCTAGACGAAGGGAGAATCATCTTAGCTAGCCCAGACTTCCATAGATTGAATAAATCATTTCCATTCTTTTCCTGTTCCTCGGCCTCACGAGCTTATTGTTGTAGTTTTGGGAAGGAAGATACAAAATCATGGATATCGAAGAATTCATCACCGAGATGGTACTCTGGAATTGTGGTCATGAACGCGGTAGTGACTTCGGGAGTAGATGCAGAGGCCATGGCAATGCCATGGTAGAGCGAGGAATGTTGGTTCTAAATTTCTTGGGGAGATGAGAGAAAACTGGTGCATAGAGTGATGACTAGAGAGCTCAGAGTACTGGGAGAAAAATGCGTGATGGCTTCCATGGGGGAGTATTTATAGGGAGAGATTCAAACTTGGCGGGTTTAATGTAGGGTACATGTGGCCCGCTGAGAATGGATTAATAGTTACGGGGTAGCTCCTAAACGGTGACGGTAATGACTGTTTAAGGACATATTAAGGAAAAGTGAGGGGGGAAGTACCTCCGTGAGGAATGGTGAACCATAAACCATTAGTGGCTTCAGAGTCTAGATAAAATGGTTTAGGACACCACTTTTCAGGTCCTGACTCAATAAGAATTCACCACATGGAGAAGGGATTTTCGATTCAGTGGTGATCTTGGGATGTTAATCTTCAAGTATATTAGATCCCCTGAAGTTAAACCAATAGTCGATCTTACGTCCCGATGCCCTTGAGATGCACGTGCCGCTAGTGCATCTTTATGGGTGGGCCCCACTTCTTCTATCGGTCAGCTTACTAGCGGCCTATGGTCAGGGAAACCACTGTGGCAGTCTTTAGAGGTTTCAGGGCTTTGAAAAGATGGTTTAGGGAAACCGCCTTTTGGCCCTTGAACGATCTTGAGGTCGCCATGTGTAGATGGTGGTTTTCTTTCAGGGGTGTCTTGAGAGTTTTAAACTTTGAGCACCTTTAGCGTCCTAAAATTTGAGCGTCCATTGATAATCCACCTTTAATTGTTTGAGATGCATGTCTGCTTGTGCAACTTTATGAGGCAAACCCTCCTATCCTGTCGACTTAGATATTCGACGGTATAGCTATAAACCACTGTGGCAGATTTTGGTTGTTTCAGGGATCCCTAAAAGCAGTTTATCTAGACTACTTTCGAGGCCCTGAACTATTCAGGGACTGCCATGTGTTTGCATTGGTTTTCATTTAGGGATGCTTTTACCTTGATAAAAGTTGAGCACTTTCGATGCACTGACAAAAATATCAGCCATTGATCTTGTAATCAATCGGTCACTTTACCTCAGTTTCCTCTATCCCTCACCCAATTGATTATTTCCACAGGGTGAACCAATTTCTTCTTTCTACCCATGCCACTGCTTGTCCACATTCTCCCTCAGAGGCCATGATCTTCTTATCACACAGCCGAGCTACCTCTGGCCACTCCTGCTGACGATATTAGTACTAACAGGAGAGATGATCCTTTTAGAGTAATGGGAAACTCATTCAACTTTTGATCATTAGTACGATAATATCCTCTACAAAGTACTTCAAATTCAAATAAAAATACATCAGCGTCTTCATTTTTCAAACTGTGAAAATTTTGTAGAACATGTGGGGGAATGCTTTTCCTTGGTGCCACTCCTCCTGAATATCTGATGGAAAATTCAAAGGTAACAACTTATGCATCTTTATTACCTGCCATCTCTTCATTAGATTCTTTATGTGCTATCTTGAGGCTCCTCCTTCGAATGTTCCTGTCAATTGGTTAGTATAATGGGTGGTGCTTACAACACCACTATGGGGAATGATAAGATTTACACTCCAAAAATTGAAAATGAAACTAAATTGAATACAAAGTTGAAATGAAATAAAATTGAATGAAAAGAAAGAAACCCCACACTCAAAGCAAATTCAATAAACTAAAAAATAATCATGCAACCTACATGCCTCGACCCTTATGAGGCCGAACCCATTTCAGTCTGTCGAAGGAGGCATATCTCTTCACTACGTCTTATCGCCCAGACACCCTAGAATTAGAAACACATCTACAATGCTCTACTTTAACAGTGCATCTACAAAACAATGTCAAATATACTTTTGCACCATTGATAACTTCTCCGGCAATAACGCCAAAATGTTGGGTAGATTAATTATCTAATTAAATAAATAGATGAAACTCCTAGAACATAAATTGTCAACTTGAGGAAGTCTTTTATTTCAAAGCTATCGTGCAATATCTATGCAATCATAATTTCTACTTGACACTGTTGATATATTGTATGAAATCGAAACTCATTGTAAACTAAATCACACCTTCTTGAAAATAAATCAAACCTCAAACCTATTCATACAACCATACTGTAAATCTAAAAACAAAATCAACTCTTACGAAGCTATATCTAATTACATAAATGTGAAAGAAATGCTATGTTGGCCAACGCTCTATAAAAAAGAAATTAACATGAATAACAACAACGATAAATCTAACAATGAATGAAATCAAGAACTAAAAGATAAAAAAATTCACACACTTACAATCAACACTACCAATATCGGCTCAGAAAAGAGGGCCCTTCCTCCACTGAGCAGAGTTGGATCTCCACATTGAAAGTCTACAACTCCAAAATTAAGAAACTACCAGCATGCATTATCAGAATGAAATTATTACAATAGATTCTGGATCAAATTCTACAACATAACATTGCTTTCTCTGCTCTATCCCCCCTTCTTCATGAGATTTATTACATATTTATACATAAAAATCATTCATGTGGATGAGGAACCAAATTCCCAACTTGGAATCTGTTTTAACAAATTTGCTAATTCGAAAACCGACTGTAACTGCAAATCTGGGAAAATATGTTCTTGAAGAACCAATTATATCTCTCAAACCATGGCTGTTTTGGGAGATTGTCCCACAACTTAAGTAATTGAGGCTATTATGCACAAAACCCATGTCCCTGATTTTCGAGGTTCTTCTTCATCTGCCCGAAAATTGAAACGAAATCAATGTTTTCTTATCTGGCACATGTTTTTGGTTGAAACCATTTGATCATGAGCTGGAGGCCGCCATGTTGGACATGTGTATGGATTCAATATCACAAATCCACATAATCAACCTTAGGAATGAAATCACGTTGTGAATTCCCATGTGGACATGTGTTAACATGCCAACTTTAGAGACTTCAACCATGAGTGATGCTATTGCTAATATGAAAAATCACTTCACAAACCATCACCAGCAAAATTATGCATAATAGTCTTCAGTTCATAAAAAATAAAGGAAAATAATCATTATTAACCACTAAAGCATCAATGAGAGTAATATGGTATTTTATGAGCAGTTACAACAAATGGATGGAAAATGGAATGATAAATGGGTAATAATATGAAGAAGAGGGATGAAAAAAATGTTGATAGGTGATGAAAATTGGGACAAATCCGTGACCCAACACACACTGTAGGGGGAATTCCCCATTATCATCATATCACCAATTCATTGTGCCACCATGGCCAATAGCCTCATGGTACATCCCTCTTCTAGTAGCTAATCAATGCTCTATTGATACTTCTCTAAGAGAACATCCGCACCGAATTAACACCTCTAGGATGGGGGGTATAATATATAAACTCAACCCTAGGATAGGGGGGATTATCAATCATTTTTACCCTACCCCATCACATCTATCTTTGTATTTGAATGAGCTCGTAACTCAATCCAGCACATATGTGATCCATAATCGCAAACCCCTTGCCCATAGCATGGGGGCAAGACCTTATTCCTGCTCACTTTTTCACATGTGTGATCTCGACCATTTCTTGAGGTCATATGTCACTTATATATTTGGTTTGATTTCCATATGCACATTTTATTCTTGGGTATCATTTCCATGTGTACAGGTTTGGGTTGCATTGAACTCCACTTGTTACACCTAGAAACCAATCTCAACTGGTATAACATTTCAAACTGGAATATAGATAATCACCCCTATAGAATATCATATGCATCAACCTTATTTATCCCATTTTATGCTTGTAGGACCCCCCACTATGTTTGGGTAAGTGGCAAAGCCCAGCCACCCTTGCATTTGCCCTTACTTGGTAGTTAGAACCTACCCTACATGGGTGACCGTTTAGCACCATTTTTCATTTGGCACCCATTCCGTTGTAATTTCCATAGGTTTGGGAGTCCTTGTAGTCTTTAAGTCACACCAAACTGCATATTACTCTGTCATAAACAATCATTGTCCTTCCCTATGGACTCTCGCATTTATGTTCACTAAAGGCATTATGATGATCTACATTGCACATTCATGAGCCCTCCACTCCATCCATACTATAAAATGACATTATTGTGCCACCATTCACCATCTTGCAAGGAGGTTACCACTAGTGTCCCACCCTCCATCAAAACCCAGCTGTAATTATTTTTCCAATTGAACCATCTAATCAGTTCATTAGACACTTACCTCCTTTCCTATCATTTTATATTACTGAGGTGGCCTTCCGCCTCACCAACCATGATTCAATGGTGCTTTTTAAAACCCCCTTTTTCCAAATTCCCATGCATCTTGGAATCTATCATTGTGAAGTTCAACTCCACAGCATCTTCATTGCCCCATGCATCGGAGAAACCATATACAAATGATGCTTCTTAGAACCCCTATAGATAACATATAATCGCTTATTTACAGAATCATCCCTGGTATCCTTTATTTAGATTATTCTGCGATGATTCACCCTTGGACTCACCCTGATATCGTTAATATCCCACCCTCTAATCATTCCACATTTTAGTCATAGTTCCTGGTAACCCAATTGTGTCCCTCCCTGAGATTAATTTCACATATGCTACCAAATCAGCCATGCGATAATACTCTAGGTAAAGGAATTTTGAGTCCCTATTTCTCAGTTTCCCTCATATCCCCCAATAGTGTCTTAGTTCCATGTCCAATTATATCACTCTTTGGTTGTATCCCTGGTTCTTCTATCAATGAATCATAATTTCCTTTCCAGTTGTTGGTCTCCCTTTATTGACATCAACACGTTCATTCCAGAGGAAAGATCCATAGGTACCCTATAACTTGGACTCATAACCCTCATTAATGAACCCCTTGGACCGCTTGAAGGGAAAGGGAGACCTCATTGCCCTTTGGAATGGTTGTTTATCATGTGCTCAACATCAGCTACGTACGAGTTGATGGTTCTTTCATCATTTTGTTGAAGACCCCAAATGTACCTTGAATTTAGTCCATTGGTGAGTCTTTATGGAAACCCCATTATATTTTGTTTCCTAAGATATCCAGGCTGTGTTGGCGATAGTGTTTGGAATCCCTCCAGTTACATGCTTCCTTATGTATCCAGTTTAGGTGGAGTTCATTATACCAGTTAGATTTAGACTCTCGGTTGTTTAAGTCATTATAGATTTTGGACGCCTTTAGATCCAATATTGCATTAATTATTTTGATTGAGCATTCCAAGAGAATTCCATTGTTCCCATTCGAGTTCTTTAGATTAGCCATGGTTGGACTATGATTACATTCCATATTTGATTTTGTCTTGGACACTTATGATGTACACAACAATTATCCATGTATTGATCAGGCCCCCTTTGGGCCTCCATCCAGTTTTTAGTTTGAGACATTGATACGAGCATGGCAATGTCTTCCTTGTCCATACATTTTAGATTTTATGCACCTCATTCATATTGAGTATTTTATTTGAAGGTATGGGACCCTGTAGTCCCGTTGAAGGATGAGCTCCCTCTGGTGCCTTCCCGATTCTCCATGCCACCATCACACTGGAATAGAAGATCCTATGATGTATGTCGGCCATACGATGAGATCCTGACCTCACAAATCGGGGGGCAATCTGTTAACACCTAACTTTCGTCCGTCTACCTTGTCATTATTCGCGTCACAACTATACATCATTACCACATTCCATTTCCACTATTTTGACCTTGGTAAAACCAAAAAATCAAAGTTGCACATAAAAATGACCATTTTACAAAATTAGTTTGCCTAGTTACCTAAAAAATTAGCAACTTATGCCCCTACTTGTTTTTTGGATGTTTCTCTTTTTTATCACTCAACAAAAAGAAGAAACCTAGAATCAAACCTATGATATCTCAATTTGGAATAAGGATAAAAAAAGTGAAAGGAACAAACTCAAAGACAAAATCCAAAAGTAAAAAATCAAAGCCTTATCCTTTTCCTAGAACTATGGGTCATGCCTATAAATAAACTATCAAGGTCCTTCATCCATTAGTTCCAGAACCAATTCTCCATACATTGCTCAATCCGTTACTCTGCAAAAATATCCCTAAGACCAACACTCCCTTTGTGTTGCATTCTCACATTGTCGGAGATCTGTACCTGGACAACACTGAACTACTAGGAGACTAGGAGCATCCTTGTTTAGAAAGTTGCAGGGTCCCCTATCATTACTACTCTGAGGTAATCTTTGGTTTATGTACAACTCATTCTTTAATGAAAAGAAAAACCATTGGTTTATTTGTCTCATGCATGTGTTCAAGAATGTGTTGATATTATCTTAGTTTCACTTTATTGTTCTTAATCTTGCTAATCTTGTTTATCTCCATACTTAACATAGTTTTTAATTTCTATTTGTTAGTTGTTATTTTTTCCTTTTCGAGCTACTACTAAGGTTTCCATAATCCTTATTAGATACCTCTTGGCACATATTGGTTTGCAAAAACTTGTAACATTCTCCCTATCCATTAAACAAAAATATCATACATAAATCACGTGTAAACAATTATAGAGAAGGGTTCAAGCCCATAGGGCTTCACCCTGTATACTTAAACATATATACAAACATCCGACTACAGAATCGAAAGCATTGAAAAACTCAATGTAATCCTGTATAAAATATCTATTCGGGTAGGCCGAAAGGCTTAGCCATAAAACATAAAGATTTAGCCATGACACCAAGAATGACACCAAGTTCCAGGGTTCAAACCCATACGCTAAATCTTTATGTATATAAACAAACTATGAAATATATCAAACAGCAAAGAAACGATATCAACAGTTAACTGGCAAACACCTTCTATATTTCGTAACAAGTCTGAGACTCACAGAAGTATTCCAATGCATTGCTGTATGCATGGTTTACATCGTAAACGGTTAATGTTATTTTTCGGTTAAGAAGACTCACTTTTTTTTATGTGTGTGATTTTGAGTCGTTACACTCCTTTTATAGATATATATAAAATTAATTTTAAAACATATTAACACAATACTAGATTCTTAGAGGATTGTTTAATTTTAAAGGATGTATTCTACTAATCCATTGAATTCCCATGAAACAAAGTTTGTGTAATGTGATGCTCAATAAATTTTTGAGTGCAAAATTCAAATTTAAAAATATAAAAAATTATTTCCAAATAAATTCAAGTGAATTTATTTTATTCTAAATGGTTAATTTTGAGAAAATCTATTTTATTTACTTTTCTAAATAAAATTATTTAAAATAATAAACATGATATAACTAATATTTAAGCAACGCCAAAAACCAAGTATTAAAACTTCTTATAATCAAACTATATCCTGACTATTCATAATTATATCTTGACTATTCATAATTATATCCTGACTAATTATGATTAATTAGGATATAAACAAACTATATCCTGACATTGGCACTATAAACTATAAACAATCATGCAAGCTTAGAAGCTATTGAACAAACCCATAATTGGCACTAGAGAAGAAACAACATTCAGTGAAAACATGGGGAATAGAGAATACAACTTTATTTCTAAGGTAGAGAAGGAAAAGAGATCCATGTTAACGAAATGGACATAACATCCAATTTATGGAAAATAAGATGAGACGCTCAATAGCCATAGCCCAGCTAAAATCAATACCAGTAAAAAGAGATAAAATCCAGCTAAATCAATAGTCCAGCTAAATGATCAAAACACCTTTCCTTTGATAAAGCAAAACCCTAATCCCTGTTAATGAATATTTGAAACGAGTTATTAAATTCACTTGATTTTGTCCATATTTCGGAACACAGACTTGTTTGGCCGCCATCGCCAATAACCATGAACCTACTGTTCGGCTATTGTTGAAGTCCACCTCGATCTGGACGGAGTGGAAACAACTCCAGTGTTTGATTTGATTGGAAGTTATCGCCACAAACACCCTGGAAATTCTCCATAGCTACAACCTTCTCTTTCCCGTCGTCTCGATCTGCCATCTGCATATAAGATAAAACATGTTAAAGTGTATATAGTCATAAATATTTCAATCAAATCATGTCAATAGAAAAACTTACTACTTACATTTGTATGAGTTGTGCTTTTTATCTGTTTGTGTTTGGAATCCGAGAGTATTGTGTCCAGTGAATCTGGAATCAAAGGAAAAGAAAAACAACAGTTAAATGTTTGTATCTCGTTTTACTTACTATTTCAAATACATACATATTTTCACATACCTCTAGTTCCAGTGAATGAGAGTGATAACTCTAACTCCCTCTTACGTTGTCTCTCGTCAAAGGTAAGGCTTTTGCGTTCATATCTCTCTCTTGCCTTAAAGTTTTGAAACCAATAAAATACATTTTTCCCTTCAACTTTTCTATGCTGTTTTAGGACCGCAGTAATCCTCTCGATTTCTTTCACTTTGGGCGTTTCAATACCGTTCCTGTAAATATGCTCTAGTATTTCCCTCTGCTTATTGCTTGGCTTCCATCTTGTGCTCTCACTTGTCATATTGTTCTCTGCACTCCCACATTACAAATCACAGAAGAAAATTATTAGATATTCACCATTTCTAAATAGATCTATTTTATTTTGGACTCAGATAATCATCAGAAAAGATTAAAAAACATCTAAAGCTAAATCTATGGGCTAGTTTAATAGATGTGGCAGATCTCATATACCAATGAAACTGTAAAAAGCCTTGTGTCAATGGATGTTATAAAAATATAAATGATACTTTTTCATCATAAAAACAAAATTGTAAAAAAACTTCAGAAAAATACCTGCAATATTTCTTTCCATCAGTTATTTTCCGTCCCTTCCCTTTCTATGATCAGCACTTGGGCTACCAGTGAATCTGAGAATAAGATGAGAGTGATGAACTTGAGATGGCAATGAAGGTGAAACAAACATCTATATAAAGATAAAATCCAGTGGTAATAAGTAGAGTAATACAAATTCAATAACCATACAACTCATTAGATTGTGTTGGTAAGATCAAAAGAGAGATAATAAATACTAAAAAGCTTTTGGGATTATGTTGATTTAGCAACATTTCCATGTTAATATTTTAGTATTCCAAGAATGTGCAGAAAATATTAATCAAATGTTGTTGATTTTTATGGTAAAAGATTGTTGTGAATGTGGATTATGTTGGTTATCAATATTAACATTTCCATGTTACTATTTTAGTATTCCTAACAATGTGTGGGCAAGATTCATGATTGTTGATTTTTAAGCGACGTTGTTATAGTTGAGGATTATATTTTTTATCAACATTTTAAAGCTAATTTTTGAGTATTTAAAAAATATCTAAACTTGTTTTGAAAAAATAAAGGTTAATATTTCAAACTTTTTAGGTTATGGTTTTAATATATCTGTTTTAATAAAATTATATTGAATAAAAAAAAGTTAATATTTGAATGTTTTATGATTATGATGTTAATATATATTTTAATGAATATTTAAAATTTTTACATATTAATCAAGATAAATCAATGACTAACTTTTTACTAAATGTTGAGGTTAATATATGCATTGGAATATGAAATATGCAAGCAAGATAAATCAATGACTGATTTTTTTTTCGTAATGTTGAGGTTAATATGTTAATATATGTATTGGAATATGTAAATACAAGGTTGTTAGGCTAATATATGTATTTTAATTTTTTTTTTTACATATTAAATAGAGACACAAAGAATCCGTGAGATGTAGAACACTTGGTGGCGGGGTATGGCTAAGACACCCCCTAAGCCGAAAGGTTGCCTGTTCTATTCTCGTGGATACCAAAAAATCTAACCATGTTAAGGGTTGATGTGATGCCCGGTTGATTTTTGCCCCTGGTTCATGGTAACTTAGCCAAAGGCAAACTTGCTAGTCAAGGAAGTTCCACCACTTTGCCAAAAAAAAATAGAAATACCAAATAGAAACACAAAAGAAAGAAATCAATAAGTTTTTACTTATTTATTTTAAGACATTTTTATTTTTTACATATTAAATAGAAAAACAAAAAAACAAAAGAAATCAATGAATGAGTTTTTTAGATGTTGAGGTTATTATTATTATGTTAATATAAAGGCATTGGAATATGTAAATATATAAATTGCATATGTAAGTATAAGGGTGTTACGATAATATTGGGTTAAAATATTTGTTTTCTAACGTCACTATTTACATGTTAAAATTTTAAAACTTCTTTGTTAAAATTAGTTTTCCAAAGACACCATGTTAATATATGCATTTTCCCTTCTTAAAATTTTATAACTTCTTTGTTACAATTAGTTTTCCAAAGACACCATATTAATATATGCATTTGATTTTGTAAAAAGTGGTTTGCTAGAGTAGCATTATGGTTTTCCATTGTATGGACATTTGTAAAGTGTTACAATAAGAAAATGAAAACGTTGATATGTAAGAAATTTTATTCTAAATTTTTATTTTTTTTATAATAATTAATTTTGAGAAATCAAAATCTCATTTAAATATTTTTAGAAGTAATATTATTTGAAATTGTAAAAAAGAAATATCTAATCTTTAAATAATAAGTCATTTAATTTATTTAAACTTTGTATAATCTATAAATTTTCTATAATTTGGAAAAATGGAAAGAACTATAACTTACTTTTAGAGAGGAAACAACTACAACTAAATTCTGCAAAAAAAAACTTATTCCAAGTTAACTTGAGTAGAATGACAAAAGGAAAAACCCTACAACTTAATTTTCCTTTATTTTGACACTTGTAAACTTGTCTAGGTCAATTTCACTCTTCCATGAGAAAGACGAAGCCTCCCAAGCATGCAATCATAATTATATTACAAATGGGAAGGATTACAAAAGAAGGTATCTACCTTCATGAATAATTGATTCGCTCATGAGGAATTGTTCTCATATTTTGCAACATTTGTTATCCTCGAACTTGTGGTTTGAATTTAGTGTTTGGAAAAGAAAATTATAGGTTTCTCAAACCTAATCCATGTAGACTAAAATGTTGGGGTACTAAGGCTCATTTTGTGCCAAGATACTTGTATTACTCTTTTTCTCCAACATCCCCCTTGATGACAACTTCCAGAATGCTCCATAAGATGTGAGTAAAAAACACTTCACCTTGTGGATTTGATGAAGAACATCTGCTTCTCACTGAATCATGAAATTGCACATGAACCAGATTGTACGATGAAATACCAACAACAAGCTTCCTAGATCTAAAGAGAATCCTTTATGGCTACTAGATCCAATACAATAAAATGCCGAGAACATGTGACGCAATCCAACAGCAAGGTGCCCAGATCTAAAGAGAAGTCGTCATGGCTACTAGATCCTCAAGATCCCTATATCACCACAAGAATCATCACAACCATAACTGATAGCTGAAGAAATATAATATAAAATCCACACTAGTATATAGATACCTTATGATGGCTGATACAACAGAACATGTGGCTAAGAACACCACAACAGTGTACAAAATACTCAGATGGACAATATACATGCAGATAACAGACATTCTTCCAATCAAGGTGCAATATAAATATCTATAGAAGACCTTAAACATAAAAGAAACAAGACCCCAATGGTATATACATCGAAAATGATATCATACAGATGAACGCCATGACTTTAACAGTAGAAGATGGATGTCCATCATTCAACATTATTGAAATATGATAGAACATGATACAATTCAACATTCAATTCCTTCTTAAGAGGAGCAATGCTGAAAAACTAGAGATACGCAACCATCATATGCTTAAACAGGGAAGGAATAACAGAAGCAAGCTATCCCACAACATAGATACCTAATCTTAAGCATAGGTGCATTTCATATTAGCATTATGTTAATATGCAAGAGATGAATTCCTTGGAAATGTCAATGCTTCCATATATGAATGTTAGAGACAAGAAACACAAGTCAATGCTTCCATATAGGAATGTTGGAGACAAGTAGGAGCAAGATAACCTTTGCAATCATTAGAATAGAAATCCCATTGCAACAAGAACAAGGTGGTCATGAAAAATATTTCAAGATTATAAGATTGCTCAAATCCATATTAATATTGAGTAAAATATGATCGAAATAAACATGACATGATATATATAAAAATAAATCAAAATGTTTAATATGATCAAGATATAACAAATTATGATCAACTCATGATATCACTTATAAAAAATTATGAAATGACAAGTCACTAATGGTCTTAATCATGGGTTCATTTCTTGTTAATACTATGTAAATATGCAAGAGATGAAATGCCCTGGAAATGTCAATGCTTCCATATAGGAATGTTAGAGACAAACAACATAGGAACTAGATACAATCTCTGAAATATATGAAAAAGAAACTATATCCCAATTAAAGAACTTATGACAAGCCAACAAATATGATATCACATAGATTCAAAAAATTGACTTTATTCAGGAAATTAATTAGCAAGAGCATATAATGATCATAAAGGTATTGCTTATAAAAAGACACTGAAATTGCTTTTACACAAAGGTCAACAATAACATATAAATAAAGCAAATAATGATCGCAAGATAACACATATAGAAGCTTCATTATCATGATTAGAAGAGTGAGACCATTTTAGAATATCACTTATAGATATGAAAATATAGTCATGAAACAACTAAATCCTAAGCATAGGTTCATTTATTGATGTCACCATTACCATACTAGAGATCCATGCCCTTGAAAATGTCAAAACATCTTCCACACAAAGAAGGTTAGAGACATAAGAACAAGAAAACCTCTGTAAATATGATGAATTAGAACAAAAACCTAATGCAAAGAAATCAAGAAGCTTATGACAAGAATTTCAAGATAAGAGATGAAACTTTTCCAAGATCTGAAAAAACACAGTAAAAAACATAAAATTTACCTACAACCCTTAGAAAAGGTGCCAAATAAAGTCACATGCGGGTCTACCATAGTAAAATCGCGTGTACTTGCGGGTTATGCACAAAGAAGTCGTGGTTACTCGCGGTTTTACAATAGAGTGAGTCGTGGGTGTGCAAGTCTGTAAAATCAAATGTCACGGTTCTGATATGATACTCGCGGGTTTTTGTATAGAAATGTCGCGATTATGATGAAGCACTCATGGTACTTTGCACAGGGGGGTAGTGGGTATGCTGAAAAAAGCACAAGTTTACAGTTAGAGTAGATGCGAGTATGCCGTAGCACATGCGGGTTTGTACATTGAAATTCATGGGGTTGCAGTATATTCACAGGTTTGCAGTAGGGCAAGTCATGGTTACCTGCACTGCCTGCGAAGAGAAAGTCGTAAATGTCTAGTTTTAGGTTGAAAAAAATTTGCCGATTATGCCGAAGATGGAAACCTGCAAAAAATCTACCAAAATTGGACGAAAACAATAGATTTGACAACCAGAATATAGATCTCCTTGAGGACAATCCAAAAATATATAGATCTACAGAAAAACCATGAAGACACCCTTGAAATTGTTTTGCAAAAAACTACACAACAAGGTTAGGGTTAGAAGTAAAAAACTGTAGAAACATGCCCCGATATGAAGAGAATCATAATTGATACCAGATAGAAAGCAAATCTACAAAATAAACAATACCCAGATGATAATAGTTATTGATTGAAAGCTATAGAAGGTGCTAGATCATAGCAAACAACTCTGATACCATGTCAAAAGTATAGATCTAGCTAAACTAGCTTACCTATCTAAGCAATCAATAACATATCAACATAAAGAGAACAAGGAAAAGAATACACCAGATATACGTGGTTCACCCAATTGGGCTATGTCCACGAGAAGGGTTGCATATTCCATTAATATGAAAAATATCTCAAAGATTACATGGCATCCTCACATATGCATCATATCAAGCTCCATCATACAATGTGTGTACAAATGACATACACAACATGTGATGTGTGATGAATTACAATCAACACATACCCAAAGGGGTCTCCTTCACCTCTCTTATATACCAAGAGGTTTGGATTACAATACATCCCATAACACATGTGGGATAAAAGAATCTCCTCCTCTTTATATAGAGAAAGGTTACAAAGGATATAATTACAATGATGCATGTGAGATAACTCCATTTTATAACATTAGAGCTATTTTATGCCTTTAATTGATATTTTACCAATATATCACATAAGTCATCATTACATATTCTAACATGAATGGCTCAAGAGAGGGGGTTTAAGGCTTCTAGGGATTTAAGGGTTTAGTACTTAAGGTTTAAGTTCTTAGGGATTTGGACTTGAAGGATTCTAGGTTATGTTTTTTAGGATTTAGGGTTGTGGGATTACAGGTTCAATGGTTCAATGGTTTAGGGGTTAAGGGATCTATTGCTTTAGGGAGAGTGAGAGGTAGAGAGAGATAGAGAGATATGAGGGTGAGAGAGAGAGATAGAGAGATGGGATATGTGAGAGATAGAGAGAAAGGGATCATGGGGTTAAGGGGGGAGAAGTATCATCCCATGTCTTACCTATAGGGGTCACGCCCGTTGCAATGCCACACAGGATTTGAAATGTAAACATGCTTAGAGGGTGAAAGAAGAGGATTAAGACCTAAATGAACGTTTCATAGATCAAAAAACTACGATATGGGTATGAAATGATTTGGGCCCTAGGCCCTAAATAATTTGGATATGGGTGTTTTTCGCACCAAATATGGCCCATAGGGCCTTAAACATGGCCGAGTAAGGAAATAATACGAAAAAAACCCTCTCGTAAGTCCAACTTTCAAAACCAATTGTAAGGGGCCCCTGGATTTTCCCTAGGGGGGTGTTGTGGTCACAATAGTGAGATACATGAACCATGAGTAGGTTTTGTAAACTGAAACAAGGGATTTAAGCCCTAAATGACCCTCTCAACCTCAAGTGCCAGGAACAAAAACTAAAATGCACAACATGAGCCCTCTATAAGGTGTCTTTGGAATCAAAGTTGAATGCGAGTGTCATTACAATTTCTTGGGAATCATGTATGAGTATTAAACAAGAGCCTTTATCACTAATATTTTCTTCTTAGGCATATGGACACCATTATTTGGATATAGATTGTCATTAACATGCTTTATGCATTGTGGATGGTTCTTGGGCCCTTAACCCTAGTCTTGGTAGAAAAACAATAGCCTCAATCCCTTGGCCAGGGTTTATGGAGGGAAATAACAATATTAGACCGTAAACATATTTTTTCAATATCAAATGCAATGAATGCATCCTTAGACTACCATGCAAGACCATGGATATGTTGCAAAGCCTTGAACATCATCAAAGAATGAAAATAGGTTCCTTGAGATCTTATTGAAGCATATTGAGCTCAATTGAATTCCACTTGAGCCTTAATTGAAACTTCTTGACCTCAAGCGTCATCAATAACACATAGAATCCATGACACTAGCCCTCTACAAGGAGTCTTTTGCATATGAATTGAATATGGCTGCCATTGATGTCTTGGGAATCAAGGATTTATCTTGGGTCCTTAACCATGGCTAGTGGAGGGAAACACGATCCTCCAACACTAACTCTTGCTTCTTAGGCACAAACACCATGAATGAGTCCCTGAACCACCACATATGAAATCTATAGGATATTAGTCAACTTTAAGTGTGTTATGTGTGCCATAACTAGGTTAGTTGTGAACCAAAAATGGGTGTCAAGATTTGACCAAGGTCTAGGGACAACAAGAAGCTCCTCATGCCTTAAATGAAGCTTCTCAGGATCAAGCACCATGAACAACACCTACAACTCAAGAATATTCTCAGGATATGATGTTGAATTCATCTTCAAACCACCACACATAACCCTTGTGGGGTATCTCTAGAAAATGTAGAGGGATACATATACCATGACTAGGATACATCATCCTCCTTAAACAATATTATGTCTTCGACCCACACCGGGAATGTTTGTCAAGGCCATGAATAATGTTGTTTAGTATGTGAGTGGGATACATTCAACATGAGTAGGTTTCATGAATTGGGAATGAGTCTATAGACCTAAACATGCCTAGGGTGAACAAAGGGATTTGACCATAATTAACCTTTTCAAGCTCAAGTGCCATGGTTTGGGGAGGAAAAAACTTCATCCTCAGGGCTTAAACATAGTCTCTTAGGATCAATAGCCATCAACAACATGTGCAAATAATGACATGGACCCTCTCTAAGGGGTCTTTACAATCAAAGTTTTATTTGGATGCCATTAGAATTTTTTTATTAAAAGGGATGGGTCATGGGACCTTGAAAATGGTGAAGGAAGGAAACTTTAAGTGCCTCGAGATATTGTTGAAACTTCTTGGACTTAGTTTCTTTAAGTCCATGGACCAACACAAGAGTCTTTTGTAAGGGTTCTTTGTAGGCATCCAAGTGGGATATAAGGGCCATGCGTAAGTATTGTGCACTAGAAATGGGTGTTGACACCTAAACATGGTGAAGGGTGAAACATGGGGTTTAAACCTTAATTGAACCTTTTTGAGTTCATGAAGCATAAAAACCACTTAGAAACCACATGATCCCTCATTAGGGAGTATTTGTCCTGGGATTTAGATATGGGTGACATTAAGATGGTTTGTGCAGTGTGGATGGGTCTTCATGTCTTGACCATGGTTATGGTAATGAAACAAGAGCCTCTATCCCTTTAGCATGGTTGGGTGAAAAAAACAACAACCTTGTTTCCTAAGCATAGATTCTGAAGTTTAATCACCATGAACACATCCTTAGACCACCAGGGAACATATATAGATCAAATGGTATGCCCTTTATACGAGTTCTTTGTAGGCCTTTAAATGGGATATGGGTGTCATGAGTAAGGTTCTGTGCACTATAGATAGAGGAGGTTTACCAAATAATGATAGAGTGAGATGGGTGAAGGGGTTTGGAATGAGAGGAGGAGGAATTTTAAGGAGAGAGAGAGAGAGAGACTAGCCAAAATTTCTATAGTTACTCAAAGGCATATAATGGATTCCGTCACCCTCTCTATGGTTGATTGAGGTACAAGTTACTCGATCGTTATGGGTGAGGTATGGTTAGGTGTTTGTGTGTGTGTGTGTGCATGAGAGAGAGAGAGAGAGAGAGATGAGGGTTAAGGAGAGGGATAGATGGGGGCGATAGAGCGAGATCATTTGGGACTTAGGCCATAAACATCGCTTCTCGGGATCAATCACCATGAGAAATTCTTGTAAACCACAACAAAAACACTCTCTAAGAATTCTTTAGCATCAAATTTGGATACAGGTGTTTTTCACACCAAAGATGGGCCATAGGGACTCTAACATGGCCAAGTAATGAAATACACCATGATATTGTTGAATATTCTAATGTGTAAGAGTGTTCAACAAGTCCTTGAACCAACACATGATCCCCTTGTACGAGTTCTTTGTAGGACTTTAAATGGGATATGGGTGTTATGAGAAGGTTTTTGTGCAGTACAGAGAGGGAAGTTTTACCAAATAATGATAAAGAGTGAGATGGCAGAGGAGGGTTAGAGAGACAGGATGGGGAAGGTTAAGGAGAGAGAAAGATTCTGACCAAAATTTATATCCTTACTGGATTTGATCACCCTCTCTGTGGCTGGTTGAGGTACAAGTTGCTTGAACGTATGGGCGAGGTAGGGTAACATGTTTTGTGTGTGTGTGTGTGTGAGAGAGAGAGAGAGAGAGAGAGAGAGAGAGAGAGAGAGAGAGAGAGAGGGGTAACGTAGAAAATAAGCTTCTAGAGAGATGGAAAACAAAACTACCATTGAAACAACAACCAATTAAATCTATACAAGCATAGAGAGAGAGAGAGAGGGGGGGTAACGTAGAAAATAAGCTTCTAGAGAGATGGAAAACAAAACTACCATTGAAACAACAACCAATTCAATCTATACAAGCATAGAGACGCACAATAAATACAAACATTGTGCAACTAACATGAATAAGGAAATGTATGAATTTTTTTATTCATTATTCATGCCGCTCGAAATTACATCAATAGGGCCATGCACTACTACTTTAGGCCCAACCTATACATTGGCATAATTGAGAACCAAACATCACTGCTATGGCTCTACTTCTCATATTTATGCTGCTGCTCTTTTACTCCCTTCTATGGCTTCTTCCTCCTATCCCTCATCACATACAACATTTACATATTTCACATGGCTAGAGGAATTCCAACAGATAGCAAGACCGTTCAGCTTCCAGTGTTTTAGGTTTGCATTCTTACCAAGGAACTGTTTCATATTCTATTTGAGTCGTTATTCACTTAGTAGATACTTAGGAGTCGAATCACTGTTAACCCTTCTTGGTGCAGGTGTATCATCCCACCTACTAATATGTTACGCCAATCAATTCCCAAAGTCGCATCATTGTTCATACTTCATACAATAGGTGTACCATCCCACTTGCTAATCCAATGAGTGGCATCGAGGGCATCCCAGTCCAACAAAGTCTCTTCCTTCTTCACAGCATTATCCTAATCCTTAGCTTGGTCCCATCGATTTCTTCACTTCCAAGCAAGCCATGCCACCGGGGCCTGAGTGACCCCATCTTTATCCTTCACCTTATGTTCATCCTCTTCCTGATGCTTCTTCACAACTATCCTTAGGGTTTCTTCCTTTTCCCTCTTGGGGGCCTCTGTTGCATGATATCAACATAAGTCCAGATAGCGACATCAAGGGTCTTGTCACCCTTGGAGAAGGTGTCATTTATGTCAATGAAATTATCTCTATTAAGTATCATTTTCCTTTATTTGTCTTCTCTATCGATAATCCCCTAGGTTTTCTTGAAGGCTAAGTCATCCTCCTCCTCCCTACACTTCTCAGTAAATCCTTGAGCATTGGTTTGGGGGCAGTATAAAAGGACAATTTGCGGGCAACCTTCGCTACAAGGTATTTCTCTTGTAGTGTGTGTGAGAGAGAGTGAGATTAACGAGAGAGAGAGACAGAGATAGGGATATAGGGGCGAGAAATAGGGGAGGAGGGTTAAAGAGAGAGAGAGATCTAACGGTTATAGAGAGAGAGTGAGAGGATGAGGGTTAAGGGGGAAAGGGGAGCATGGTTAAGGAGATAGTGAGAGAGGGGGGAGGGGTAGGAGTGGTATTAGGAAGATATGGGAGGAATGAGAGAGAGAGGACAATCGTTATGGTTAGTGAGATGGATATAGGAGGGAGAGCGAGAAGGAGTGGAAGTTTAGGTAAAGAGGAGGGAGAGGGAGAAGAAGAGGAAGTTTAGGTAGAGAGGGAGATAGGGGAGGATTAAAGGGGGAGAGAGTGAGAGTGAGAGTGAGAGAAAGAGAGAGAGAAAGGTTGAAATGGGGTGGAGGGGAGGAGGGTAAGGGAGGGAGAACAAGAGAGGGGATGAGGGTTAGGGAGGGACAGGAAGAGGCAAAGGAGAGGAGGAGGATTAGAGTTAGGGAGAGGGGTGGAAGCGGGGGGTGGGGGTTGAGATAGATGAAGATGACATCAAAACTACACTTCGGATTAGTAAACAAATGCGTTCACGCATTATTAGCATGTACGCACTAAATAGCATGTACACGCTTTTAGTGTGTATGAGCTTTTAGTGCGTACACATGTATTTAAAACAACGCGTACGCATTGTTTAAATTTATTATTTTTGGAGGGAAATTCATTTCACACCAACGTGGTGGATGACTTGTCCACTTTGGTTTTAGGTTCAGGTTTCCAAACCAAGTGGCTTGGACTGTGTTATAACAAAATACATCTTATTCTATAACTTCTTCTATTTCGAGCATGGTTCTGCGTATGCTACACTTGTCCACTGCTAATGAAATTGCACAAACTTGTAGAAATCTATGTGGAGATTCTGAATATGTAATTTTTTATTAAATAAATTATTATTATTATTATTTATTTAATTTTAATTGGACTAACGTCAATCTTACACAAAAGTAGGTTATTTCTTCCGGCTATAACTTTTGATTGGCTCACCTATTTTGAAAATTGAAAAGAACCTGCACAAGTACAAACAGAGACCTACATCCTAAAAAAAAAAACATTCATTGATTATGTTAATACCATAATGTCGGGGCCCAACAGTCGACCTAGTCATTTTAGGGCTTCACTCACTTCCTTAATCTAAAAATAAATAAAAATTAATATAAATAAATATGGAAAAATAACGTTTCATTAGAACAATCTGTTATCTACGACTATATATAATTGCTTTAAAAAATTTCCACCATTTGCATACAAAACCCGGGGCCCAACGCAAACATATTCATTATGTTTTCTTAAAAAAATAACATACCAACCTTAGAAGAACCCCATTTTTTGGGAGTTATACTTAATGCCCATAAATAATAGTTATATATTCCGGAAGGTAATCCGATTGTCTATGTTTCATATTCTTATGCCATATTCCAAAAAGTTTTGTAGGTAGCTCTAATATCTCTTTTTGACGTTTAGATTTCTGTTTTTCTAGAAGTCCATTGCAACTAACACATCATGAGTGGCCAACATTAGCTTGCACCAGCCCTCAAACTATATTCGTCTTAGTTCAATAAAACAAACTATAATTTTCATTACCTAAGTTCTTCTAACTAAATAACATTTTGTAATATATGAATTTACTAAGTTATTAATAAAGTAAAACTAAAAATAAAGTAATAAAAAAACAATGCTTGAATTTCATCGATATTTTTGTTCGTTATTTTCTTTATATTTATAATTAATGAATTTGTATTTTAAGAGAATTGTACACATAGTAATTATGTACATGTATAGCCTTATGTCATGGACTAAAATTAAATAATAATAGAAAATGACCTTAATAAAATTAGAAAACTAAAAAAAGAATAGTTCTTTATAATAAAATAAACCAAGAGAGATCGATCCAAAATCTAGATCTATTAATGCCAAGAAGGATCAAATCCATTAAACTTCAAACCTTTTCTAGAGTGCAAAATTTAAGGAAATTTTTTTACCTAAGAGATTTGATCCGTCCCATACTTGAATTAAGATGGATATGTCTTGGTGTTAAGACATTCATGGAATTTACCATTGAGATAGTTGAATTGTCCTTATTTATCAAATTTTTAAAGTTTATATTTTAATATTTCAAGGTTATGATGTTAATGATGTTGTTATGTTAACATTCATTTGTTAAAATCCTACATTTCTAGTATTAAGATGTTAATATGTGTTTTTGGATATAACATGTGTTTGGTTAAGTAGAAATCCAAGATTGAGAGGTTAGTATACATAAATAATAATGTCTTTTCATTTTCTTAGAAAAATCACATTTTTTTAATAATTAATAACACTTATCATAATTATATAACCAAAAAAATATTTTTAAACAAAAATCTATATATCTAAAACATCACAAAAAAATATTTACTTATTCTCATAACTTAACTTAAAATCATTACAACTCAAGTTTAAATATCACTTCAAACCCACTTCAAACCAAATTGTCATACATCCTACAACACTTTTAATAAATATTTTAGAGTCTATTAATATATGAATTTGAACCTATCTAATACCTCTAATTCCTGAAATTGTCATGCATTCTACAACACTTTTAATAAATATTTTAGAGTCTATTAGTATATGAATTTGAACCTATCTAATACCTCATTGGAAATTTTTGATTGAAGTAGAATTCATTATCATAAACAATCTATCTTTTCAACAATGTAATTTACATGAAAATTATTTTTCTAATATTTAATAAAAAGATATATTTCAAAATAGAGAGTGTTTATAAAATTTTCCACTATAAAATATAATAACAATTTTTCAAGCTTATAGTTTCCCTTCATCGAATTTATAATTAATAGAAGTCTCCATAAACCCATAGTTAATAGACTCATTCATCCAATATTTATAATAGCTTCAAAATCATGAACTTTGAGTAATTTCATTAACTCTCACAAATACCTATTTAAAGAAAAAGAATTAAATACATCTCTAATATATAGAGAGCCTCTAACAGCACAGCCATAACCTACATATGCCTTTGAATTAAATTGTAATTTTCGTAATATGATATCCTATGATAAATGAAAATGATAAGTTTTCGTACCTCTCAAAAGTTTTGTGTCTATTCTCAGTTTTATTATTGTGTGGTTCTTTTAATTACCTGATTCTATATATATGCTTAGATCCAAAGTGATGATTTTTGTGCATACACAAAATGTAACAACCTTTCCAATTCACCATTTTGTAACTCTCCATTATTTTGTTTGTTGGTATAAACCTCTGGTATACAGAATGTTATACAATGAATTTTGTAAATGCTCATACTGTGATTAATCATATACTCATAGTATGATTAATCATACCTTATAACCATATATTTGAACAGATAGCTAAAGTTAATTCTTAGCATTTGGAAAAACAAATTTTTCTTCTCATTTGAATAGTGTGCCTATTCACTTAAGTGACATTGGCGCCATAAACAATCATGCAATCTTAGAAGCTATTGAACGAACCCATAATTGGCAGTAGAGCATATACTCATAGTATGATTAATCATACCTTATAACCATATATTTGAACAGATAGCTAAAGTTAATTCTTAGCATTTGGAAAAACAAATTTTTCTTCTCATTTGAATAGTGTGCCTATTCACTTAAGTGACATTGGCGCCATAAACAATCATGCAATCTTAGAAGCTATTGAACGAACCCATAATTGGCAGTAGAGCATATACTCATAGTATGATTAATCATACCTTATAACCGTATATTTGAACAGATAGCTAAAGTTAATTCTTAGCATTTGGAAAAACAAATTTTTCTTCTCATTTGAATAGTGTGCCTATTCACTTAAGTGACATTGGCGCCATAAACAATCATGCAATCTTAGAAGCTATTGAACGAACCCATAATTGGCAGTAGAGAAGAAACAACATTCAGTGAAAACATGGGGAATAGAGAATAACACTTTATTTCTAAGGTAGAGAAGAAAAATAGATCCATGTTAACGAAATGGACGTAAACTCCAATTTAATTTATGGAATATAAGATGAGGCACCCTATAGCTATTCTCACGTTGTCCACATTTCCTATAAAATTGTTACAGTTAATGAGATCGGCATCTCTCATCGCTTCGAAGTAATGCGTCCCAATACAACTATCTAGTTTTAGAAATATTTCAACATGACACTGGCAAATATATAAAATCCAGATAAATCAATAACAGTAGAAAGAGATAAAATCCAGCTAAATCAATGGTCCAGCTAAATGATCAAAACACCTTTCCTTTGAAAAAGCAAAACCCTAACCCCTGTTTATGAATATTTGAAACGAGTTATTAAATTCACTTGATTTTGTCCAAATTTCTGAACACAGACTTGTTTGGCCGCCATCGCGAATAACCATGAACTGTTGGCTATTGTTCAAATCCACCTCGATCTGGACGGAGTGGAAACAACTCCAGTGTTTGATATGATTGGAAGTTATCGCCACAAACACCCTGGAAATTCTCCATAGCTACAACCTTCTGTTTCCCGTCGTCTCGATCTGCCATATTCTGCATATAAGATAAAACATGTTAAAGTGTATATAGTCATAAATATTTCAATCAAATCATTTCAATAGAAAAACTTACTACTTACATTTGTATGAGTTGTGCTTTTTATCTGTTTGTGTTTGGAATCCGAGAGTATTGTGTCCAGCGAATCTGGAATCAAAGGAAAAGAAAAACAGCGGTTAAATGTTTGTATCATTATAAAATCTCCTTTTACTTACTATTTGAAATATATACATATTTTCGTCAAGTTGTGTTAGAGCAAACTGTCAAGAGGGGTTTGGCAGCTTGAGATCAAAACCGACTGTTCGTAGAGGCAACATCTAAATCCAACTATACTAAAGCTTGAGATCAAAACCGATTGTTGGTAGAGGCAACATCTAAATCCAACTATACTAAAGCTTGAGATCAAAATCGACTGTTCCTAAAAACAACATCTAAATCCAACCATATCAAGGATTGACTAACCCAACAAATAAAAGAACATTGCAACAAAAAAAATTAAAAAAATACATACATATTTAGACATACCTCTTTCAGTGAAGGAGAGTGATAACTCTAAGTCCCTCTTACGTTGTCTCTCTTCAGAGGTAAGGCTTTTGCTTTCATATCTCTCTCTTGCCTTAAAGTTTTGAAACCAATAAAATACATTTTTTCCTTCAACTTTTCCATGCTGTTTTAGGACCGCAGTAATCCTCTCGATTTCTTTCACTTTGGGCGTTTGAATACCGTTTCTGTAAATATGCTCTAGTATTTCCCTCTGCTTATTGCTTGGCTTCCATCTTGTTATCTCACTTGTCATATTGTTCTCTGCACTCCCACATTACAAATCAAAGAAGAAATTTATTAGATATTCACCATTTCGACATAGATCTATTTTATTTTGGACTTATAATCATCAGAAAAGATTTAAAAAAAAATCTAAATCTAAATCCATGGGCTAGGCACATCTCATACCAATGAAGCTGTAAAAAGCCTTGTGTCAATGGATGTTATAAAAATATAAATGATACTTTTTCATCATAGAAACAAAAATATTGTAAAAAGAATTCATCAAAATACCTGCAATATTTCTCTCCATTAGTTATTTTCCGTCCCTTTCTATGATCAGTACTTGGGCAACCAGTGAATCTGACAATAAGATGACAGTGATGAACTTGAGATGACAATGAAGGTGAAACAAACATCTATATAAAGATAAAACCCAGTGGTAATTAGTAGAGTAATACAAATTCAATAACCATACAGCTCATTAGATTGTGTTGGTAAGATCAAAAGAGAGATAAGAAATACTAAAATGTTTTTGGGATTATGTTGATTTAGCAACATTTCCATGTTAATATTTTAGTATTCCAAGAATGTGTGGAAAATATTAATCAAATGTTGATTTTTATGGTAAAAGATTGTTGTGAATGTGCATTATGTTGGTTATCAATATTAACATTTCCATGTTACTATTTTAGTATTCCTCATGATTGTTGACTTTTAAGCGTTCAGGATTATAATTTTTATCAACATTTTTAAACTAATTTTTGAGCATTCTAATATTATAATGGTAAGATATGTATTTTAATAAATATCTAAACTTGTTTTGAAAAAATCAAGGTTAATATTTCAGCTTTTTTAGGTTATGATTTTAATATATATGTTTTAATAAAATTGTATTGAATAAATAAAAGTCAATATTTTAGTGTTTCATGATTATGATGTTAATATATATTTTAATAAATATTTAAATTTTTTACATATTAATCAAGATAAATCAATGAATAAATTTTTACTAAATGTTGAGGTTAATATGTTAATATAATGATTAACTTTTTACTAAATGTTGAGGTTAATATATGCATTGGAATATGTAAACATGCAAGCACTATAAATCAATGAATGACTTTTTTTGGTAATGTTGAGGTTAATATGTTAATATATGTATTGGAATATGTAAATACAAAGTTGTTAGGCTAACATTCGATCTAGTGATTGAAGGTCTTTATGTTAATATATGTATTTTAATCAATATCTTTTTTTACATATTAAATAAAGAAGCAAAAGAAATAAATCAATGAGTTTATGCTTATCTATTTTAAGAAATATTTATTTTTTACATATTAAATAGAGAAGCAAAAGAAATCAATGAATGAGTTTTTCTATTTGTTGAAGTTATTATTATTATGTGAATATAAAGGCATGATTGGAATATCTAAATATATGCATTGGATATGTAAGTACAAGGTTGTTAAAACTTTATAGCTCTTTTGTTAAAATTAGTTTTCCAAAGATACCATGTTAATATATGCATTTTCCCACGTTAAAATTTTAAAACTACTTTGTTAAAATTAGTTTTCCAAAGACATCACCATGTTAATATAGACACCACCATGTTAAGACATACATTTTCCCATGTTAAAATTTTAAAACCCCTTTGTTAAAATTAATTTTCCAAAAACACCATGTTAATATATGCATTTGATTTTGTAAAAAATGGTTTGCTAAAGCATTATGGTTTTCCATAGTATGGACATTTTTAAAGTCTTACAATAAGAAAATGAAAACATTAATATGTAAGAAATTTTAATCTCAAATATATATTTTTTTAAAATAATTAATTTTGAGAAATCAAAATTTCATTTAAATATTTTTAGAAGTAATATTATTTGAAATAGTAAAGATGGAAAATCTAATATTTAAACAATGATATTTAATTTATTTGAACTTTGTATAACTTATAAACTTTCTATAATTTGGAAAAAGGAAAGAACTATAACTTATTTTTAAAGAGGAAACAACTAGAACTAAATTTTGCAAAAAAAAAACTTATTCCAAGTTAATTTGAGTATAATGAGAAAAGGAAAACCTTACAACTTAATTTTACCTTATTTTGAGACTTGTAAACTTGTCTAGGTCAATTTCACCCTTCCATGAGAAAGACGAAGCCTCCCAAGCATGCAATCATAATTATATTACAAATGGGAAGGATTACAAAAAAAGGTATCTACCTTCATGAATAATTGATTGGCTCATGAGGAATTGTTCTCAGATTTCGCAACATTTGTTATCCTCGAACTTGTGGTTTGAATTTGGTGCTTGGAAAAGAAAATTATTGGTTTCTCAAACCTAATTTATGTAGAATAAAATGTTGGGGGTACTAAGGCTCATTTTGTGCCAAGATACTTGTATTACTCTTTTTCTCCCTTGGGATGCCACTGCAACAATGTATACATTCAAGAGTGTTAGTATGCTCATTGTAGAGGGGAGCCACTATCTACTGTGATTGTGATAACAACGGGAGAGGGTGGTAGTAATACCCCTGCATTTCATACCATTTAAGGTTTTGGTAGTATTGTAGACTAGGAGCCTCTCCACCACACTAATGTTCATTAAGCAGGAGTCTAACTATAATATTCCTTTAGGAATATGTGAATTAATTCTAGATATTTTTTTTATGTTTCTTACCTAATTTCATTGATCTTAAGACTTACTTAAGGGGTAACATCTATGAAGGTGGTTGCGTTGGCTGGTGTGACTTCCACTACAAGTAAAAGACCTTGTAGTGGAGGTTATAGCATAGGTTTTTAGTGTTACAAGATTGAGAAAATTTGTCAAAAAAACCTTTGTTACAACCTCCTTTTTTGTAGTGGAGGTTTTTCCAAAGTTTATAACGAATATTCACTATAACTAAAATATCTAAGCAGCTAGAGGTTTTAGTGGATGTTCTTTTTTCGATGCATTTTAATTTTATAATGCGCATTGGTATATTGTGTCTAAATAAATGCACTAAGGAATACACACGATGTCAATTCATCGGTGCATATATTTTAATGCATACATATTGGTTCTTATATAATATTGTAATTGCATCGAGGTGTGTTACACATATGCATCAGTGTGTACATTCATTGTCAATGGAACGATGCATATAATATGTTTTGATAGCACTAGTGTGTTTCTTACATACACACCGATGTGTATACTCATTTACAAAGCACCGGTGCATATATTTTAATCAAACATACCCATGATTTTATTATATTGTACTAGCGTCGGTGGTGTAACATTCACATATGCATCAATGCCTCGTATTTTTTATAAAAGCACCAATGTGTTTGTGTATTTAAATGCACCAGTGCTGATATTGCATTATATATGCATCGTTGCATACTTTGAATTAAAAGATAAATAGTGCATATACTATACCAATAAGCATCAATGGATGTATTATCCCAAAGAGCAAAAATGCATATAGTTTGTAAAAAAGAGTCGGTGTTAATATTGTATTATATATGCATTATTGCGTATTTTGTATTAAAATATAAATGGTGCATATACTATACCAGTAAGTATCGGTCCATATATTGTCCCAATGAGAATTGGTGTGTATATTATCCCAATGAGCATGGGTGCGTGTAGTTTGGAAAAAACACCAGTGCTTGTGTTTTAAAAAGTGTATTGGCGACAATGTTCATAGAAATGAATAAAAGTCACTAGTTAGTTGTAATAAATAAATGATGTATTGTTCTTTGCTAAATTTTGCTAAATTTTCCCATGTTGGGGATATGCAAATATAGTTTTTCCTTTTCTATTTTTACATATTTTCAATTAATCATTAAAGAATCCAATACTTTTTATAATAATATTTATTTTTATAGTTTATTTATTACATTTGCATATTGAGCTTATTAAACATATGTTCATTATAAACATGTAAATCATTCATATATTTAATCAATAATGAAAATTTTTGCAACATTAGACAATCTACTAGAAGAAGAAACCCATATTATTATATAGAAATAGAAATTTAAAATATGGGACATCATAAAGGTGCTCGATAATAAAAAGGTCATTTTCACATTGTTACAATTCATCAGTGATCCTTATCCAATTGGGGTGATATGTCCACATTAAATAGAGTGTTTATTTTCATGTATAAAAATTCCAAATTATACAACTTGTAGTAACAGCATTCACTCTAGTACAAAACGAGAGATAAGTGACCCAAAAAATGACCAAAATTCGCATATAAATGACCACTTTTGATTTGGAGACCAGTGGTAGCAAATTTCTAGTATCTTATCATGTGACCAAAAATGTGGTCGTATTTAGTTTCGTCGTTTATTGTTTGTCTTCTAGTCATATATTTGGTCATTAACATTTATCAAATAAAATGTTCATCTTTCATACAAATCAATATCCATTCATTGGTCCAGTAGCTATACAAAAAACATATTGGCCTCATCATTACACTTTATGCACTTACAACATCCCAAATAACCTAACCCACAAAATACCATATGATACAATAATCTCTACATGTCTTTTTCAGATAGTTGAACACTAACAATACTGCAAATTTGCTAAACATTTTTAGTGCAATCCCAGTTTCCTAGGATAACACTTGAAACAAGTATTTTCCACATCCAAAACTATCAATTAAAATCTTGATATACCAGCAATTTTATCCACTAAATTTTACCTTTAAATGAATTATGTTCTATACACAATGGTGCTTAGTACCTGACTAGATTATAACTTGTAACAAGGTGGAAATTTTAGAATTTATACATTCAAAATATTAAACCTTACTAATGGATAACGAATCAAATAACATATTTGACAAAATAGAGTGACAATTACGCAACACTTCAATAGCAATACTCATTTTGATGGAAGAAGGATATTATCTGCATTCTCACACACAAAAAAAAAAATCATGCAACTTAAAAATTACCACACACTAAGAATCATGGAAGTAGAAGTTGCCAAATAATGATAACACATAGCCATGTGTAAGAAAAAATGAACTAGTATACTTGCTAGTAATGTAAGAGGATAAAGAGACTTTCTAACCTTCATTGCATTACAACAAAATGAAAATGGCTTGTTGTATATATTAAATATACCAAAATCAAATTAAAGAAATATCTAAATGGGAAAGTAAATTTTCACTCGATACAGTTCTCCACAAAAATAAACTCAAAATTCAATCAAATTTAAAGTTGTGAAAATGATACACCTCCCATAACCAATGGAACCGACCAAATAAATGATTGATGATTAACCATCATAGATCCATCTTAAATGGGATCTACCAAGCGCTGAGAGGGATCAAATCTCTCCAAGTGCAAATCCCTTTTTAGATTGCAAATATTGAGGAGGCATTTTAATTTATCTAATTTGTGTAGTTTTATATATATTCCGTTGTAAATGTTTTAAATAGGTGACATGTTATTTTTTATAATATTTTATTATTTTTTAAAATGGACATGTGTCAACTCTAGGATGAGCACAGAAGGAGTTACACATCTCCCCCTACTGGGTTGTAGATGCACCTCTTCGACGCAACAACTCCAATATACATTAGACCAAAAGATCAAATTCTGAATCAGTTTGAAAATTCTTAATTAATGCTTGAACAATATTAAATTAATTGGAGCAACCTACACCACCTGTTAAAGAGGAGCTACAATTTTAAAGTTAACCCTTGATCTTGATGATTTATAGTATCTATGCTAAAATATAGTTTACAATCTATAACTCATCCTTATCACTTCAATATTATATTTATTTATCTCTTAAAATCAAGACTAAAACAACCTTTACTGCCTATAGGGAACTTTACTACCTTACCTTACTTCATACTTACTCCTTGGCTCATAATAACATGGCTCTGAATACCACACGACAATACAGGCTCGTTGGATATTTGCTCTTTGCTGGAAATTGGCTATGATATATATCCTTACTACTAATGCACATTCTTTTAGAATGAGAAGAATACCTTTACTACTACAGGAATGAAACATAGAATATATCGATTACCACCACTACTACCACTTATGGGCTTAAGACTATGACCACTATGTATATGTCCTTGTAGATAATACAATATTGGGATAGAGGTTGCTCACGAGGAAGGTAAATTAAGAGGGAAGGATACTAAGGTATTAAATATGGGTTTTAAATTTTGAACCCACTTTTTCCAAAATTCGCGTATTCACTATTAAATAAGGTGTAACCTTTTGCCTTTTATTTGCCAATTAGTCTTGCTCGTAAAAATAATTATTACTGGCATTTTAACTCGTATCCTATTCATTTATCCAATCAAAATATCCAGGCAGGGATAGCTATATACCTAGTTGTATGGAGGAAAATAATTGTACCTAAATGGATATCAATCCTTTCCCCAACTATATGGAAAGATATATTACTGCATGATCATCTATACAATCAATAAATCTAGTTCGATAGGAGGGAGTTGGCAGTACAATCAATCTATTTACTACATAGGAAGAGGAACCCAAAATTGTTGCACCCACATTAGGCTTGGAGGAGGAACTATACCCCATTGTTATTGTTAGGAACCCATGTCAACCCTTCTCTTTACTTTGTTAGTATATTGTTGTTGGATGCATATACTTTGTAATTCGTGTCACGTAGTATTTGTTGATCCATAGTTTGTATTATTGTTGTTGGACGCATATGCTTTGTAAGTCATCCCATAGTATTTGTTGATCCATAGTATTGGCGCCTAGACTTAGTATATAAGTTTGTGTTGAGGCCAATGAAGGCACTGTGAAGTTATTTGTATTGAGCTTTCTCAAAGGAGGTTGCCCCCTCAAAGTGGCCCACGTTTAATACAAATATTTTGTGATCTCATATATTGTGCATTATATCAATTAATTGTTGCAGGTTCATCACATCTAGTATCAGAGCACTTTCTTGGGCTCGTTGGGTGAAATTTCTTCCAATTTTTTTTTTTTGCATCTGTTGCAGGTTTGGATCTGGGAATAATACCTATCCGCTTAACTGTGGGAAGTACTTGGGAATGAGCTCTAAAACGCATTGTGAGGAGTACCACATGAACCCCAAAGTAGTTGGCCCATTGAGAGGACCTGCCAGCGAAAAGGGCAACGACCCCTACCTGATTGACTAGTTCCCACCTGTTGGTAAACCAAGAGCTATCGTTTGTGGCAAAGCGGTTATTAGTTTTACTTGAGCCGTGGAGTGAGGGGTGCTGCCCCAATATGCAAGCCGTCAGACAACATTGGTGGCCGAGTGAATCCTCTGAACCATTAGAAAGCTGAGCATACCTGGGGTCCATATTTATTTTCGGCTAAAAAGTCACAGATTTCCTCTGTCCAGAACTATTGCCAATCGCTTCTGCACGCTACAGATCCATTTGTTGTCAATCCTTCCGCATTGTTTTAGATCCATCTGTTTCTGATCACTTCTGCATTGTTGCAGATCTATCTGTTTCCAATCCCTTCCGCGCCATTACAGATCTATCTGTTTCCGATCCCTTCCACGCCGTTGTAGATCCATTCCTAAAAAAAATCTATTTTTTTTCCATATCTCCCTTGTTTTCACTCTGTTTCCCTTGAAAATTCCCTCACACCCCTGTAATCCCATTCCACATATTCCACTTCCCAAAGCCAAAAATCTCACATTTTTCTATTTGTAGGGTTTCCATAACTTCTTTGACTTTCACCCAATCGCCTTCAAATTTTACAATAGAGTTCCTTTCCTATTTCTGCTTCTTTGTCCTTTTCTACCAAATTTTATCATTCTTTCACCCTGCTTCTGAAATCCTCCTTTTCTGCTTCTCTTTCCCTTCGACACTGTCCAAAACCTATTCAAACCCAAATTACCCATTAGATTTTTTTTCAAATCCAGATTTTCCTTTACTGAAACAGTTTCTGTTTTTGCTTTTCTACCCACTCAAAAAAAAATAAAAAACTACTGGTTATGGTTGTCACCCACATAGGAGAAAACACCATGGAGGAAGCAGTTGCACCCATCCAAACCAAACTCCAGGATCTGGATGAAAAATTTCTCGGCCTCCATCTTGAGAATTTAGCCATGAACAACAAACGACAGTCCGAGTCTTCATCAGACAATGGGTTCTCTTCTTCCAGCAATTTCTGTGGTCCGAAGCTTGATTTTCCTCACTTCAATGGTACTGATCTGACTGGATGTATCTATCGTCCAAAACAGTATTTAAGTCTACATAATACTTTTGATGTCAGCAAAGTTCCACTTGCATCATTTCATTTGGAACAGGAAGCTCTTCAATGGTACCATTGGTACATCAAGGCTCATGAAGAGCCAAAATGGCCATATTTTTGCCAACTCCTTTTGCAATGATTTGGTCCTAGTGCGTTTGATGACTGTTTGGGTACACAGGGTACTACCAAAGGACCAAACATCAAGAGCAACCACTTCACACAAATAGATCACAGATCAACACACCAATGTTTTGACGTGGTTTAAACCCTCTTGAGGGAAACACTCCATGGCCCCGGCCAATTAGCTTCTACGGGACAATTTATTATGCAAAGAAAGAAAGTTACAAATGAGCTTCTCATAATCGATCAACTAAATAATGACCCTCCATGCTCTTTAAATATAGATCATGGACCAATCGAGTGTTAAGCCATGGATCAAGGTTAGGTATGATCTAAGAGAAGTTGAGCCGTCAGATCACTCTATGTCGGAAACATATCGTGACCGTTGGATTAAGTATTTACAAATGCATACTAAAGAAACACACTATCCCTAATGGATATATTACACAAGTTTATCTTAAATAACTCCTACGTGTCTAAATATCCTAACACCCCCCCTTAAGAACAACTTGGGATAGGATTGAAGGATTTACAAAAGTGACACTATTAGGAGAAGGAAGGAGGCATTAGAGCCTATCCCCCCTTAATGACAAGTTCCTGAACTCCTAACATAGATCAACGTTTAGAAAACTTCGCTTCTGTAAGAGACTTGGTGAAGATGTCTGCAACTTAATCATCTATAGGGAAAAAGAGCACTTCAAGAACATGATCATGAACAAGATTTTTGATGAAGTGCATATGTAGCTCAATGTGTTTGCTGCGTTGATGTAGAACTGGATCTTTAACAAGCTTGATGGCACTTTGATTGTCACACCAAAGTGGAGTAGGCTGCTGCTGCTCGAATCCAAACTCTGAAAGGATCTGTCGAAGCCATAAAGCTTCCTGACTGGCATTAACTGCGGCTCGATATTCTGCTTCTACTGAAGAAAGAGCAATAACTTGTTGTTTCTTGCAAGCCCAAGTGATAGGCCCAGATTCTAGACTGAAAACATAACTTGCAGTAGACTTTCGATCATCAGGATCGCCGGCCCAATCTGAATGAGTGAAACCAACCAACAAAGGTTTCCCCCCTGTACTGTAATGAATCCCAAACTGAACTGTACCTTGAATATATCGAAGTATTATTTTAGCTGCTTTCCAGTGACTTTCATGAGGTGTCTGCATATAACGGGCAACACGACCAACGACAAAGGAAAGGTCAGGATGGGAATGTGACAAGTATAAGAGACTACCAACAAGATGACGATACAAGGTGGCATCGACTTCAGGTGAAGTACAAGTGGCAAAAAGTTTGACTCCAGACTAGAAGGGAGAAGGGGCTGGTGTACAATCTTCCATGTGAAAGCGACGAAGAAGGTCACAAGCATACTTAGACTGAGAAAGAAAGATTCATTTTTTGGTTTGCAGGACTTGGAGACCAAGAAAATAATGCAAATGTCCTAAGTTTGACATTTCAAAATTTTGTTTAAGACTAGATTTCACATGGTTTATAAGCTTAGGGTCACTACCAGTAAGAATAAGGTCATCAACATATAGAAAAAGTATGATGAGATGGTTTCCTAATTTCCTGGTATAGACATTGGGGTCAGAATGGCATCTAGAAAAACCAGTGTCAAGGAGAAAGTTATCCATTTTGGCATACCAAGCTTTAGGAGCTTGCTTAAGGCCATATAAGGATTTCTTAAGGAGGCAGACAAGGCTAGAGTTATTTTGAACATATCCAGGAGGTTGTTCCATGTAAATTTCCTCCTATAAATCACCATGTAAGAAGGCAGACTTGACATCCATTTGATGGACTTCCCAGTTATGTAAGGCTGCAAGGGAAAGAACAAGGCGGATGGAGTTCATCTTTGCGACGGGAGAAAAGGTTTCATTGTAGTCAATTCCTTCAACTTGGGAAAAACCTTTGGCAACTAACCTTTCCTTAAGTCTTTCAATACTTCCATCTGATGCATACTTAGTTTTGTAGACCCATTTACATCTGACAAGTTTTCTTTCTTTTGGAAGAAGTACAAGATCCCAAGTATCGTTCGCCATTAAGGAACGATATTCTTCATCCATGGCTGCATCCCAATCTGGATTCCCTGAAGCTTCTGCAAAAGTTTTTGGATCATGATTCTCAGAAATTTGAGCCAAAAGAGAAGAGGTTCACTGAAACTGAGAACGTGTTCGACGTTGATCTCTAGGATCACTGGAAAGATCACCAGCTGCTTCACATGTTGAACGGACCCATCAAGGAAGCACTTGTGCTGGTGCAACTGGAGGAACATGAGCAGGCGGAGGTGGATTTTCATCCTCATTGTCATCATCAGAAACTAGAGTTGGAAACCTGTCAAGGAAGTTGGAAGAAGAAGAAGAAGAAGGCACAAATGCCGAATTAGGCTCGCAGGCCAAAGATGGCACAATTGCCGAGTTAGGCTCACAGGCCAAGAGATTTTCATCAAATTTAACATCTCTTCTAATGATTATATCATGAGAATGTGGTTGAAGAAGTCTATAACCTTTTACATCTTCAGAATATCCAACAAATATGCACTTTTCACTTTTAGGTTGCAATGCTTTCCGTTTTTCATCCGGAATGTGAGCCCATGCTTCACTACCAAACACAAGGAAGTGACTTACATCAAGATTAGTTTTACTCCATGCTTCTTCCGGTGTTATACCTTGTAATGCTTTAGTGGGGGTGCTATTAACTATGTAATTTGCACAATTTATGGCTTCAATCCAAAATTGAAGACTTAGTCCCTTAGATTGGATCATACAATTAGCCATTTCTTTTAAAGTGTGGTTCTTCCGCTCAGCTACACCATTTTGTTGTGGTGTATATGGAACAGTGTGCTGTTTTTGGATGGCTTGTTCAGTGCAGAAAGTAGTGAACTTTTTGTTAACATATTCTCCTCCATTATCAGATCTTAACTTAATAATTTGATGACCAGATTGTTTTTCAACAAGGGCCTTGTAGGCCAAGAACATGTTAAATACTTCGCTCTTAAGTTTTAGGAAATAAACCCAAGTGCGTCTGGTGCAATCATCAATGAAAGTTAAGAAATATTTGAAACCAGAAAAGGAAGGTGATGGAAGAGGACCACACAAGTCACTATGCACAAGCTCCAAGGGATCGAGGCGTTCCAAGAGGCACGTTTGTCAAAACTGTCCCAATGATGTTTTTCGAGTACACAACCGGAGCAAACACTATCCCTGCAAGATACCATCGGAAGACTTGTCACCATATATTCTTTCCATAGTTGTTGCAATGAGCGATAATTTAAGTGACCAAATCGCTTATGCCAAAGTTTGCTCAAGTTATCACTATGAGCAACAAAAACTAAAGGGAAAGGTGATGACCCAAATTTGTTAAACTTTTACAACCTGGTAATATCATCAACAATTCCGGTAGCTAGGACCTGTTGAGGATCTTTAAAATCCTTGATTACAACTTGGTGTGGTGTAAAGGTCACAGTTTTACCCTCACCAGAATGAGTGATCTGATAGTTTGATAACAAATTGCAGAAAATTCTTGGAACACATAGTACATCACTAAAATGACCATTATCTACTGGAACTGTTCCAGCTCCTACAACACTTAGAGATCTATCATCACCAGCATATATTTGTTTGGTGTTACATTCATGCATAGTAGAAAAGATGGCTTGATCTTTAGCCATATGATAAGATGCTCCAGAAGCAATGATCCATTCATTTGACGTAGAAGAAGAAGGTGCATTATAAGAATAACCAGAAGCACAAAGTGCATGTCCATGAGAGGCAGATTTTGAAGGTGAATCTAGGCTGATGTGGTGCTTCTTCATTGATGCTTCCAAGGCTACCATCTTCTTGAAACACTTAGATTCATCATGATTATCTTTCCCGCAATAGTTGCAATGATGCTCAGTCTTCTTACCTTTTGGCTTGGATCCCTTGTCATTTTTTAAAGAAGGAGCTAACTGAGAGGGTTTTGGACCCTTGTTTGACTTATTATTGCAAAAATTTTGTTTCTTGGGAGGCTCAGACTTTTCTTTCTTTTGAGACAATAAGGCTTTCCCAGATGTATCTGCATTGTTAATTATTCCAAGATGAATGAGTTTATCTTTCTCTCTAATCAAGGAATCACAAAAGGATTCAAGACTAGGCTCTTGATAGCTAGCTGCATTCAAGGATTCTTTCATCGAGTAAAATGTAGATACAAAAATAGAATATGCAGGTCAAAGTTTGGAAAGAATATGATAAATGCATTGTTTGTCTTCCCTCTTAATCTTACATTTTGCACATAAGAGTTTAAGAGTTTTGTACTTAGATAAATAATCTTGAATGCATGAAAAGTCATTTGGATTTAAAGAAATCAACTCATTTTCGAGTTGGTGACCTCGAATTTTATTATGTTTACCAAACACAGATTCCAACTTGTCCCAAGCACCATCAGGTTCATTAATTCCAGATATGTGGAATCGCAAATCAGTAGAGATTGACATCCCAATCAATCCACGAGTTTCGTCACATCTATTTTCCGATTTGATTTTCTTATCATCATCAGTAGGTTTTGTTTCTTTCCCTGAGGTAATTCTGAAAAGTCCTCTACTTTGTAGAACATCCTCCATACGAGATTTCCATGAGAAATAGTTGGAACTGTTAAGTAGAATATCACAAGGGGTAGACATATTTGTAAATTAATGGCTGCAAAAGTAGAAACCAATATTTTGGATGTGAAGTGCTAAAAAAAATAGGTGGTTTAAAAAAAAACGGCATTGAAAACTGACTCTGTATGATGAAGTTATGCTTAAACAAAGAAACTATAGAAGATGTCCCCAATAGTGATGTGGCAGCTAGAGAATGTCCAGCAAAAAAAAGAACCCCCCTCTTCCCAAGATGAACCTTTTGAAAATCACTTTACAAAAAAATTGCTTTAAGTGAACCACTTTTTTAAAATAAGTGATTTCACTTTTACAATGATATTACTTTTAAATAGTGCAACAATAAAAATGAACTTAAGTGACTCACTTGTATTTTTACTTTTTATTATTTAAGTGAGATGCACTTTTACAATAAAGTAACTTGAAAATAGAAATTGCATACACTTTTTCTTTTAAAAGTAACTTCCTAAGACTTGAACTCAAGACCTAATAAGGAATAAAGCAACTTTGAACCAAGTGAGCTAGATTAAAAGGTATGTAAAATATGGGAATGAGGAAGGGGTTTTTTTTTTTTTTTACTCTTCTTGCTCGGTTTGTGTGCTTGCCCTTTTTCCTGCAAAACACACCACAAATCGAAACAAAAAAAACTTTTCCACACTTCTGGAGTTAGATCTCGTTAGCTTGCCCGAAAAGTCTATGTTTTCTCTCTGTTTCTGATTTGCCGAGATCGCACAAGGTGCACGTCAAAGAGAATACGTAACCGAGAAAAACCATTTCCCTTTCTGTTTCTGATTTGCCGAGATCGCTCAAGTTGCACGGCAAAGAGCATATGCAAACAGGAAAGCAACAATCCGAACCTAAAAAAAATCTTCAGATCTGATGAAATACGCATTTCTAGAGCAACCAGGAACCGTTTTCGATCAAACGAAAACTATTTCCCAATGGAAACGACGCTATGGACGCAATGGAACACCTCTCATAGCTCAGAAATGCACATAAATACTAGAACCAGAAACCCTTTCAAGTTTCGGCAACAACAATTCAAGATCTAGATCATAACCGGAAGCGAATTTTCATAAAAGCTCCGATACCATGTTCAGGTACACACAGTACTACCAAAGGACCGAACACCAAGAGAAACCACTTCACACAAACAGATCAAAGATCAACACATCAATGTTTTGACGTGGTTTAAACCCTCTTGAGGGAAACACTCCACGGCCCCTACCAAATAGCTTCTACGGGACAATTTATTATGCAAAGAAAGAAAGTTACAAATGAGCTTCTCATAATCGATCAACTAAATAATGACCCTCCATGCTCTTTAAATAGAGATCATGGATCAATTGGGTGCTAAGCCACGGATCAAGGTTAGGTATGATCTAAGAGAAGTTGAGTCGTCGGATCACTCTATGTCGGGAACATATCATGACCATCGGATTAAGTATTTACAAATGCATACTAAAGAAACAAACTATCCCTAATGGATATATTATACAAGTTGATCTTAACTAACTCCTAAGTGTCTAAATATCCTAATAATGACTTCACAGGAGCCCTCACTAAACTTCTCCAAATTGGCACTGTGAGAGAGTATCAAACTGAATTTGAGAAAATAGCCAACCACACTGAAGTATTGCCTAATGACTTCTACCGGAGTTGTTTTATTAGTGGTCTAAAGGATGCAATCCACTCTGAGGTCAAAATGTTCTGTCCCAACATAATGATGGAAGCTCTGTGGTTGGCTAAGTTGACAGAAGACAAGATTGCAGCCCAACAACGCTCCAAACCCACTTTTGTTCCCTTCCGAAATATGGGTTCTCAATGACCTCCCATCGTGCCAGCTCCTCGACCAACTCCTATAAAGAATTTGTCTGAAATAGAGATGCATGCATGTAGAGAAAAAGGGATTGTTATAATTGTGATGAGAAATTCACTCAGGGACATAGATGTGTTCAGCAAAAGCTCTATCTCTTGGATGTGGATTCTTCGCTTGCCTCTGAAATTGGTGAAGTAGCTCCAGATACAATGGATGCTCAGGTCGACATTCAGGAACCGCCTATTGACCCTCCGTCTCAGGATGACTAGCCAGAGATATCTCTCCATGCTTTAGCTAGAATCACCACCCCCCAAACAATGCGGGTCAGGGGTTACCTCAAGAAGCTTCCTCTTACAATACTCATTGATTCTAGTAGCACTCATAATTTCATTGACCCTCAGATCACCAAACAGGCTGATTGTTTTATCCATCCTTGCTCCAACTTTGAAGTCATGGTTTCCAATGGGGGAACTTGAACTTGCAAAGGGAAGTGTTGTAATGTGCATATCTCTATGGGATATTATAACCTACGCTCTGGCATGTTTTTCTTGACCTTAGGCAGATGTGATGTGGTTTTGGGTGCTCAATGGCTACGTACACTTGTCCCCATCTTATGCGATTTTGATGAACTTTGGATGCAATTTTCCCCCAATTGAAAAAAACACACATTGACAGGTTTACAACCAGAGTCTCTCAGCATCATCAGTTCACATCGCATCGAAAAAATCCTTAAGAAGAATTCACATCATGTCATCACTTAGACCCATTCCATTCAGATCCAACCATCAACGGTCTCCACTACTCCTTTGGATCTACAACAAATTATGGATCGATATACAGGTGTCTTTGCTGAACCAGTGGGATGGCCACCTTCAAGGCTAGAGGACCATCATATTCAACTCCTTCCTGGAAGCGTTCCTCCCAACATTAGGCCCTATTGCTACCCATTTCACCAAAAAACAGAGATTGAAATGCTCGTTCGGGACTTACTGAAGCAAGGTATTATTCGCCCAAGCACTAGTTCCTTTTCTTTACCATTTCTTCTTGTCCACAAAAAAGATGGGTCATGGCACATTTGCATTGACATCTGAGCACTTAATCACCTCACCACCAAGGATAAGTTTCTAATTCCTATTTTTGATGAGTTTCTTGATGACCTTCATGGTGCTCAATTTTTCTCCAAGTTGGATCTTCGTTCTGGGTATCATCAGATTCGAGTTCATGAGGATGATACCCCTAAAACATCTTTCCGCACACATGATGGGAACTATGATTTTTTGGTCATGCCCTTTGGCCTCACTGATGCTCCTTCCACATTCCAAGCCTTGATGAATAAAATATTTCGGCCCTACTTGTGAAAATTGATTATGGTATTCTTTGACGATATCCTCATCTACAGTAAAACATGGGCTGAACATCTCCAGCATCTGGATCTTGTAATGCAACTTTTCTCTGACCATCATCTCCATGCCAAACAATCTAAATGTGTTTTTGGACAAAAGGAATTCAAGTATCTCGGGCACATTATCTCAGCGTAAGGGGTTCATGTGGATGCTGCTAAAATCGCTGCCATGAACAATTGGCCACATCCTTAGACACTCAAGAGCCTTCATGGTTTTTTGGGGTTGACTGGCTACTATCGTAAGTTTGTCAAAGATTATGGGAAGATTGCAGCTCCATTAACTACTCTATTGAAAAAGGATGCTTTTACATAGACACGAGCTATTGAGTGTGCATTTGACAAACTGAAACAAGCTATGTGTAATACACTTGTTCTAGCTATGCTCGATTTTTCCAAGCCCTTCACTATTGATAGTGATCCTTGCAGAAATGGACTTGGTGTTGTTCTCCTTCAAGATGAACACCCCATTGCGTTCACCAGCAAATCCCATTCAGGTAAGAATTTAGCTGCCTCTACGTATGAGAAGGAAATGATGGCTATTTTGCATGCAGTACAAAAGTGGTGACCATACTTATTAGGGAATCATTTCTGCATCAAGACTGATCATCAGAGTCTGAAATATTTCCTGGAACAATGTGTATCCTCCCCAACACAACAAAAAAGGGTTAGCAAACTCATGGGTTATGACTATGAGATCACTTGCAAGAAGGGCAAGGACAATATTGTGGAGGATGCTCTTTCTCGCACATTTGATGACCAAGGTTCTCTTTCAGCTATTTCTATGCCTATTCCAAATTGGTTGTAATCTATTCAACGGGGCTATGTCAATGACTCTTCATTATCTCAAATCATCCAACTCTTGACCAACAACCCTTTTGTTGTACTACAATACTCTTGGCATGGTGCTTCCCTGAGATACAAGGGTTGTCTGGTGCTTCCCTAGAGCATAGACCTTCAACAGGATGTCTTCTATGAACTCCATGCTTCTCCATCAGCAAGACACTCTGGGTTCCTCAAAACGTATGAGCAGGCACGACTTTACTTATTTTGGCAGGGAATGAAAAGGACAATTAAATAGATGGTGGTTGAATGTGATACCTTCCAACGCAATAAGGTTTAAATGACACTCCTTTTGGGATTGCTCGAACCCTTTCCCATACCTACATGGATTTGGACAGATATTTCTATGGATTTCATTAAAGGGCTCCCTAAATCTGGAGGGAAGACAGTGATTTTGGTTGTGGTTGATCGCCTCTCCAAATATAGTCATTTTTGTGCTCTCATCCATCCCTATACAACCTCCTCAGTTGCTCAAATGTTCCTAGACCAGATCTTTTGTCTTCATGGAATCCCTTATTCCATTGTCTCGGATCGTGATGTGACTTTCACTAGTCAGTTTTTGACAGAACTATTTCGCCACACTAGCACCAAAATGAAGATGAGTTCAGGGTATCACCCACAAACAGATGGTTAGACTTAAATTATCAATAAATGCTTGGAAAGGTTTCTTCGTTGCTTCACCTCTGAAAAAAAACATTAGTGGGAAAAGTGGCTCCCTCTCACTGAATGGTGGTACAATACCTCTTACCACACTGCCTCTAAAATGAATCCATATGAAGCAGTCTATGTTAGGCACCACAAGTTCTTCTTCCATACACCCCCAGCAGTTCACCAGTTCAGGCAGTTGACACGGTCCTTCAAAACCGCGATAAGATTCTTCGCATTTTGCGGGAAAATCTTCACATGGCAAGAAATCACCTGAAGAAACAAGTCGATCAACATCGTTTTGAGTGCACTTTCCAAGCAGGTGATATGGTTTTTCTTCATCTCCATCCTTACAAGCAATCCTCCCTGAAACTCAAAGGGTATCATAAGCTCACTCCAAAGTTCTATGGGCCATATAGGATTCTTTAGAATATTGGGTTTGTTGCTTATAAATTGGAACTTCCTCCTTCTTCCCGCATTCATCCAGTATTGCATGTCTCTTGTCTGAAGAAAGTTCTTGGCACCAATATCAGAGGACAAACTATTTTACTAGAACTGGATAATGAAGGATCCATCATTTTGGAGCCGGAGTCCATCCTCAATACGTGCACTCGTCAGCTTCTCTCTCACTCTATCATGGAGGTCTTAATTTAGTGGCATGGAATGCAACTAGACGATGCTAAATGGGAACCACTCCTTCAGATTCAGCAACAATTTCCACATCTAACGCTTTGAGAACAAAGATTTTTCTAAGGGGGAGGGGATATTAGGAACCCATGTCAACCCTTCTCTTTACTTTGTTAGTATATTGTTGTTGGATGGATATACTTTGTAAGTCGTCCCGTAGAATTTGTTGATCCATAGTTTGTATTATTGTTGTTGGACGCATATGCTTTGTAAGTTGTCCCGTAGTATTTGTTGATCCATAGTTTGTACTGGCCCATGGTTTTGACCCATAGTATTGGCGCATAGAATTAGCATATAAGTTTGTGTTGAGGCCAATGAAGGCACCGTGAAGTTATTTGTATTGATCTTGCTCAAAGGAGGTTGCCCCCTCGAAGTGTCCTGCGATCAATAAAAATATTCTGTGATCTCATATATTGTGCATTATATCAATTAATTGTTGCAAGTTCATCATAGTTATGCCTTCCTTCCAATCAAAGAATTATCTTTAGGTGAGTAGGGAAAAAAGATAAATAAAAAATACTTCTTACTTTAGATCCGATATCCAAATGGCCATTTGAATCCAACAAATTTCCACTTTAACCAAAGAAATGAAAAATGACTCTACTGAGTTGGGTTAATAGAAAAGTTATTGAAGTAAATTTTAGGTTCCATGATGTTATGGAAGGATATATGTAATTTATAATGTACCTCATTATCAACCACCATATCCATGAACTTAACTTCTATAGCCAAAACTTCTTGTAAATTCCATTTAAATTATTTTCCTAAAGCTAAATGAAATCCAAATTTAATCATTTCTCTTTCATCATTTACGCTAGTTGGTTTCTGACTAATTTTGGTTTTTGTTTTTTTTCATAGGTTTGAAGCAATGTTGTATTTCTTTATAGTTTTTTATAGGTTTTCAAGTATTGAGAACCTATGTACTGCATCTCGTAAGCTTCTTGTTCACTGGCATTTATGGATCTTTATTCCTTTCCATCAAAACTATGCCAAAAGTTTTCTTATATTTTTTAATTTTGAATTCCAGACAACATAGTTATTTCCATCAAACTAGCGTGAATCTAGTAATACAAAGCTTTATAATAGAACAAACCTACTATGAATCACATTGGGACAAGTTTTCCTCCACACACTTGCCTGAAATAAAACCGAGTCTATACTAAATCTAGCATAGACAAAGAAAATTCCTTTGCAACTCAAAATGATATTTGGGGACTTTGCACTACAAAATTTCTGTATACACCCCACTGCACAACTAAAACAATATCCAAAATAAATCTTCATCCTTGAAATGACGACCACAACAAATGGCTTTTTTTTTAAAGGAAAAAAACATACTTTTGGTATTCATTAGAATCAAAAAGTATTATATATAATTGATATCAAACTGATGATCAAAAGTCAGAAAAAACTAGACAAGAGTCCATAGTAAAAAAGTGCCAACAAAAAGCAACCATAGACTGGATTCAGCCATTACAACTAAGAGTAAAAAAGGTGAACTAGTCAGCAAAAAAAGGACAACTTCCTGAATCTGAACTTCTGTCATCCCAAAATTCTTCCCATGGTAGATTTCCTTCAGTTCCTTTCAAAGCTTCCTTTGAGAGTAAATGTGCCAACTTGTTATATTCTCTGTAAATATGGAAAAGTTCCAGTTGCAAAAAAAAATTGAGTTCATCATTGATTCTGTGACACTAGGGATAAAGTTTGATCACATGTAATTTGTAAGAACCATTTGCCCATTTCATAGTAACTCCTGAGTCGCCATAAATTGTCAATGACACAATGCAGAAAATAGAAGCCATTCTGTAGATGACCCATAAGGCTAACATCTCAGCCTTCATATTGGTGCCTGAACCACAAAAGAGTTTGAAACATTATTTATTGTTACTATTTATAATGAGAGAAACACCTACATCACACTTTCCATCTTTCGTTGCCCCATCAAAAACATCCAGTGCTCCATTATGGAAATGGATCAATTTTGGATTCCTTCTTTTGCATAAATTAGTATTTCTAGAAATAAACTCCTTCACTCAAAGAAGAATCTTCATAACAATAACTTCCAGCTGATCCATTTCATTTTCAAAAATAATTTTGTTCCTTGCTTTCCAAATTATCCAAGAGACTATAGGTGGAAGGAAATCCAATTCTTTGCATGTATTATGCCATTCTTTGCATGAATTTTCAAAAAGGAATCCTTTCCAAACCTGCGAGATATTGAGTAAAGTACAAACCCTATTCCAAACCAATGTTGTAAAGCTACAGTTGATCAAAATATGATTGACCGACTCTTCATCTTTTTTGCATAGAAGACAAATGTTTGGGCCCTACCAACTTTATTTTGTAAATTATCCCAAGTCTTGAGACAATTTTGTAGGGAAAACCACATAAACATTTAAATTCCATTGGAATAATCCAGTTCCAGAGAACATGAAACCACTAGTTCTGAATAATGTATAAGTTTTCTTTGACTATTGCCAAAAATGCATATTTTGCCGTAAGAGATCCAGTTTCAGAATTTGAGGTCCAAATTAATGTGTCTAGACTGTTATTTAATCTACAATTGGTAGCATTGAGACAAAGGATGAAATTATCCCAAACTGTATCCTAGGAACCTCCCAATCCAAGCTCTTTAGCAGTGTACCAATAGTTTTTTTTTTTCTAATTTATCTATCTGGGCTTTCTTATGTCTGCTAGAGTAGAACATCCAATATCAGAAAGATAGTTAATGATACCTATGGGAAGTTTAAAATGTCCCCCCATCCCAATGATCGGATCAATTCCAACAAAATCATTTTTTCCGTATCCTACTTTCCAAGCAAGGTGTTTTCCAATCCATCAATATAATTTTAGGAATCTCTGCCATATAGGAGAACAATTCCTACCATTTTTATTTTCAATTCTAATCCAATGCAATCTATCCATTTTGAGATATTTAACTCTTAAAACATATGACCAAATACTGTTTCCAAACAGACCACGCCAAAATCATTTCATGCTTAAATCCATACTAAACCAACCCAAGTTCTTTATACCCTATCCTCCAATTTTTTTTGGAGTTGAAAGTTTGTTCTAGCTAGCTTACTTAAAGATCATACATATTCCATGATATATAGTTAACAAAAAGTAACATCATGAATATTTCATGATATATCATTAACAAAAAGTAACATCATGATATATATGAAACAACAAAGACTGATAAGCTTCTTCACCTAACATATATGTCATGTGTTATACGTGTCACCTATAAGTTTTAACACATGGTCTAGCTTTAGTAGCTGCTAGATACTAATCCAATGTCTTAATACACACCTACACAACGCATATGTGTCACTTGTAAGTTTTTAACACATGGTCTAGATTCAATACCAGAGATACTAATCTCAAGTCTCAATACACACCTATATCAGGAAAAATTCATAAAAATAATATATGCATGTCCTTGTAACAATTTCTATTTGTGTGTTATTCACATATTGTCGACCCTACCCTAAACTATCCATCTGCCTGTTATGAATGGAAACCCATGACTAAATTGGAGCCATCAATACTTATTAAATAAATTAGGATAAAATTTCCATACTCTCAGGAATTTGTCACAAAAAACTACATAATTTTGTTTCACCAAATAGGAAACAAGCATGCCTCATTATGTATAAATACTCAATTCTTCTCCACTGAATAGGCGCTCACATTGTGCGTGAACACAAATAAATCATATTTATCAAAAGAGGCTCACTTTGTAGATAAAAATTCCATAATACAACTAAACTGGCATAGGAAGACAACCATCTGTTACTATTTATAAGTCAGTCATACATTTTGGCACAAAAAAATGAGCAATAATTCAACACCATATTTCATGTGCAACATTGACTTACAATAACATAGAATAACCAAGTGAACCAACTATTAGCACCCCCAAACCCCTTACAATCTTATGGAAGTTTATAAATAGTTTGTTAAGCATTTGTCATTTGTTCATGTCTTAAACTACATTAGTGTACAAAATTACAAATTGCAGGAAGATGAACAAAAAAAAGAAAAACATTGCTTGTGATTGTTGGGTGCTTTGGATAACTACTCACTAATATACCCGTCAATGTCGATAGCATTTGTCATTTGTTCATATCTTAAACTACATTGGTGCACAAATTGCAAGAAGATGAACAAACAATGAAAACTATATCTTGTGGTTGTTGGGTTGCTTTGCATAACTACTCACTAAGCTCCCCATCAATGTCCATGTATCCACATCAAACTGGATCATGTGAGAAAAATGCCAATTTAGTGCAACAACATAGTAACACAACCATAACTGAATAGTTCCAGGCATATTATAATATATAACCCTTAAATTACAACTAAAAAAGAAGGGATGGGAAAACCAAGTGTTGGGAATGTGGATGAAAACACACTCCAAACATGCACAGACTTAGGAAAATACAAGAGTAGACACACTTATAGGATTATAAGGTATATCTTGACACTAAGTCATAATTTAAACATCAATAATAGTGTAAAGAGACAGATTAGACCACTATAATAACTATTGGACACAAGTCTGACTTTAGAAAAACTAATGGACATTAGTCAGACCAAATAAAAACTTACCCAACAAATCAGACCTCAATACAACTACTGCACAAAAAAACACCACAAAAGAATTTTCATAGAACATAATATAAATATAAAAAATTGATTTTCAAGCATGAAAAATGTAGTCTAAAACTCAAAATTGTAATGTTGGGCAATGAAATATTCAAATTCTATAAACATGGTCTTGGTTCAATGGTTAAGATAGGGTGATGATATTTCCATATCAAGGTTCAAATCCCACAAAGACATGTTTCACCCCTCACTAATCATCTCAACCATGAAAGTGAACCATCTCAAGTGGTCGGAGGCAGGTGCAAGTTTCATGAAACTTTAAGAGAATAGATACACCCACCCACAATTACTTAGTTGAAGATATTCCTTAAGTGTTGTAAGTTGTCTACACTTCAATGTAATATTCCCATATTGAAGAAGGGCATGCTTTCCACCTTGTGATAAGAGGAAGCATCTTGTAAAAAAAATCAAAGTCAAACATTGTAACATCCCAACATTTACAAAAATTTAAAATTTTTCAATATAGCTTTTAATGCATAATCTAACTGTGCGGAAATGTAATAATTGCTTAATGTCAACTTGCTGTACTAAATGCTGTGTTGGTCAAAAGTGTAATGTTTTGCGACCCATTAATTAATATCTAATCTTCAATGCTATTGAATGTTCTTCTTAATGCAACTATGTTTTCATATAACTTACGTTGATGATCCAATGATATAAGGTTTATAAATGCTAACTATTCTTCTGTTTGATGATGAAGGGGTCCTAAGGATACCCCGAGGATTACTTAGCATTTGTGCTAAAGCATTTGAATTGTCCCTTTCGTAGATTACAGGTAAGAGCTTTAGTGTTTACGAAGTGTGACCGAATATTTTCTAACGAGTTTTCAATAATCTCCAAAGTCTTCATGGTTTTAGAGACATAATGTATAGAAACCAACCACCCTAGATATAATGGCTAAGTGCAACTAATGTGCAAATCTTTGTATTATCCAAGCCTAAGAGTTTATATGCCAATTCTTAATTAAATTCTATACTATATCGAAATATATGCAATGGCTTAAGTCTTTCCCTATGAACAACAATTATATAGTATGTGCATCTACGTGACCCTTTATAACATTATGGATTCCTAGCAAATGAACCCGATACAACCTTGACATACCACAAGGTGTATGATATGATAGAGTTATGAACTTCACAATTGAACCAATACATTAGGATGAGCAAGAAATAATGCCATGATAATTTTTGTGTTGGCAGGCACTCTGATTCACCTTTTGAATTTAATACTCCAATTGCTAAGACAACGGAATGTCTCCGTGGATACAGTCGTGGTGCTAGAAATGTGAAGGTATGGTGATGAGTCAATCAACGTGACGAGTTGTATGTGTTTTTGGTTCGAAGTTATCCGAGCTGTCCTTCTTGGTGGAAAAGGGTAATAATGATGTCTTTACTTTGGTGGTTGCTTGGGAATACGAGATGCCCTTTGGGTGATCTCCATCGTTGATCGAACTCGGATCTTGGGCTTGGGATCTAACCCTAATCACCACTATGTTTTTGAAGTTATTGTTCCTCGGCATTCAATGTAGTGTGTAGTGGCTCTGTGGATAGGCCGACAGGTCAAGATCCTTCAGGGTTTCGTTAGAAGGTGTTTGGGGAGTTCCACGGTTCGAAACCGTGACCTGTTGATGTTTTAAATGGAACCTGTTGATAGTGTTAGGGACCGATACTCTTGTGAGAGTTTTATAGTAGCAGCTTGGTGTTTGCAAAGGTTCTAGGGTGAGTGACAGTTCTACATGTAGGTTGCTTCGATACTTAGCTTTCCTCATTTGTTAAGTGATAGTTTCTCAGAGTTGTTCTTCCACCCTTCGTTGCATTCGGTGATGGAGTAATGGGTGCAGTTTGGCAGTGGTTTTGGCATTCTGTTCCAGTGATAATTAAAAGGTAATGTTCTTGGGTTCGAACCTTGTCTCTTCCATTCTGTTAAGAATTTCAGTTATTGATATTTCTCATATACTAACTTCTTTCAAAAAATCATTTTGACCACAACTTGTTTCAAATGGCGGGTTCCTTCGTCAACCACCACTCATGCTTAGGTTTCAATAACTCGTAGCTGTGAAAAGAATGGTAAGCCTCGGTGGTTACCCTATTGCTTCGGTTAGGTGACTATTGGACCTTCATGTGTTCTTGCTGAGACTTCATGTTTGTCTTGGGCTCTGAGGAGTGATCTTCATCAAAATATTTGTGAACTGTCTGGCAGCTTGGGGAGGATGAAACCCTCGACCCATTTGGCATTAGGCCTGTGGTGTTTGTTTTTCAATGTAGAATCTGTAAAAGAAAATTACTAAGGAGAGGGTTTTACCCTTCTACCGTCTTTGGGAAATAAAAGAACTGTGTTTCCTACATTATGGTGTTTGTGTTTGAGATTGAGAGTGGTGCTCCAGTTTGTGTGAAATGAAGTTTATCATTTTGCTGTTCTAGTAACAGTTGTCAAACTCTGAAAGTAAAATTTTGAATAGAGAAAAACATATGGTTTTTCAGTTAATGGTTTTCAATAGATACGTGATACTACTGTTGTCTCATGTAAATTCTGAGATACTCATTAAATTAGTCTTAAGGAGTGTATAAGATAAATGTTTTGTGACTAAGCTCATGATGTTGAAAGATTCACTTGTTGTTCTTGTCTATCGATTTTAAGTGATGGCCGAGAGCCGAGAGTCAATGTTTTTGCTTACAACTATGTAGAGAAATCGTAACTATTTTCTTGTTCTATTGTTAAATGATGGTATTGAATCTTAACTAAAATCTTAACCTAAAAGGTAGATATTGATACTTCTAGGGTTTTATCAATGAAGGGTTACGAACCTGTCATGATGTTTAAGCTTTTAAACGAAACTCTGTTTTCGATAGCATATTAGTTTTTTGTTTAAAAGTTGTGATGAATAAATAAATTGATGAAACAACAAGCTAGGGTTTCTAATCCTATGCTAAATGTAAATGGGATTAACTGTAGTTTAAATAATAAAATAACATAAAAGAAATGAATATTGTGGATGAAAATTAGTGCTGAATAAACATGCATTTGTTTATAATGGAAACATTTCTGTTTTTGCTTTTAATTATATATATAATTTCTAGTAGCATTGGATAACAGTACTACGTACTTAAGAAAATAGTTATTTGACAACTGTTATTCTTTTAGATGAAAACCGGTGAAAGAAAGATACATTGAACCTTAAACACTTAACTGATGAAACGAAACAATAAGAGAAAACATATAATTTATCTTTTATGAGGAATTTAATGACGAAGGGAAATCCTAGTTTTCTTATAGAAATAAGATATTTATTTATGTTTTTAAGGAAGAATAATTATAGTACCTGTGATACTATACACTGTTAAAATTTATGAACCTAAGCATATATTCTTTATTACATAATATTAATGATAAGAGACACCAATGAAATACAACAACATTAATCTTCTCATTCATTTAGCAAACTGCCTATCGATTTATCTACCTTAATTTTCCTCCTCTGTACTGGAGTACGATGCAGAAAACAACATGGGGAAAAATGCAGATCTACTTTAATCATCATTCTACAATTCACAGCTAAACTAGAATTCATTAGTTACTTCTGTAAACCAATATTAACAGTTTAGATCTAATGAATTACTATAACAATACTTTCAGAAAATAATTTTAACTACTTAGATAACAGAAAAGATGAGTAGAACCTGTAATAGTAGATAGGGTGGACAAACACCCAAGGAGGCCTGTTCCTCCCAACCTTCTCTAGAAAAAGCAACCAAACTACTTGCTTTCTTTGGACCCCCGAGCTTGCATACTGAACCACTAAGTAGATGGAATCTGTGTAGAAGCAAGGCACTCAGTAATATAACTTATGCACTGAATAGTATAACTTCTGCACTAAAAAATATCACTTATGCACTCAATAGTATAGCTTCTGCACTAAAAAATATGACTTCTACACTCAACAATGTAACTTCTACACTCAGTAGTATAACAAGAAGACTTACACCATGATCATAAACTCAGCATATCCCCTCATCGAATCTCTTGGGTGCAAGCACAACAAAATCTCATGGTGATTTTCCTCGTTAGGAAAAGTGATGAACCTTAGTTCATAATTCGATGGCTCTTATATAGACTGCCTAGGTCTTTAGTGGTCAGTTTTCAATAAATGAGCCTCAAGTTCCAGTCCCACCTTCTAGGGAACTATGACCACAATTCAAGGGATTTGTCCCATAACAACACCTAGTTACTGAGTTCGTGATGCTTTCACTTGTCCATTGCCTTCTACCCCAGATTCCATTCCACTTAGTGGGTCAGTAAACACTCTTTCAACAGTCTCCTTAGGTGTTTGTCTCCTATTTAATTTATTTAATAATAAAATATTGTGCAAATTACAGTCATCCTTGGACACTTGTCCAATATTAAACTTTACAATAAAAGTTAACATAATGTTTCCAACATAAAATATTTTTCGTCAAAAAGGGTATGTTACAAATATCCTCTTAATATTCTACTAGCACAAAAATCAAACATGGAGCCTAATAATGAAAAATAGATCATACCTCTGTAATTTAAAATCAACCTTTAGAATCCAATAATTGGCATGTAGAAATCAAGAAAAGGTTTTTATCTCAACTAGTTAGGCATGGGAATGTGGAGGGCTTTGCATGATAATGAGCCATGTTCAAGGAAGCCCCACTAGGCATGCTCCCCTATGGTCAAACAAGATTGTGTTAATAGAAGATAATGGAAGTCTAAAAATTGCAAGTCCTAGGTGAAATTTGATGGCATAAATGCAATTTGGAAATCACATCTTTTTCAAAATCATACTTGCATTTGACACAACACCATCCCTGTGTTATTTAAGGGAGTGTTTCCAATTTTTCCCTACCAAAACAAAAGTAGGTTAGAGATGAGAAAAACTTATTGTTTCACAGAAAAGATCAGATGCTACACTTAGACACTCTATGTACTCAACATATAATAATTTCTCATAAATCTCAACAGGTCTAGTGCTCTCCCACTTAAGAGTCTACATGACCCTGAAATTCAATTTTATTCCCCACAAGCTGGACTACCATGTTATATTTTTTAGATCACATTTGCACAAGACAAGGAACATGATTAAAGGAAGAAATTGTAACATACCCATTACTTGAAACATTTTATGTTTGGGAAAAACATTATCTTAACTTTTATTGTAAAGTTTTATATTTGGCCAAGTGGCCAAGGGTGACTGTAATTGCACAATATTATTATTTAATAAAATAAAATAGGAGACACTCACCCAAAGAGACTATTGAAAGAGTGTTTATTGACCCACTAGGTGGAATGGAATCTGGGGTAGAAGGAAATGGACAAGTAGCAGCATCAGGAACTCAGTAACTAGTTGTTGTTATGGGACAAATCCCTTGAATTGTGGTCAAAGTTCCATGAAATATTGGACTGGAGCTTGAGGGTCATTTATTCGGAAACTGACCACTAAAAGACGTAGGCATCTTTTTAAGCCAACAAATTTGAGTGGAGGCTCACACTTTTTTTGACGAGAAAATTTACCTTGTGGTTCTGCTATATGCACACAAGATATTCGATGAGGGGAAGCTATGTTTTGAGTTGTATTGTAAGTCTGTTTCACTTCTGCTGAGTGCGGAGATTTATTTTGAGGTGTATGCAAGTCTCCATTGATTCCTAAAAGTACAACCTGAGTGCCTTGCTTCTACACAGAGTCTTCTACCTAGTGGTTCAGTAAATAGGATCGAGGATCCAAAGGAGCAAGTGATATTGGCTGCTTCTTCTGGAGAAGGTTGGGAGGAACAAGCCTCTTTGGGTATTTGTCCACCCTATCGATTTACCAGGTTCTACTCGCTATTTTATTTTTCTAATGGTTATAACTTATTGTTTTTATAACTGTTGATTTATGATTATTAGCTGAATGTTGTTAGTTAGCATCATTGAGATTTAAATGACTGATTTTATGAACCATATATTATCTATGTAAATAGTTGAAGAAGTATTATGATAATGATAGATTAAAATGCTTCCATGCATTTTTCCACACACTGTTCTTGTGTTGTACTCTAGTACAGGGAAGAGTGTTTAAAGATAGATATGAACAATGATATGCAATAGATAGAAATGATTGAATGATTTTTATAGATAAACTCTGTTATATTCTTGTATTATATTTTGTTTACATTCAATAAAAACCTATTATGTTTTAGACATAGAAAACATAGAAATTATTGATTTAAACAAACATTGTAATATCATAACATTATAGCAACATAAGTAGAAATACTTAAACAGTCCCATGCTTCTGTACAAAACCCTAAGTACAATTATAGGTTAATCTTTTCTTTTCATAAGACAAATCATTTATCACTTTTAATACTCTTTCAAATAAAAATCCTACTAAGACATCTTAGTTAACATCCTATTGAATTCCAACAGTATCGAAACACGTAGTATAGATTTACATAATACAAGGTATGAATTGGAATTTCTATAAGGTAGATCGAAACCAAACATACCTATTATACATCACTAATAGTTTTGCATACAGAATTATTCAACTATCATTTGAAGCTAAACATTAAAGATTTCAAATCAAACAACAACCTTTCTACCTCACAAATGACCAAGCTTCAAACCCTCTCATTTTCTTATATTACAAATACTAAGTTAACATTCCATCCTTTGACAAAATGAAAAAGACATGCGAGACTAGGTCTCAGCACTTAAAGAAATTCGACTACATAGTCTATGTTGATCAAAGTATAAAATGAGTTCAGGGTTTGAAACCACAACAAAATAAAACTTATGCTTTTAGTTTTGAGTAGGGTTTCACAACCTAGCCTTATGGATGTAGTCTTTAAACTCAAAAACATAGAGATCATTTCGATAGGGTCTCAAAACAAGGCTCATTGCCTTTGATAACAAATAGTATTAAACTGAAACGATATCAAAATTTTTCCTTTTAAAAACATATAGAATCTGCGAAGACAGAGTTCAACAATCAAAGAGGGTTTTTATACAGTCTAAACTCATAACTTTACAAGTCATATGACGAACCTTGCAAATATTTTCAATATAACAAAATGCCGAAAGTCATCCTTTTGACTTAAACACTTTATTATTTCGAATTTCATAACCGGCAGTATCAACCTTTGAAAACGCATTTTAACTCAAAGGAAAAAAATGCGAGGTCTAATGCTCGAAAGCCCAACTACATATTATAAAACAAAATCAAGTTGCAAATACCATAAACAGTTACCCCTTTCATTTCATCAAAATGTCGAGGGTTAGACCCTTCAAAAAACTGTATAGATTTATCAAACAAATTGTTACACAATGAAACATTGTACAACCAACGCAGAAGTAGGTTGAGGATTCAATCCTCCCTACACTAAAAACATGCCTTACGGCTTACAACATTACAAATGGTGGCCTAATCCATAGCTAAACCACAATACCGAATGCTCGGCCAAACCAGACAAGGGTCGACATTTTTCCAGGTTGCACCCTACAGGAGTCACCGAGGCTTACAAGGGTTTAACCTCTTAATCCCCATTGCTTAACAACTTTAAAATACCAAAGCCATGGAACGGAGTCAACTGCCATTAAAACACACAGTGTGGTTAAAATATGGCAACGAAGTTCAACTTAAATACATGCAATTGTAACGTTAGCAACCTTCATGGGATAGTAATAACAGAGCTACAACTTACCTTTTGAAGAAAGTTTTGTTTCCTGTCTAGACATTCCTGTAACCACCAAGAACTGCACTCTCCCGAGAACACTAGAGTAACTTAAACCTTGAACAAACGCAACAAGCCCTAGCTTAGGCTTGGATTGGCCTTTAACACATGCTGGTTACAATTTACAAGCCACAGGTCAAGGTATCGAACCTGGAGAGGTTCCTCCAAAACACTGATACAAAACCTAAGAACCCGCAAGCCTGTCGGCCTCTCCAAAAACCCCACTCACTGCAAAATGAATGCCCCAGATTATGCCTTCACCAAGGCAAGTCCAAATACAATTAGGGTTATCACAACTACCAAGAAAATCACATGAAGACCTGCCATGGTGGATGCCATTAGACATTCCACCCATAACGCTTTAATGCACTTCTATTACCATAGCTACTGCATACGTCGTGCCTGCCAACACATCACCCATCGAGTTATTTTGCATGGTCAGTAAAACAGGTTTAAAACATTATCATGGTTTTCATCTTAACTATATTATATAACGTATTACGTAAGAACATTATAAAGTAAAACTTCATCATTATAAACCTGAGAATTACGTAGAACTATGGATAAACCAAAATGGGTATATAATAACCTTAGTACATGCAAGGGTAATGATACCTAGTGTATGAAAATGCGCGTAGGATATTGTATCCAAAAATATAGTATGCAATAGGTAGATTTGGTATAGGTATCCTCACTTTAGCATTTAGGAGTAATGCATTTCAATTTATAGAGTATGGTTTACAGTTGTCGACCTTTCAAAGTTGACATAATAATACTATCACATAGGTTTGTGCATATAGTGCATAACATTAAAGGTATGCTTAGGATTATATTGCTAACATCTAAGGTTAGGTTATGTCCCTTTTAATATATAATCAAATACATGGTATAAGTGTTAGGTGTAGGATTTAAATGCTTTAGCATTGAAAACAAAGCTCAAAACCATCCTAGATGACCTAATACAAGACAAGTATATTAGTGATAAATACAAATTCTGAGATTCGAATACAACTAGAATTATATGAACAATATAGTATGCAGAATACAATTGAAGATCAAACTAGAATAGATCTCACCCTGGAACACTTCAGGTTCTCTATTTTCCTCTTTTTAAACACTGAAGGCTAACTGAGGTTTAACTAATATCTCTTTATACACTTCGAATGGATGTATAACTCTTACTTGCGATCTGCGACAGAAGTTTAAATTCTTTAGATAAATAGATAAGTAATCCTTGTGGTTCTCATAGGACCCCTTCATCATCAATAAGAAAGTAAACAGTTAGCACTTATAATGAAATCAGTATCAATATAAATCTATAAGGTCTAGACTTTTAAATAAGTAATCATAATTAATCTAGGATACAAGAATGAGATAAAAACATCCAATAGTATCTCAAATCAGTACAAACACATTAAACGTAGGTTGTAATCCAAACATATACACATAATGAACATATCGTGTTATTACAGTATGTCATTGAGACAAACAAATAAGCATTTATTATACTTCGGCATAGCAAAATAGAAAATGAAAACGGAAAAATTCGTTACTAAATTTTATTTAAATTTGTTTCTATATAGAACAACTTGACATTTAATTTGCAGGTATGGACATACCAGAAGAATCAACAGAACACAGATCTCCTCATAATGAACGTAATAATAACGAACATGAAAATATTAATGAAGAAATCTACGTAGAACTAAATGATTAATCATCTGAATTATTACGTATGGTTAAAGACTTAAAAAATGAAATAAGAAATGTTAAGGAAGAAAACGAAATAATTTTAAGAGCACAAGAAGAATTAAACTAGATTTTATTGGACAAGTACCATCAAGATGAAAAAGATAAGAGAACAGAAGTAAAAACTGAATCTGGAACAATGTCCTATAAACACAGCGATAAGAAAATGAAATGCTATAAAACTGAAAGTAATTCTTCTTCTGAATCTAATGATAAAACTTATCGCAAAAAGCATAATTATGATCAAGACAACTGTGACAGTGACTGTGGTCCTAAGAAAAAGCGTAAAAATTATGAACAAATTTCAGGGGAATTTAAAAAAAAAACCCAACTTTTAATGGCGAAAATGAAAAAGGAGAGGCAGCTGAAGCATGGTTGTGTGGTATGAAGAAGTATTTTCAGATTTATGATTGCTCATCTCAATTAAAAGCTAAGATGGCCATATATAATCTGACCGGAAGGGTAGACATTTGGTGGCAAGATATCAAAAGAATTAAAAGCATTAAAGACAAGAATATAAAATGGAGTACATTTAAGAATCTGTTTAAGAAATGGTTTTTATTCGAACAGTATTACGAATATAAGTCAAAAGAATTTTATGATTTAAAGTTGGGTTCTATGACTATGAAGGAGTTAAGTAGCAAATTTATCAGTTTGTTTAGGTATGTACCTTACCTAGCTGAAGAGAAACCTAAGATACAAAGGTTTCTAAGCTGCTTACCCTTTAACATAAAAGACAGAATTGAATACAATAATCCTTCAACTCTTGAAGAAGCCATGAGGAAGGCTAATTTTTGTTTTGAACAGAATAAGAAAAGAGAAGGTGTATTGAGTTGGAGGAATAATAAACCAAGTAATTATGAGCATAAGAAAAAAAAATTTAATTTCAAGAATTTTGGCAATAATAAAAATTTCAATAACATAAATTTTCAGAATAATAATAATTACAGAGATAATGCACCATATAATTACACATCTACAAGGAATGTGCCTAATAATAATAACAACAACAATAATAATAACAATAATACCAGGAATGTTGAACAAAGACCACCTTTAAAGTGTTATGAATGCAATGGACCACATATCAGAGAAAAATTCCCACTCAAAAGAAGGACAGTTAGTAACATTCACACCATACAAGAGGAACCGACAGTTGGTGATGTAGGAAGAGAAATGCCCAGGATAAATGCAGCGCTGGAAAATTGACAAGCAAACCATCAAAGTTATATGGTCGAGATCGAAGGTATGATACACAACAAATATATTTCCATTTTAATAGATCCAGGCGTAAGTTTGAGTTACATATCACTCGATTTAGTGAAAAGTTGCAAGTTAAAGGTAGAAAAATTTGATAACTCATGGTTTGTTCAGTGAGCAACAGGCACCAAAAGAAAATTATAGAGTTTGTCAAAAGTTGTGATTTACTTATGAGTCAGTTGAAGACGCAAGTTAAATTGAATGTTTTGCCATTAGAGTCATATGATGTATTAATTGGCATGGACTGGCTTGAAGAGCATAGGGTAATACTTAACTGTTATCAAAATTATTTTACTTGTTTGAATAATAAAAAAAACAATGAAATAGTAAAAGGAATCCCTAGAAAAACATCTGTTAGACAAATTTCTACTTTACAAGTAAATAAAGCTAGAAGAAAGGTTGTAAAATGTTTGCTGTAAATGTGATTAATGATGAACATTCATCTAAAGAAGATAAGATAAAATTGGAAGACATACCTATTCTTAAGGACTTTTCTGATGTATTCCCGGAAGAAATTCCAGGACTACCTCCGAAAAGGGAACTTGATTTCACCATTGAGTTAGTACCCGGGCGCGGTACCAAACTCAAAGGCTCCTTACAGAATGAATATTCTGAAATTAAATGAACTAAAATCTCAGCTAAAAGAATTAATTAATAAGAACTACATAAGGCCAAGTGTGTCTCCTTGGGGAGCACCGGTTATCTTTGTTAAAAAGGACGGTACCTTGCGATTGTGCATATATTACCGTCAACTTAATAAAATGACTATTAAAAATCGATATCCCTTGTCCCGCATTGATGATCTATTCGACCAGGTATGTGGAGGAGAGATATTCACTAAAATTGACATGAGGTCAGGATATCATCAAGTTAGAATAAAGGATGAAGACATTTTTAAAACTGCTTTTAGAACCTGTTATGGGCACTACGAGTTCGTAGTTATGCCTTTTGGGATAACTAACGCACCGACAGTCTTCATGTGTTTAATGAATATTGTTCTGCATAAGTACCTAGATAAGTTCGTAATTGTGTTCATTGATAATATTTTAATTTATTCTAAGACTAAAGAAGAACACGACAAACCCTTAAGAATAATTCTGCAAGTTTTAAGAGAACATCAGCTTTATGCTAAGTTCAGTAAATGTGACTTTTATAAAGATAAAATATAGTATTTAGGTCACATAATATCTAAAGACAGAATTTCTATCGACCTAGATAAAATAAGAGCAATTAACGAGTGGCCTCTCCCTAAATACATAATTGACGTATGGTCATTTATGGGAATAGCAGGTTACTACAGAAAATTTATTGAAGGATTCTACAGAATTGAGAATCCCATAACTTCTTTGCAGAAGAAGGGAAAGAAATTCATCTAGAATAAAAAATGTGAAGAAAGTTTTAAGAAGTTAAGAGAATTATTAACAACAACACCTATACTAAAAATTGTTGATCCCAATAAGGACTTTGTTGTATGCACTGATGCATGCAACGATGGACTTGGTGGGGTCTTAACTCAAGAAGGTTTGTGAAGAACCTGCAATAATTAATTAATGCAAATAAACGAGATATCAGAAATAATAGAACTCATAATCACTTTTATATTGATCATGGGCGACTTCGAGGGGGGCAACCTCCTTTGAGCAAGCTCAATACAATTAACTTCATGGTGCCTTCAATGACCTCAACACACACTTATATACTAAGTCTATGCCCAATACTATGGGTCAAAACCATGGGACATATAATACTACAGGATGACTTACAAAGCATATGCATCCAATACTATGGGTCAATACTATGGGCTAATATAAACTATGGATCAACAAATACTACGGGACGACTTACAAAGCATATGCATCCAACAATAATATACTAACATAGTAAAGAGAAGGGTTGACACGGGTTCCTAACATCCCCTCTCCCTTAGAAAAAGCTTTGTCCTCAAAGCTTTGGTTGGAGAAATTTCTACACAATCTGAAGGAGTGGTTCCTCGGTAGCATCCTCGGGTTGCATTTCGATCCACTGACGCCTTTGGAGTGTCAGGGAGGATTTCTTGGAAGGATATAGATGAACAAGAACCCTATCAACTACGTGGAAAATGCGCTTAGAACGATGCTGATCGGTTTGTTGTTTCAAGCGAATTCTGGCCATGTGAAGATTGCCATGCAGAATGAGAAGAATCTGATTGCGATTGCAAAGAACCGAGTCAATTTGATGAATTGGGGAGCTGTTCAGGGTGTATGGAAGAAGAACTGGCGGTGTCTGTCCATAGACTGCTTCATATGGTGTCCTTTGAGATGTGGTATTGTACCACCAGAGCGCTGCTAGGAAATCCATAGAATTAGTTCGCCAAAGCTGTGTAGGGATGGGTAAGGGTTTGAGCAATCCCGAAAGGAGTGTCGTTTCACCCTTGTTGACCTGGAAAGTATCATATTCAGCCACCATCTGTTGAATTGTCATTTTCAGTCCCTGCCAAATGAAGTTACATTGTTCCTGGTCATACATTTTGAAGAACCTAGAGTGCCCTGCTGATGAAGAAGCATGGAGTTCATAGAAGAGATACCCCTGTTGAACATATTGCAACCAATTTGGAACAAGCAGAGAAAGAGATGTAAGAGAAACTAGGTCATCAATTGTGCGAGAAGGAGCATCTTCCACCATATTGTCCTTACCCTTCTTGTAAGTGATCGCATAGGGATAACCCATGAGTTGGATAACCTATTTCAGGTCTGTTGGGTAGGAGACCCATTGTTCCAGAAAAGTTTTCAGACTCTGGAGATCAGTCTTGATGCAGAAATAATTTCCTAATAGGTATGGCTGCCACTTCTGTACTGCATGCAAAATAGCCATCAGTTCCTGCTGAGAGGTAGATGGGACTAAATTCTTACCGGAAAGGTCTCTTGAAGGCGGCAAGCTCATTGGTTCAGCAAAGACACCTGCATATCTATCCAACGAAGTAGTGGAGACTGTTGATGGGTGCATCTAAATGGAATGGAGCTGAGTGATGACACCATGTGAATTCTTCTTAAGGATTTTTTCCAAGCGATGTGAACTGATGATGTGGAGAGACCCTAGTTGTAAGCCCATTAATTTGTGTTATGCCCCATTGACTAAAAACTGCATCCAAAGTTCCACAAAATCCCATAAGATGGGGCCAAGTGTGCATAACCATTGAACACCCAAAACCACATCACATCCACCTAAGGACAAGGAAAACATGTCAGAGCGCAGGTTATAATCTTTCATAGAGATACGCACATTGTGACACTTCCCCTTGCAAGGTAAGGTGCCCCCATTGGAAACCATGACTTCAAAGTTGGATCAAGGATGGACAAAACAATCATCCTGTTTGGCTATCAGAGGGTCAATGAAGTTATGAGTGCTACCAGAATCAATGAGTATGGTAAGAGGGAGCTTCTTGAAGTATCCTCTGACTCACATTGTTTGTGGGGTGGTGACATCGGTTACAGCATGGAGAGAGATCTCAGGTGGGTCGTCCTGATATGGGGTGTCAACAGGCGGGTGTTGAATGTCGACCTGATCATCTACTTTATCTAGAGCTTCTTCATCAAGTTCTGAGGCAGGCGGAGAATCCACATCCAAGAGATAGAGCTTTTGTTGAACACATCTATGTCCCCGAGTGAATTTCTCATCACAATTATAACAAAGTCCTTTTTCTCGGCATGCCTACATCTCTGTTTCAGACAAATGCTTGATAGGAGTTGGTTGAGCAGGCGTGATGGGAGGTCATTGGGAACCCATATTTCTGAAGGGAACAAAGGTGGGTTTGGAGCATTGTTGAGCTGCAATCTTGTCCTCTGCTAACTTAGCCAACCCTAGGACTTCCATCATTGTGTTGGGACAGAACATTTTGACCTTTGAGTGGATTTCATCCTTGAGACCACTGATAAAACAACTCCTGTAGAATTCATCAGACAATCCTTCTGTGTGATTGGCCAGTTTCTCAAATTCTGTCTGATACTCTCTCACTGTGCCAATTTGGTGAAGTTTAGTGAGTGCTCTAGTGAAGTCATCAAAAGCACTAGGACCAAATCGTGGCAAAAGGAGTTGGCAAAAATCTGTCCAGTTTGGTTCGGGATGAGCTTTGATGTACCAACAGTACCATTAAAGGACTTCTTGTTCCAAATGAAAGGATGCAAGTGGAACTTTCTAGACATCAAAAGTATTATGCAGACTGAAATATTGTTCCACTCGGTATATCCATCCAGTCGGATCAGTACCATTGAAGCGAGGAAAATCAAGTTTCGACCCACGAAAATTACTGGAAGAAGAGAACCCAGTGGTTGCAAAAGATTCTGGCTGTCAGTTATTGTTCATGGTTGAATGCTGAAGATGGAAGCTGAGAAATTTTTCATCTGGATCTTGGAGTTTTGTTTGGATGGCTGCAAGTGCTTCCTCCATGGTGTTTTCTCCTGCGTGAGTGACAACCACAGGCAAGAGTTTTTTTTTTTTTGGGGGGGGGGAATGGATAGAAAAACACAAACAAAAGCTTATTTAGTAAAGGAAGATTTGGATTTGGGAAAAAATCAAATGGGTAATTGGGGTATGACTAGGTTTTGGACACTTTCTAATGGACAGGGAAGCAAAAAATGGGGATTTCATAATGGGGGTGAAATAATGAGAAAATTTGGTAGAGAGGCACAAAGAAGCAGAATTAGGAAAGGAACTCTGTGGTAAAATTTGAAGGTGATTGGGTGAAATCTGAGGAAGTTATGGGAAACCCTAAAAATAGACAAATGTGGGATTTCACGATTTGGGAAGTGGAATTGGGGATAGGGTCCCCAGGAATGAAATATGCAGAATGGGATTATAGGGGTTCCCTGAAAGTTTCAAGGGAAACGAAGTGAAAACAAGGGAGATATGGAGAAAAAACTGAATTTTATACTCTTTTTTTTCTTTTTTTGTTTCAGAATGGAATGGCTACGGCTCGGAAGGGATCTGAAACGATGCCCTTTTTTTTTTTTTTCCAGAATGGAGCGGCTACGGCTTGGAAGGGATTTGAAACAGATAGATCTGAAACAACGCCAAATGGATTGAAAATGGCTGGATCTGGAACGACTTTCAGAATGGATCTAAATGGCTGGATCTGAAACGGCGCATCAGTGATTGACAACAGTTCAGCTGAAAATAGATATGGACCCCAGGTATGTGCAACTTCCTAATAGTTCAGTGGTTTCACTTGGCCACCAATGCTGTCTGACGACTTGCGTATTGGGGAAGCACCCCTCACTCCACTGCTCAGGTAAAACTGGTAACTGCTTTGCCACAAACGACAGCTCTTGGTTTACCTCATGGGTGGGAACTAGTCAATCAGGTAGGGGTCATTGCCCTTTTCGCTGGCAGTTCCTCTCAATGGGCCAGCTAATTCAGGGTTCGTGTGCTACTCCTCACAATGAGTTTTAGGGCTTATTCCCAAGTACTTCCCACAGTTAAGCAGATAGGGATTATTCCTAAATCCGAACCTGCAACAAATGCGAAAAAAAAAATTGGCAGAAATTTCACCCAGCGAGCCCAAGAAAGTGCTCTGATACCAGATATGAAGAACCTGCAATAATTAATTAATGCAAACACACGAGATATCAAAAATAATAGAACTCATAATCACTTATATATTGATCATGGGCCCCTTCGAGGGGGGCAACCTCCTTTGAGCAAGCTCAATACAATTAACTTCATGGTGCCTTCAATGACCTCAACACACACTTATATACTAAGTCTATGCCCAATACTATGGGTCAAAACCATGGGACATATAATACTACAGGACGACTTACAAAGCATATGCGTCCAATACTATGGGTCAATACTATGGGCTAATATAAACTATGGATCAGCAAATACTATGGGATGACTTACAAAGCATATGCCTCCAAACAATATACTAACATCGTAAAGAGAAGGGTTGACACGGGTTCCTAACAAGGTCATGTTATTGCTTATGAGTCTAGGAAGCTAAAAATCCATGAAAAGAACTACGCAACTTATGATCTAGAGTTGGCAGCCGTGATACATGCATTAAGAATGTGGCACCATCACTTGATTGGAAGAAAGTTTTCACTAATGACATATAATAAAGGCTTAAAATACTTGTTGGAACAAACAAATCTTAATGCGAGGCAAGCTAGTCAGATATCTTTCCTTAGTGAATACGATTTCAAGATTCAACACATCAAGGGTAAAGAAAACAAAGTTGTTGATGCCTTGAGCAGAAACGCCAAATTAAATTTTGTGGCAGCAATCAGTACGTTTAAAACAGATTTGGAAAATCAGATTGAGGAAGGAATTAAGCAAGATGAAAATTATTGGAAGTTACATGATAAAGTTGCTGAAAATTTATTTGAAAATTTAATAACAGATTACATCATTAATGAAAAGGGTTTAATGACTTATAAAAACAGAATTTATGTACCTAATGTGTCAAAAGTTAAACTGCTGATTTTGGATGAAGTTCGTAAAAGTCCTTATTCACGACACCCTGGTTATTAGAAAATGATAACTATGCTAAGAAAGGATTACTTTTGGCCCAACATGAAGAATGAGGTGGCTGAATACATAGCTAGGTGTTTTGAATGTCAGACAATTAAGGTTGAGCATCAACACCCAGCTGGCCTATTGCGGCCATTGCCAATTCCGGAATGGAAGTGGGAAATTATAAGTATTGATTTTATAATGGGTTTACCTAAGAATCAGAAATAGAATGACTCAATAATGGTGGTTGTGGATAAAATTAGTAAATCTGCTCATTTTGTTTCGGTTAAGACTACTTTTAAAGCTGTTAATATTGATGATGTGTTTATGAAGCAAATCTTTTACTTACATGGAATTCCAAAGGTAATTATTTCTTATCGAGATTCCAAGTTTACCAAAAATTTTTGGACAACATTGTTTAAAGGTCTAAATACTAAGTTGAATTTCAACACTTCTTTCCATCCACAAACTAACAGACAAACTGAAAGGGTAAATCATATTTTAGAAGACATGTTAAGAATGTATGTTAAAGATCATCCAACTAAATGGGAAGAGTATTTGCATTTAGCTGAATTTGCTTACAATAACCATTATCAAGCTTCTTCTAGACTTAGTCCATTTGAAATATTATATGGAAGGAAATTTAGTACTCCTATTTCTTGGGATAATCCTGTTGACAGATTAATGCTAAGACCATATTTGTTAAGAGAGATGGAACTAACTGTGAAACACGTACAAGGCAATTTAAAAATTTGACAAGATAGACAAAAAAGTTATGCAGATCTGAAATGAACTGAAAGAGAATTTTAGGTTGGAGATCATGTCTTTGTCTGAAAGAGAATTTTTGTGATATCCCCATTTTCGTTGTATTATCCTACTGTTTTGTAAATATATTATAATGTTGTAAGTGGCCCAGGTGAGGAGCTCAAGGCCAAGGCCCCACCTGTGGACCTTGGAAGCATTGTTATCTTACTTCCTAAAAATGTTATTTTCGACCTAGGATATTGAAGACAATGAAGCAACTAAACAATGAGTAACGAAATTCACAAAAGGAGGGAGGTGGACTGGATAGGGAGCCATAAAATCTAAGACGTAGATGATGGATTTCATCTTACTGTTAGTAACACTTAAACACAAAGTGACATCTACTTGGTCTTAGATTTTACCTTAAGTCCTAGCAAAATAATTAATCGATATAAGCTAGTAATAAACTCATAAATGCTTACTCAATAACGTAAGGATATTTATCACTTAGATAATCCTTAGTGAAACCAAGGACTTGTTATTATTAAACTCATCTTGACAAAAACACATAAGAATTTTCCTAAATATGCTTAAGTATTTGTTTTATCTCCAACCAGACTATGAGAGAAAAGGGGTTAAACACCTAAGAATATGTCCTTGACATATGAATTATTCCTAGGGGAATTACCAACCATTTATACTTGAAAAGATTCTATTACCCTAAATATTACACGAAGATTTGATTATATCACAAACGTATTCGCCAAAGTGGTAGTAGTACCGGATTATAGCTTATAGTTTAAATATATTACGAGGCTTATAAGATTTAAAGGGTACATATATATAATATATATTGGAATACTATGTTTTGTGATTACTTGGAAACACCGTTTTAGCTTTGAGAAATAATGGTAATAATAATATAATCTGGGCGGAGCGCCAACCTCATTTTGATGGATGTGGTCGGCCTCTCCACAAAAGATATCACCAAGTCATTGGGTAACTACCACTTGGCTGAGTTTCACTCCAAACTTCTCCACTTGGCGAAAGGGGAAATGGGCGGACTCTCCAAGATGGAGGACCGTTTTCTGTATTGAATTTTTTATATATACGGGATCCGGGAAAAGGAAGGGGGGGGATAAGAACCCAATCTTAGGAGAGAGATAGGGAGGGGGCTCGGCAATAAAAGCATGGAAGAAATGACCTTTACGGGGGCGATGAAACCACTGCAAATATCGGAAGGGTTTTGGGGTGATATTTGCATAAGGTGAAGGGATGGTTGCATCTCTCAAAATGCTGGAAGGATGGATCTCTGCGTTTTGAGGAGGATCTTTAGGAATGCAAGAATGATGGATCGTAGAGGATGGATCCCTGTGATGGCCCTCAGAGTTCTGTAAGTAATATTTGCGTACAGAGGTAAGTAAACTCTGCAACGAACGTTTGTATAATTAATCTCTTCAAGAATCAACAGATAAATCTTTACATGCATAAGATGTGGCTACCACGGAAATGTAGGTTTTCGTTTGGTATTGTATATTCGCCAAAATAATTGCCCTTTAAATGGAGTTGCTGCCTTAAAAGTTTATTGAATTATGAATACCTTCTCCCAATGTCTGTGATTTATGTCTATATGCTCATGGTGAGTGTCGTCAAACTAGATGTACTTGTTCTCCAATCAAGCAAATGTTAATATTTAGTAAATGGACAAACTCAGTTGTTGGTAACAATGTTTATAAGGTAATGTTTGTACGAAGAATCATAATAACTTTTGTAGCTTGACCCAAGTTGGTTATTGAATTATGAATACCTTCTCCCAATAGATTTTAAAGAAGAATTGTCTTATTATTATGTAAGAATGATGAAGATCTTGAATAATTTATGGATTATGGAAGCAAGGTGACAGAATTTGGGATTTGGTTCTTATCACAATATTTTCATGCTTGAGCAAATTCAATGATAAGCTTCTATTTTTCCATAATACTTACTAGTATCATTTGGGAACCCCGTACAGTTTTTGTTTCCCAGGCGTATAACTCTATATTCTCATGTTTAAGTTTTACTATGAATATCTTTAATGAGAGAAATTTCAATTTTCAACAAAATTACTAACATGCTAATCGTAGAGATGTTACATATGGTATCAAAGCACAGGTTGCAAACACTCGGGCTTAATTGGGATCAGTTGAAGAAATAATATAAGCTGGTCAAGGGAACTCCATCGGTAAGACGCAAACAAAGGATTTATGTTCTAAAGAATCAGCAGGAGGTAATCGACAAGATGTCTTTTTCGCAAGTAAGTATGCTCCACTTGTTGAAGCATTCTAAAGGAAAAGCATTGTCGATGAGTGAGCAGTTTATATGTTTCATTTCGTATCTAAATGATCCTGTATTGATGAATACTAGAGGATGAATATCTCCTCATGCAATTCCATTGAATGACAAGAAAGTATTCGTTGAAAATGATTATATTAATTGGACTATGTTCCTATCTTTATCTTAGTGATCTTGTTAATATTCTCATGTATATTGATCATAGCGATAGTAACATAGGAGCCTTGAATGTTCATAAGTTTATGAGGGCTATATAAGCATAATTAGAATCATTCACCCTATGAAAGATGTACACTCCTACCCGGTCGATTGATGCCATGAGTAAGGTTTTAGTACTTATATGAGTCAAGTCCTAGACATTCATCATAAGTACTTGATTGCTTTAATTGTGTATTATGGTGATTAGAAAGGTTTTAAGGCTTGGAAATGTGAGTGTACAAAAGAAGGCGGGATAGCAAATATATCGAATTATAAAGGTTGAATGGACAATGGTTAGGTCATATAAAAGTATGTAGGTATTGGTTAAAGGGTTGAAGCACTTAGAAAAGTTGATATAGTATGTGAATTATGAAATGAGTGAAGTACAATTAGGTCATTATATGAAGGACTATAAAGGTGTCATGAATTACTTAGTTATTGATTTCTCGCACTTATGCTGAAATGATTGTATTAAGTGGAGGGATCGTTATCATGTTAGAAGATACATAAATTGTACTAAGGGAGTAAGCCCTGAAATTCTCTATGTAGGCTATATGTTAGATAGAAGGAAAATTTTCATTTTTATTAACGACCTCAGAATTAGAATAATAGACGTTTGACAGTGGAGGATTGATCGAAAGACGAATATAAGAATTGACAAAATGTTATTGATGGAGCTATATTGATCTTAGCCCTTGATAAGTAGAAGATATGGAAGTTGTTGGTGCATTATATTGAATGTTATAGGCGATGGGTCCAAATGTTAGTTATGTGTTCTTACTTCTATGCTTTATTTTACGTACGAAACAGATGATGTGGTAGATAAGATGGTTAATATTGAATACGCACTAGATATTCAAAGTCATTGTAAGTGATGAAACTGTAGGATTCTATTGTTTATATATATACTCTATCTCGGCGATCCTTACTAAGAATGTTGGGATACTGGGAGTGGTTGACAGAAGGATTACACTTTTATGTGATTAAGACTTATGTTATATGCAAGGATACCTCGATAATCTGTTTTGTTTTGATATATATATTATATGATATGGAGAGGATTACTAATGTGTATTAATGTAAGTTAAACGTGCACCTTGGCATATGAGGGCCATACGATAAAGCGACATACGGTCTCCCCCATAAAGGTATGTGATTATCCTTAAAAAAAAAAAAAAAAAATATATATATATATATATATATATATATATATACAAGTAGATATGTAGACGATTTATTGTTACTCACATGATATTGGCATATGCAAGAAGAACGGGTACTTAGTACAGTAAAGGAAAAGGATTGAGGTGAAGTAATCGTAATGCCCATAATAAGGAAGAATGTATTTTAAGACATTATGTAGTCCTATTAATTGAGTTGGTTATGCTTAGTATGGAAATAATGTTTATGTTAGATAACCACATGCGGAGATTGTAGTATGAAAGATGACTTTCTTATTTTTATACCTAGAAGAAAAAAACCTCCTGACAATATTTGGTTATGTTATTATGACAGATGGTCAAAAACTCGGTTGAGCTTGTGGAAGAGCGTAATATATTATGCGGGTATATGTCGCCTTATCAACAAGACCTCGACGCAAGTTATAAATGTTGGGTGAGTAAAAGTTGAATAGTGGTTATGAACTAACATTGCAGGTTTTCACTACGAATATAACAAATCAAAATGGAAGTGACTATTCCCGCAGATAAATAGCTGAGTTAATCACTCAAGAGTAAGTAAGGATCCACTTAAATGCATCTTATTTACTGGTCATATTTCGAGACACTTATAACCATGGATTAACATTGGATTATGTTGTTTAGTTACTAACATTTTCAGGGTGTTATCATAATTACGACCAATGTGATAGACAAAAAGGAACGTGGATTATAAGTCCATTGGTGAAGGTGAGCAGAACACAATCACTCAAGAGTAAGTGATTACCTTTTATTATAGCATGGATTACAGTATGGCACAAAACCTGATTTGGTGATGGATGTGTGCTACATATCATGAATGATAAGCAAATAAGTGAAACTACTTACCGTTATTACAAGACATATTTACAAAAAAAATAAAATTGTAAGAATAAATAAATGATTGGTTATCGAAATAAATTCCGGGACTCAAGCGAGAAGGCTTGAGGGGAATTATGTAAAGAGTGTCGGACTGGCATTTGAAATACTCCCTAAAATCAGGGATTGAACAGCCACTAGGATTCTTGGAGAATCGGCTGGCTGTAAGACCTAGGCAAGCTATAAGAAAATGTATACGTGGGAGGCAGGACGCTGCTTAGTATGCATGAAAGAAATGTTTGCTGCGTGAGCACTAAGGTGTTAGGCAAAACATGAATGAAATGTTTGCTGCGTGAGCACTAAGGTGTTAGGCAAAACATGAAAGAAAATTTTGCTGTGTGAGCACTTGGGTGTTAGGCAAGAATTTTCCTGGATCAAGTAAATGATGTGTTTGGTGTAAAATGACAATCTACATCTCCTGAGCGCTAGACTTAGGTGTGCTTATGATAACAAAATGCACAAACAAAGACTAAAATATAATCCCTAATTGCAAATGGTATGTTGCAATAAAGAGGCTTGTTGTCTATACTTCTAAGGTTAATTATAGAAGTAATGATAGGTTTTACGGAATAATTTTATTCGAATTCCAATGTTGTAGTCGAAAATGCAGGTTATGAGCAATGACGAATTACGGAAAGAATGAAGGTTCGAAGAAATTCAAAAGGATATAGCAAGCAAGAAGGTGACTCAAGAAGGGAAGACGAACTACTGAAATGTAAGAACACCGAGGACGGTGTTACTCTTAAGGGGAGGAGGATGTGATATCCCCATTTTCGTTGTATTATCCTACTGTTTTGTAAATATATTATAATGTTGTAAGTGGCCCAGGTGAGGAGCTCAAGGCCAAGGCCCCACCTGTGGACCTTGGAAGCATTGTTATCTTACTTCCTAAAAATGTTATTTTCGACCTAGGATATTGAAGACAATGAAGCAACTAAACAATGAGTAACGAAATTCACAAAAGGAGGGAGGTGGACTGGATAGGGAGCCATAAAATCTAAGACGTAGATGATGGATTTCATCTTACTGTTAGTAACACTTAAACACAAAGTGACATCTACTTGGTCTTAGATTTTGCCTTAAGTCCTAGCAAAATAATTAATCGATATAAGCTAGTAATAAACTCATAAATGCTTACTCAATAACGTAAGGATATTTATCACTTAGATAATCCTTAGTGAAACCAAGGACTTGTTATTATTAAACTCATCTTGACAAAAACACATAAGAATTTTCCTAAATATGCTTAAGTATTTGTTTTATCTCCAACCAGACTATGAGAGAAAAGGGGTTAAACACCTAAGAATATGTCCTTGACATATGAATTATTCCTAGGGGAATTACCAACCATTTATACTTGAAAAGATGCTATTACCCTAAATATTACACGAAGATTTGATTATATCACAAACGTATTCGCCAAAGTGGTAGTAGTACCGGATTATAGCTTATAGTTTAAATATATTACGAGGCTTATAAGATTTAAAGGGTACATATATATAATATATATTGGAATACTATGTTTTGTGATTACTTGGAAACACCGTTTTAGCTTTGATAAATAATGGTAATAATAATATAATCTGGGCGGAGCGCCAACCTCATTTTGATGGATGTGGTCGGCCTCTCCACAAAAGATATCACCAAGTCATTGGGTAACTACCACTTGGCTGAGTTTCACTCCAAACTTCTCCACTTGGCGAAAGGGGAAATGGGCGGACTCTCCAAGATGGAGGACCGTTTTCTGTATTGAATTTTTTATATATACGGGATCCGGGAAAAGGAAGGGGGGGGATAAGAACCCAATCTTAGGAGAGAGATAGGGAGGGGGCTCGGCAATAAAAGCATGGAAGAAACGACCTTTACGGGGGCGATGAAACCACTGCAAATATCGGAAGGGTTTTGGGGTGATATTTGCATAAGGTGAAGGGATGGTTGCATCTCTCAGAATGCTGGAAGGATGGATCTCTGCGTTTTGAGGAGGATCTTTAGGAATGCAAGAATGATGGATCGTAGAGGATGGATCCCTGTGATGGCCCTCAGAGTTCTGTAAGTAATATTTGCGTACAGAGGTAAGTAAACTCTGCAACGAACGTTTGTATAATTAATCTCTTCAAGAATCAACAGATAAATCTTTACATGCATAAGATGTGGCTACCACGGAAATGTAGGTTTTCGTTTGGTATTGTATATTCGCCAAAATAATTGCCCTTTAAATGGAGTTGCTGCCTTAAAAGTTTATTGGTGTGCTGCACTTAAATTCGATTTGAATCCTGAGTAGTTAGTGTTTTATTTTCATCTCTGCAGTCCATTTATAGGATGTTTGCAATCGGATTGGCACATATTTATAAACCCTGTTCCGTGTTTGGGATATGCCACGAACGCATTAATCACCTAGGATCCATAAGCTATATTTTATAGCTTTCCAGTCCTGATCCTCCTACTCATGACTGAAGCTAACTTGGATATCGAGTTCTACTCTTTATACCGTCAATTATTTTATATATATATATATACTGTTGAGTATCTTGTTGTCGAAATCGGCTAAACTGCCAAGATATAAGTTGTTTCCTTGATTTTTGGTTGATATGCTGTCGAGAATCCTTATAGATCTAGTTGATATGCTGTCAAGAATCCTTATAGATCTGGTTAGGTTAGCTCATTATAGCTTCTATTATAGTTTGATTATGGAGCTGAAGGCCGCAAGAAGAACTCGACTGAGTTACTAAACTTTTATGGGTGTTGATATATTAGTGTATATTAAATACATATATACAGAGATAGAGTCCCGCATTTTATTTAAAGATTGGTTGTCATTTGCTTTTAATGTTAAAAGATTTCAGCCATTTTTAATAGACGTCCGTCATCCAGGTTGTAGAATAATTTCGGTTCACAATTCACGGATTGATGTGGTTAGCAAATAGAAATTTGCAGCTCAAAAATGTTTTATCTTATATCTGATCAAAACCTTAACTTTTGATGCCTATTTATATTTCAGCTAAATCGGAAACGTTGAGACTTAGGGAATACGGCTTTGGGTTGGAACGACCATACATGGATATATGTATATCTATATTTAGCTGAGCATGACGTGGGACTCCTAAATTATGGAATAAAGCTTGATGCTATGGGTATTATAGAATCCTTGTTATTAGAAGCTTTCCTTTCATATATTCTTATATAAATACACAGTTAGATGTATATTTTATGCTGCTAAAAGAAATCTCCAGGTCAAATTTTTTAAAATGCATCCATCTTTGCTGTGAAGTTAAAACTCCCATCGATTTTAGTTCGGCTGATTGTTTTATACATGTATAATGGCGGACAATGGATTTTCTGGCTTAAATAGCCGGATCTTTGTTGATTATGTGTAATGACAGCGTGAAGTCTCGGAGAAGGAATGGCTAAGCCGAACACTGAATATGTCAGTTTTTAACGTTTAGTGTGTAGACATATATATATATATATATATGTAAACTTTGTCATTTAATGATTCCTCGTGGATCTCTGTTATCATTGATGCAAAGTCGATTTAGGCGTAAATGGTTAGGATAAGTGCTATATTTATCGGAGATTAGATCTCGGTATTAATTGTTGTTAACAGTGATATATCAGAAGTATACTCTCCACGAGAAGAGTATAAGAGAAGCTTCGTGTCAAGGAAGATTGTCACTACAACAAATATGTTGTGAGTGGGTTGTAACATTCGGAATAAATATTACATGATACAACAAAATTTGTGGACGTAGCCCAGAGAGCTGGGTGAACCACCGTATATTGAGTCTCTTCCTCTTATGTGTGATATATGTGTATTCTCTTGTCTGTGATATATGTGTATTCTCTTGTCTGTGATTTATGTCTATATGCTCATGGTGAGTGTCGTCAAACTAGATGTACTTGTTCTCCAATCAAGCAAATGTTAATATTTAGTAAATGGACAAACTCAGTTGTTGGTAACAATGTTTATAAGGTAATGTTTGTACGAAGAATCATAATAACTTTTGTAGCTTGACCCAAGTTGGTTATTGAATTATGAATACCTTCTCCCAATAGATTTTAAAGAAGAATTGTCTTATTATTATGTAAGAATGATGAAGATCTTGAATAATTTATGGATTATGGAAGCAAGGTGACAGAATTTGGGATTTGGTTCTTATCACAATATTTTCATGCTTGAGCAAATTCAATGATAAGCTTCTATTTTTCCATAATACTTACTAGTATCATTTGGGAACCCCGTACAGTTTTTGTTTCCCAGGCGTCTAACTCTATATTCTCATGTTTAAGTTTTACTATGAATATCTTTAATGAGAGAAATTTCAATTTTCAACAAAATTACTAACATGCTAATCGTAGAGATGTTACAATTTTAGGTTGGAGATCATGTCTTTGTAAAGGTAAAACCCAAGAAAAGTTCTTTTAAGCTTGGGAGTTGTGATAAACTAGCACCAAAGTATGTGGACCATTTGAAGTCTTATCAAGGATTGGACCAGTTGCATATCAATTGGCTTTACCATATAACTTAAGAATCCATAATGTTTTTCACGTTTATGTTTTAAAGAAGTATGTGCATGATGCTACTCATGTGCTGAATTGGAATGACATACAGGTGGAACCCGAAGGAGATTTTTCAGGTGGAACTAGATTGTATCCTTGACATGAGGGAAATTATGCTCTGGAATCGTACCATAGGGCAGGTAAAGGTGCAATGGAAGCACCTTAGCTCTGATGAAGCTACCTGGGAATTGGAAAGTAATATGCAGGAAGCATATCAAATTTTGTTCCACAAAAGCTCTAATGAAGAATAAGCAACATCGAGGATGATGTTGAGCTTAAGTGGGGGTGTTTGTAACATACCCATTACTTGAAACATTTTTTGTTTGGGAAAAACATTATCTTAACTTTTATTGTAAAGTTTTATATTTGGCCAAGTGGCCAAGGATGACTGTAATTGCAAAATATTATTATTTAATAAAATAAAATAGGATATACTCACCCAAAGAGATTGTTGAAAGAGTGTTTACTAACGCACTAGGTGGAATAGAATCTGGGGTAGAAGGAAATGGACAATTGATAGCATCACGAACTCAGTAACTAGGTGTTGTTATGGGACAAATCCCTTGAATTGTGGTCAAAGTTCCTTGAAATATGGGACTGGAGCTTGAGGCTCATTTATTTGGACACTGACCACTAAAATACCTAGGAATCTTTTTAAGCCATCGAATTTGAGAGGAGGTTCACACTTTTTCTGACGAGAAAATTTATCTTGTGGTTCTGTTGTATGCACACAAGATATTCGATGAGGGGAAGCTATGTTTTTAGTTGTATTGTAAGTCTGTTTCACTTCTGCTAAGTGCAGAGTTTTCCTGCTAAGTGCAGAGGTTTATTTTGAGGTGTATGCAAGTCTCCATTGATTGTTGGAAGTACAACCTGAGTGCCTTGCTTCTACACGGAGTCTTCTACCTAGTGGTTCAGTAAACAGGATCAGGGGTCCAAAGGAGCAAGTGATATTGGTTGCTTCTTCTGGAGAAGGTTGGGAGGAACATGCCTCTTTGGGTGTTTGTCCACCCTATCGATTTATCAAGTTATACTTGCTATTTTATTTTTCTAATGCTTATAACTTATTGTTTTAATAACTGTTTATTTATGATTATTAGCTGAATGTTGTTAATTACCATCATTCAGATTTAAATGACTAATTTTATGAACTGTTTATTATTTCTGTAAATAGTTGAAGAAGTATTATGATAATGATAGATTAAAATGCTTCCCTGCATTTTCCATGCATTGTTCTTGTGCCGTACTCTAGTATAGGGAAGAGAGTTTAAAGATAGATATGATCAATGATATGCAATAGATAGAAATGATTGAATGCTTTTCATAGATAAACTTTGTTATATTCCTGTATTATATTCTGTTTACATTCAATAAAAACCTATTATGTTTTAGACATAGAAAACATAAAAATTATTCATTTAAACAAACATTGTAATATTAGAACATTATAGCAACATAAGTAGAAATACTTAAATAGTCCCATGCTTTTGTACAAAACCCTAAGTACAATTATAGGTTAATCTTTTCTTTCAGAAGACAAATAATTTATAACTTTTAATATTCATTCAAATAAAAATCCTACTAAGACATCTTAGTTTTTAGCCTCTCGAATTCTAACAACATTGAAACACGTAGTATAGATTTACAGAAAACAAGGTATGAATTGGAATTTCTATAAGGTAGATCGAAACCAAACATACCTATTCTAAAACACTAATATTATTGCATACATAATTATTCAACTATCATTTGAAACTAAACATTAAAGATTTCAAATCAAACAGCAACCTTTCTACCTCACAAATGACCAGGCTTCAAACCCTATCATTTGCTTATATTACAAATACTAAGTTAACATTCCATCCTTTGACAAAATGAAAAAGACATGCGAGACTAGGTCTCGGCACTTAAAGAAATTCGACTACAGAGTCTAAGTTGATCAAATTATAAAATGAGTTCAGGGTTTGAAACCACAACAAAATCAAACTTATGTTTTTAGTTTTGAGTAGGGTTTCACAACCCAGCCTTACGGCCGTAGTCTTTAAACTAAAAAACAGCCGTAGTCTTTAAACTAAAAAACATAGAGATCATTTCAACAAGGTATCAAAACAAGGCTCAATGCCTTTGATAACAAACATTATTAAACTGATACGCTATCAACATTTTTCCTTTTAAAAACATATAGAATCTATGAAGACAGAGTTCAACAATCAAAGAGGGTTTTTATACAGTCTAAACTCATAACTTTACAAGTCATATGATGAACCCTACAAATCTTTTCAATATAACAAAATGCCAAAAGTCATCCTTTTAACTTAAACACTTTATTATTTTGAATTTCATAACCGGGAGTATCAACCTTTGAAAACGCATTTTAGCTCAAAGGAAAACAACGCGAGGTCTAATGCTCGAAACCCCAACTACATTTTATAAAAGAAAATCAAGTTGCAAATACCATAAACAATTACCCCTTTCATTTCATCAAAATGCCGAGGGTTAGACCCTTCAAACAACCGTATTCATTTATCAAACAAATTGTTACACAATGAAATGTTGCAGAGCCAATGCAGAAGTAGGTTGATAATTCAATCCTCCCTACACTAAAAACATGGCTTACGGCTTACAACTTTACAAATGGTGGCAAAATCCACAGCTACACCACAAGATGGAATGCTCAACCAAACCAGACAAGGGCTGACATTTTGCCAAGTTGCACCCTACAGGAGTCATTGAGGCTTACCAAGGTTTAAGCTCTTAATCCCCGTTGTTTAACAACTTTAAAAGACCAAAGCCGTGGAGTCACTTGCCATTAAAACACACAGTGTGGTTAAAATATGGCAACGAAGTTCAACTTAAATACATGCAATTGTAACGTTAGCAACCTTCGTGGGATAGTAATAACAGAGCTACAACTTACCGTTTGAAGAAAGTCTTGTTTCCTGTCTGGACATTCCTGTAACCACCGAGAACTGCACTCTCCTGCAAAACCTTGAACAAATGCAGCAAGCTTGAGCTCAAGCTTGGATTGGCCTTTAACACATGCTAGTTATAGTTTACAAGCCACAGGTCGAGGTATCTAACCTTCGAGAGGTGCCTCCAAAACAATGTTACAAACCCTAAGAACCCGGAGGCTTATCGGCCTCTCCAAAAACCCTACTCAGTGTAAAATGAATGCCCGAGATTATGCTTTCTCCGAGGTAAGTCCAAAGACAATTAGGGTTATCATCACTACCAAGAAAACCACGTGAAGGCCTCCCACGTGGATGCCATTAGACATTCCACCCATCACGCTTTAATGCACTTCTATTACCATAGACACTGCATACGTCGTGCCTGCCAACACATCACCGATCGAGTTATTTTGCATGGTCAGTAAAACAAGCTTGAAACATTATCACGGTTTTCGTCTTAACTATATTATATAACGTACGTAAGAACATTATAAAGTCAAACTTCATCATTATAAACACGATACTTACGTAGAACTATGGATAAACCAAAATGGGTATATAATAACCTTAGTACATACAAGGGTAATGATAGCTAGTGTATGAAAATGCGCGTAGCATATATTATCCAAAAATATAGTATGCAATAGGTAGATTTGGTATAGGTATCCTCACTTTAGCATTTAGGAGTAATGCATTTCAATTTATAGAGTATGGTTTACAATTATCGTCCTTTCAAAGTTGACATAATAATACTATCACGTAGGTTTGTGCATATAGTGCATAACATTAAAGGTATGCTTAGGATTATATTGCTAGCATCTAAGATTAGGTTATGTCCCTTTTAATAGATAATCAAATACATGGTATAAGGCCTAGGTGTAGGATTTAAATGCTTTAGCATTGAAAACAAAGCTCAAAACCATCCTTGACAACTTAATACAAGACAAGTATATTAGTGATAAATACAAATTTTGAGATTCGAATACAATTAGAATTATATAAACAATATAGTATGCAGAATATAATTGAAGATCAAACTAGAATAGATCTCACCCTAGAACACACTAAGATCTCTTTATACACTTCGAATGGATGTATAATGCGACATAGTTTAAATGCTTTAGCTAAATAGCTAAGTAAACCTCGAGGTGCCCATAAGACACCTTCATCATCAATAAGAAAGTAAACAGTTAACACTTATAATGAAATCAGTATCAATCTAAATTTATAAGGTCTAGACATTTAAATAAGTAATCATAATTAATCTAGGATACAAGAATGATATAAAAACATCCAATAGTATCTCAAATAAGTACAAACACATTACACATAGGTTGTAATCCAAACATATACACATAATCAACATATTGTGTTATTACAGTATGTCATCGAGACAAACAAATAAACATTTATTATACTTCCCCATAGCAATTATAGCACTTAATGCTACTCTAAAAAATTTAAAATTTTTGTGAATCTTTGGGATGTTACAGAAATTCACTTCATTGTCTTTTATATTGAACTTGATACATATTTAACATACAAAATTGTTTTGAAATTGGTCACTAAAGATAGATATAGATCCTCATCTTTGCCTAAAGGAAGTTTTCCTATCTTAAGTTAAACCTCTATAATTTTTTCATTTTTCTTGCATTTAAATGAAATTTCTTTGAAAACCCACATTCGTGGATATCATCCCTAGTAAACCCACTATCATAGACTAGTGTGCACCTAATCTAGAGGGATTCAAACTAGGCACATGTTGGCATGGAACTAGCTAGATGCCCAACAAAATTGGTGATTACAGTTTGTGTTAACCCCTTGGACTATCAATAATGCATCCTTGTCATGCCACTTAAAAAATATATACTTTCTTTTATTTTTTGTTTATATTTTAAACGTTTTATCCTATGTGATGTAAATGGGAACTTAAGGCCAATGTTCCTGCATGCAATATGCCTTTAAATAATTTGAATGTAAAAATGTTGCATCTTGGATGGGGAATAGAGTCACATAATTGGTAGGGATGGAATTTTTCTGAGAGAGGAGGGATTTGAGGTCACGAGTTGAATAGATAAAGGAGTTATATGGCTCACAGGTTTCAAGAATAACATACATTGGTATTGACAATATAAGCATGAAAAGAGTAACATGGATGGCAACTTTTTTTAGTATTTCGGTCGTTTATTTGGCATGGAGAGTCATTTGATTTGTATATTTGGCATGAGTAATGTAAAAAGCTGTATTTTGGAGGGAGTGTGTTTTTCACAATAGTGCTATTCCATGAGGATAAGGAGGATAGTCTTGATGTGGATGACAGACGCAACATAGAGATTATTAGCAAAACCAAGACACCTAAAATGCATTAGGAATATGATAGAAGGATCCAAATGAAATTGATCAAAAACACATACTGTGCAGAGAGTGCTTATTTTTTTCTCCGTAAATACATAGTTAATAGACCCATTCATCAAATATTTATAATAGCTTCAAAATCATTATCTTTGAGTAATTTCATTAAAACCCTCACAAAGAACTATTTTAAAGAAAAAAGAATTATGCTATTAGAGATCCTCTAACAGCACACCCATAACCTACATATGCCGTTGAATTAAATTGTAATTTTTGTAATATGATATCCTATGATAAATGAAAATGATAAGTTTTCTTATCTCTCAAAAGTTTTGTGTCTATTCCGAGTTTTATTATTGTGTGGTTCTTGTAATTATGTGACTCTATATATATGCTTAGATTCAATGTGATTTTTGTGCATACACAAAATGTAACAACCTTCCAATTTACCATTTTGTAACTTACCATTATTTTGATTATTGGTATAAACCTCTGGTATACACAATGTTATACAATGAATTTTGTAAATGCTCACACTATGATTAATCATATACTCATGGTATGAGTAATCATACCTTATAACCATATATTTGTAACTTTCCATTATTTTGATTGTTGATATAAACCTCTGGTATACACAATGTGATACAATGAATTTTGTAAATGCTCATACTGTGATTAATCATATACTCATGGATACCTTATAACCATATATTTGAACATAGCTACAACCACTTATTCATGAGTTAATTGTTATATGAATAGTGTGCCTATTCACTTAAGTGACATTGGCATTATAAACAACTATGCAAGCTTAGAAGCTATTGAACAAACCCATAATTGGCAGTAGAGAAGAAACATCATTCAGTGAAAACATGAGGAATAGAGAATAATACTTTATTTCTAAGGTAGGGAAGAAAAGGAGATCAATGTTAACGAAATGGACATAACATCCAATTTATGGAAAATAATATGAGACAGTTAATTAGATCGGCATCTATCATCGCTTCAAAGTAATGCGTCCCTCTACAACTATCTAGTTTTAGAAATATTTCAACATGACACTGGCAAAGATATAAATTCCAGATAAATCAATAACAGTAGAAAGAGATAGAATTCAGCTAAATCAACATTCTAGCTGAATAATAAAAACACCTTTCCTTTGATAAAGGAAAACCCTAAGCCCTGTTTATGAATATTTGAAACGAGTTATTAAATTCACTTGATTTTGTCCATATTTCTGAACACAGACTTGTTGGGCAGCCATCGCCAATAACCATGAACTGTTCGGCTATTGTTGAAGTCCACCTCGATCTGGACGGAGTGGAAACAACTCCAGTGTTTGATTTGATTGGAAGTTATCGACACAAACAGCCTGGAAATTCTCAAACATAGCTACAACCTTCTGTTTCCCGTCGTCTCGATCTCCATCTGCATATAAGATAAAAGATGTTAAAGTGTATATAGTCATAAATATCTCAATCAGATCATGTCAATAAAAAACATACTACTTACATTTGTATGAGTTGTGCTTTTTATATGTTTGTGTTTGGAATCCGAGAGTATTGTGTCTAGTGAATCTGGAATCAAAGGAAAAGAAAAACAGCAGTTAAATGTTTGTATCTCCTTTTACTTACTATTTCAAATACATACATATTTTCACATACCTCTTCCAGTGATTGAGAGTGATAACTCTAAGTCCCTCTTACGTTGTCTCTCGTCAAAGGTAAGGCTTTTGCTTTCATATCTCTCTCTTGCCTTAAAGTTTTGAAACCAATAAAATACATTTTTCCCTTCAACTTTTCCATGCTGTTTTAGGACCGCAGTAATCCTCTCGATTTCTTTCACTTTGGGCGTTTGAATACCGTTTCTGTAAATATGCTCTAGTATTTCCCTCTGCTTATTGCTTGGCTTCCATCTTGGAGTCTCACTTGTCATATTGTTCTCTGCATTCCCACATTACAAATCAGAGAAGAAATTTATTAGATATTCACCATTTCTAAATAGATCTATTTTATTTTGGACTTATAATCATCAGAAAAATATTTAAAAAAAAATCTAAATCTAAATCTATGAGCTAGGCACATCTCATATACCAATGAAACTGTAAAAAGCCTTGTGCCAATGGATGTTATAAAAATATAAATGATACTTTTTCATCATAGAAACAAAATTGTAAAAAGACTTCATAAAAATACCTGCAATATTTCTTTCCATTAGTTATTTTCCGTCCCTTTCTATGATCAGTACTTGGGCAACCAGTGAATCTGACAATAAGATGACAGTGATGAACTTGAGATGACAATGAAGTGAAACAAACATCTATATAAAGATAAAACCTGTTTTCGAAATCGGACAAGTTAGAAACAATTAGAAACCTGTTTTGGATCGTATCGGTAAGATCCAAAGCGAGATAAAAAGCACAATAAACACATAAAATGTGTAAGCTAGATTCATCATTGTTAACATCTTTTGTAAAAAAAAATTGGGATTATGTTGATTTAGCTTCTGGTATTCCATGGGACAGATTCATCATTGTTGATTTTTATGGTAAAAGATTCAACATTGTTGATTTTTATGACAAAATATTATGTTCATTCTCCACATCAATATTTCCATTTCCATGTTACTATTTTAGGATTCCAACGTGAGTAAGATTAATCATTCATCGTTTTTATTTTTATGGGAATAAACATTTAAAGTTTAAACTTGTTTTGAGGATTTAAGGGTTAGTATTTTAATGTTCCAAGGTTATGATGTTAATATAAGTATTTTAAAAAATTTATTGATTAAATAAAAGTTAATATTTTAATGTTTCCAAGTTATGATATTAATATGTATTTTAATAAATATTTTTTTAAAGAAGTTGATGATTTTATGTATTTTAATAAATTTTAAAATTCCTATGTTAAAATCTTAGTTTTCCAACTCAACATGTTAGTATATACATTTCTCCAATGTCACTATTCTCACTTTAAAATTCCTATGTTAAAATCTTAGTTTTCCAACTTAGCATGTTAGTATATACATTTGAATATGTACAAAGATTTGTTATATCTCTATATATATATTTCATATTCTCGAATTTTCATAATGATATTGCAAATTAAATATATATATTTCATATTCTCGAATTTTCATAATGATATTGCAAATTAAATAGACATTAAAATGTGATGTGATATTATTTTATGTGAATTTTTTTTTTTATAAATAATTAACTTTGAGAAATCAAAATCTTATTTAAATACTTTTATAAGTAATATTTTTTGAAATTGTAAATTTGAGATATCTAATATTAACTTTGTAAAACTTACTAATATTTTATAATTTGGTTAACTAAATATTTTTTTTTTAGTTTATTAATCTTTTTCAATTCAATAGCATTTTCTAGTCATACATTCTCTCAAACCTCAAATTTATAGATTATTAATAAAATAGAACTAAAAATGAAGTAGTAATAAACTAATGTTTGAATCTCATTGGTCCATTTTTAAGTTGCATATCTATCAAGAGTCAAGAGAAATGGTATTCATTCACTTTCAAACATTTTTTGAAGTCCAAAAATTAAGGAAAGGTTTGCACATAAAGGAATTTGATCCGTGTATGTGTTTGATAGATATGTGGTTATGATAAATTTATATTGGATTATCATGTAATTTATTGTTGATTGTTGGGAATATCTTGATGTATCAACTTTTGGAGGTTTATATTTTAATATTCCAATGATATGATGTCAATGATGTTGTTATGCTAACATTCACTAGTTAAAATCTTAGTTTCCCAATGTTAAGATGTTAATATGTGCATTTGAATGAGTGAAATAAGGAAAATTTTAGGGGCCAATTTTATTCCATGAGCTACTTTTATATTTTTTTCCCAAAATAAGATTAACCAATTTCCTTAAATCACCAAAAAAATGTCCAAGAATTATATAATGTCTTTGGAAATTTAAATTTGTTTACAAAAAATTGGCCAAACATTTTATTGTTGTGAATTTAAGAATTAGTAAGAATCGTCAAGGTTTCTACACATTGAGAAAATTATAGCTCCTTAAAAGTTTCCCTCACTATGAAAAGTGATTGTTTACTTAAATAATATTACTATTTTCCTTTTGTTTAAACAAAGTCATATATTTTAATAGTATAATAAAAAGATTGTGTTCAAATATAATTATACAACATTATTTTATATTTTTAAATATACATCTATTATCATGAAATTGATGTACAATGGTCATCTTTCATATCTATGATTTTAATCTACAAACACACATCATACTTTAATGGTAAGAAAAATACTTTGAAGCAATAATCTATGAAATCTACAATTTCATATATTCTCATCAACAAAAAAAAATCATTCGAACTCCATATACCAACATAGGTATCAACACCTTTTAGTTTAAATAACACTACAAACCTAGTAATACTGCATGTTACAACAAGTTTTTAATAGACATTTTAGAAATATTACATCATGTGAGTTTCAACCATTCTGGTACCTCTATCAAACTTTGTGGTTAAAAGAGAAAGTACTCCCATAATCAATCCATCTTTTGAAAGAGCATCGACATAAATATTTATCTCTCAAAATATTTTATGAAACGATAAATTTGAAAATACAGAACCCACGTCTATAAAATTTTCCATTATATTATATAATAGCAAGAGCTTTTTGTTTCCATTCATCTAATTTATAATCACCTTAGGGTCCCCATAGAACTATAGTTGATAGATCCCTTGATCGCATCCTATTTTGCATCCTATTTTGAATCTAGTAGCTTCAATACCATCAAATTCAACTAATGTCTCAAGCCTCTCGAAAGACCTACTGTAAAGAAAAAGAGATGTGCATTAGTAATATAAAGAGAGCCTCCAACACTACACACAACCAATTTATTTAAAACATTTATTTACTAGCTCCATAAAACAACCTCAACATATTGATTTTAGTTTTTGGATGATTTAATATTCTAAACATTCATGACTTGGGGATGATATTGAAATTCCCAAAACAAGACTCAATATAGATTCAAAATGGAAAGATGGAATATATATGTCTTGAAACATATATGAATTATGTGTTATCCATATTCCCAACACATCCATAAAAGAAATAGATATGAAGGCTTTAGATATTGATTTCAGGACCAATTTTTTTAGAGCCTCTTCAACTATTTATCCATATGGATCGCCCATATATTGTCACTAACTCCATATATCCCTCCACTATAATAGCATAAGGACATAAATGTAATAAGTCCCCCACTAATATAATAGAATAAGGACATAAATGTAATAAGTGATCAATATATTCACCATATTTCTTACATAAGGTACATCACCTTGAATCATTTATACTACATTTTTGGAGCACCTCCTATGTCAAGGACAAAATATGAAGTACAAGCCATATATTAAATTTAGCTTTTAAATGTTCCTTCACCTTCCATAGTAACTACCACACCTCTTCATCTTGATAAAAAATATTTACATAGAACTTTGTATCCCATTCTTTGAGTGTACCCTCTCATATAGGATTCCTAGAAAATACCAAAGTATCCTCATCTTCATTTAGTTTCATGTGGAATTTAATTATTTATCCTACATATCCCTCCCAAAAACATGATTCAGATTATGGAAACTACATATTCTCATCATTTTTCGAGCATTGGGTGAACAAAGTAATGGTTGTAACATATACATCCTCCCCCAAGGTACATATACCTTGATTCTCTAATGTAAAAATATGAAATTAAGGAATTATAATAATAACCCACTTTCAACACATGGATCCTCCTTAATTGTGACTTTGTCTCCTTTTTATACCTTCCAAACAATCCAATTGAAAACCACAAATAAAATGAAATGAAAACTATATAGAGTCTAGACCCACTAGTAAATTATTTATTTCCCTCCCTAATCCATTATTGTAAGGTAAGATGCCAATATGATTTTGAATTACTACCTACATCTACATGTCCTCTTTTGATATAATCCTCAAAAGGTTTTTGGTTTCCAAGGTCTTACAAAAGAGATTCACATTTTTAAACCCCAACCACATTCATCATTGGGTTTACAATCTAAAATTTATCATTACAATGTTATTTATCTATATTGATACTTTTAGGGAGGAAACATTCGAGGTATTAGCTTGTAGGGCCTATTTTATGGGGAGGTCCCACTTTGATGTTTCATGTTACAAAGCCTTATAAATCCCATATGAGGCCTCAAACAATCATTTTTGGGGTCAAAACATTGCAAGGATAGCTTCCATCGATATCCTCTCAACTTTGTTACACACATCCAGATATTTCCAACGATGTGAAGATGGCCTAAATCAAAACGTGTATGTAGAATTTATGCTTCCCACAAGTTGACATATCTAACCACCATAGTACCAAGGTGATGCCACAATATCTTCCGTTACTGAAACATGTGGATCTAATCATATATTGAATTTCAAGAATATTCTAGAGTGTCCAAAATCTTAACTTTAAATGGGTGTTGAGGCATGCAAAGTCCCTAACTCTAACTGTAGATGGTTATCGGGCTATGTAAGTACCACGCTACTAGGAAAACAATGGGTTCCACTCTATTGTAATTCATATTTCTCCATATCTGAGCATTGAATCTAGGAGTGGGATACTAAGGTATAACGAAGGAAGAAGACAACCATGTAGCAGTCATATTATCCATGGTGTTCATAGTTTTGTTTTCTTTGTATTTATAATTTATAGGGGAAAATAAATTAAAATAGCACAACATAGACCTCGCCTTTAAGTTGGGTTTTATTTAATTATCTTTTATCGAGGATGGTGCAAGGTAATGATACCCAATTATGACACGTTAGTTGCAATGACATGCTGGAAAAACAAAAATATTATCATTAAAATGAATTATTAGAGGTACCTACAAAAATTTTCCAAATTAGGTGTAAGAAGATGAAACGTAGAATGACGGATGACCTTCTAGAATATATAACTTTTATTTATGGAAACGTGGCATAACCACCCCAAAATGTCATTATTTTAAGATTGGTATGTTATTTTTTCTCTAAAACATAATGCACATATTTTAATTGAGCCACCTGTTTGTTATGTGTATTGTCAATTTATGAGGAAAAACATATGTAGAGGCGTAGGCAACAGACAAATCTTGTGCGACGCTATTTTTTCAAAATTTTAAAAGCTAATTTTATATTTTTTTAAATTACGAAAGTCAGTGAAGCCCTACGACATGGTCAAGTGTTGAGCCACCATATCATGGTTTGAACACAATCAAATTTTTTTTTTTTTTTTTTAGCTTGTAGGTATTCTTGTACTCTTATGCGGGTTCTTTTCCATCCTTGAAATAGGTAAGCCAAAATAGGACAAATAAACGACCTGTGTTTTTAACAAATTTGAAATGAATGTAGTTAAAAATGAATTAAAAAAAAAAATAATAACAGATCTTTTCAAGAAATATATATTTAGAATCTGCACACAGAGCTCGACAAGTGTGTGCAATTTCATTAGTAGTGCACAAGTGGAGCATATGCGGAACTAGGCGTGAAAAACGTGAATTTACATAAATTGTTGTGTTCTGCCACAAATCAGACCAAATCAGACCGAGCCTCGAGGTTTGGAAATCCGAAGCTAATACCAAAACTGCAAGGACCCCAAAAAAAATTTGAATCCAGTCATGCGTGTGTGCAAATATGCGCACACGCAGATGCATGCACACATCACTTGTTGATGTATATGTAACTTCGGAATGTATTTCACCTATGTATTTCATCTATGTATATTGTACTCCTATAGAGATGCTATTATTCCTCTATACTAAAGTGTCATCATTTGTATTGACAAGTGTCGCAAGTGTTGTAACTTTCCGATGGGTTATTAAACCACCTTGATAAGGTCAGCCCTGTATGAGTCATGTGGGTAAATGGGTTATTAGACCACCAAGTGTGGGGTCGGCTCAGATTAATATGACCATGGGTTATTAGGATAAGTTAGACAAGTCGGCCCCACTGGTTTATTAGGCAAGACATGACAAGTATAAATAGAGATCGGGAGATCTCTATTTGATCATCTTATTACTCACTCTTCCATCACTCGAAAAGTGGCACACATGTGAGGAGGAGGATCAGCTGCTAGTAGAAGACTATCTCTTGTACTTTGGTTGTATCATTGCTCTTTCTTCTCTGAGGAAGTTGCGGGTTTTTTCACCTTCTTGGTTTTCTCCGGTGAAACTCTGTGTCTCTTGTGTGCTTGCATTATTGTGTCCATGATTGATATGCTGTAGATATGTTGTAGATATGCTGTACATGTTATTCTCTCAGTTAAGATCCTAGATTAGATTGAAGTAAATTTTGAAAAACTAACATGGTATCAGAGCTAGCCTAAAAGAAAGCATGGTATGGCATTTATGACACTTGTTGCACTTGCGAAGCTAGGGATTGATATAGCGAAAACCAGTCATCGTAGTACTTTCTCTATAAGTACATTTCGGCGAGGTTTTAGGATCGAAAAATCTTACACGACGAAGATAATATCCCCATGTACCTTGTGTCCAAAGGATAGCCTCTAATTCATTGTACTTTGTGTTTTATGATCTGTACAATCTAGGGTTTCTGCCTCTTCTAGATCTCAGTCATAAACAGTGACCTAGGAAAAAAGGTCATAACTTGCGCTAGGAAGCTCCAAATGAAATTTAGCAAAAAGTGATAGGTAGGGCACGGACTGTACTTTCACATGCCAAAGGTTCAGAGGTCGAAAGTGAACTAGGGACACATGGAAATCCGTACAAGTTCGTGTAACATCCCAAAAATCGCTAAAATTTTAAAAAAACTTGATATCGCCAAAATCATAAAAGAAATGCTTATTTGTGGAATAAAATTTATTTAACTTTAATAGATAATGGAAGCTTTGTAATTCTATCATTGTTATTCTTAAACATGAAAGACAATATATTAAAATTGAAATGCGATAGAACAATGTTTAATTTTTTATGTGTAATGGTATAATAACAATACTAATGATCTGTTTGCACATTTCTGAAGGGGTTCCTACCAGGTGCCCTTGGGTTTACTTAGCTTGATAGCTAAAGTATTGGATTCTCTCTTTCGCAGATCTGCAGGCGAGATAAATAAGTAATTCCAGTATTTCAAGACAGGTTATAAGCTTCAGCTAGTCACCTCTGTTTTTAATATAGATGTGTAAATTGTCATGCTTGAAGGTGTTGATGGTATGTAATTTTGGTTTATATTTATCAATCTGTACTATTTTTATCTAACACTTGTAAGTGTAGCTAGAGATATTTTGCACTATACTTCTATTGTAATCAAGGATGTTGTTCAATTCAAAAATGCAATTGTGTAATAATAATAGCAATACTATAATGCTATGGCTCGTAACGATGATGGCCTTCAAAAGCCTTCATGACAAAATTCATGTACTTAAATCGTATATGCTCCTATAATATTATTCGACTACATCACTGCATGGACAAGATAATAGTTTGTTATGTAATAGTGACACATACTAAATTGTCATAACACTTCTATGGAATAATTGCTAGGGTTACAATGCTTAACCATATGCAAATTTGAAACTTAGTACTTTATTCTATTGTGGGCAACTATGTTTGTGAGACTTTAACATTTAACTTACACTATGTGCATACTATTCCAATGATAACTTAACATTTGACTTGAAATATATGCACCCTAAGCAAATGGGGACTTAACATTTAAAAAAGTATGAAACAAAGGCATTATACGATGCAATAAAGTTTAGAGTTAATTTTACATCATGGTTATGAATACAACATAAGGTTCGGCTTTTGTTATGTGATAGGTTGACATTGGAAACATGATATGCAAACAACGTATGGTTCAAAGTGCAAATGCACACAAGCCATACAAATTATATCATGATTTGAGACTTTATATGTAAATGGAATATCACGATATGATAATGCCCTATGGTTGAAACTATACAACGGGGTTGTAATGTAGTTGTAATATGGTGGTGATATAATCCTGAGATCGTGTTGTAAACGTTAACTTGACGCTGACATGAATTTAATGCAGTTGCAGGTACTGGCCTGGAAGGTGATACGTAAGATCCAGCATTAAATGTGAACCCTGTGCAATGGCAGTGGTTTGTCTCGATGGCTCCAACGTGTATCTAGCTCCACGTGATATACTTTTCTGAATGGTGAGAACTTTGTCGAGCTGTAGGCTCTGCCCTAGTGATATGGCACTCCAACTATGCTGGTTATTTATTGATGTTATTAATGGTGATTGATCATATCTCTGCGTTGGTATTGTCGTGGCTTGGCTGGCCAAATCTTGATCATTGATCTAACTGCCTCGATCATTGAGATCTAAAACCCTAAGGAAGTCTCGCATTTCTATTTGTTGTTTTCCTTAACGCATTCATTTGGAGATTTTGGTTTGGGGAAGAGGCCGACAGGCCACTGGATAGCAGGGATTGACCCTGGGTGGTTTGTTGATGGCTCTGTAACTACAATCTCTATAATTTTTATGGTGAAAATTATTGTATAAGTTGCTCGGGTTCGAATGTTATAAGGCAATCAAGCCCTATGGCTTTCGTTGAGTGACAGGTTAGGTTTTCAGTGAGATTTAAACTCCGAGTTTGATAAAAGGTCAGTTGTATGCTGCCTTGTTGCATTGGTTGGAGGAATTGGAAGCATGAAGCATTCCATCCGTCTGTCAAAGTGAAGGTAAGTCAACTCATAACATTGTTGTTTTAATATTGCAGTTTGGGTTATATGGTATTCGATTTGAATTTGTTATAACTTCTTATAGTTCGTGTGGCAGGTACTACCTTTGTGGTGGATTTTACAGTGCTGGGGTTTGTTGGCAATGGATGGCACACTATAAAATGGTAAGCCCTGGTGGAAAAACCCTCTGTAGGTTCTCTTGGAAGATTTGTGGCCATCGTTTGAAGTTGTAACAACTTTGTCCTGGAAATCGTGGTTCAAAACCCATGTTGTTTTGTGTTACGCCTGTGTTAGGATGCCTCTCGGCTTGCAGAGTCGATGTAATAGTTTTGTAGGTTACTGTACAGTGTTTGGGTTCTGATTTTGAACTGGAAATGTACCTCTGTCAACGAGGGTTTCAATCTCTGTCGAGTTTCTAAATAAATAAAAGAAATATTATAAGTCTGTATTGCACTAATTGTTTTGCTCGTTGTTTTGGGGCTTGGCCTGTGAACATATCTTGTGACTCATTGATTTAAAATATGGAAATGAAACTTGGGTTTTAGCAGACCTCTATGTTTGAATTTGATGTAATACGAAAATGTAGCTAGTGTAACTAGGTTTTAATACGACTGCTGCTGTCGTTCTCTTTTATGGTCTGTGAAGTTATAAAATGGAAAAGGAAAATCATGTGATAAAAGTGAATAATGGGAAGACTACTGCTATTAGATGTTTGTAATCTATGATATGGTTTCGGCCTGTATAAAGCGCGTCAATTTGTAAATGATGTTGTAATTTCATTCGAAAAGATTGTCAAGTATTAGGGTTTGTCTCTGTATGGTTATGGGTTTACTTGTCTTTAAGCCTTCGGCAAATCCAAACTTGTTTTGCTTCTGCTGTTTAGAGGTGTTCTACTGTTAATTAAATAATGGAACTTTTAAACGATAGTGAGTTTGTTTAACTAGCTCAATTCTGTAGAAAAGAATGCAACTGTGAAATTTTGTTTTATGGAATTAGAAACATGTGAATGAATACGAATTTGAGAACTGTTTAAATAAAATATATCTTTTAATATCTTTGTTTCTATTGTTCGATGATAAATTCAATAGTTTTAATGTATGGCTTTGAAAGTGAAAATGTGCAAACCCTAGGTTTGTAATATGAGACTTCTGTTTGCTTATCTATTCTGTATGAACAGTGGTGAAAATAACAGTGGACTATAGTAAACTTTGAGAAGAAAATATGGAAACTATAAACCCTGATTTAAAACTTGAAAATGCCATATTAGTTATGTATGGTAAAATTATGCAATCTTCTTTAATTTCTGTATCAGCAATGGTTTCAATAATAAATATAAATCACAGTAGTAATATTTAAGACAATAAACTTCTATTTAACTACGTAAAAATAGTACTGTAACAAAATACAGTAATCAACATTAATTTCTAATAGTAGGAAAATTAACAATTTATGCAGAGTTGTTCTTTTCATCATCTTGGCAATTTGCCTATCATAACTATCTATCTTAATTTGTCTCTGTACTAGAGTACGATGCAGTTCCTATAGCATAGGGAAAAATGTAGAGATTATTTATTTCATTCATCATTTCTATTCATAATTTTAATTTGTTTCAGACACTAAAAGTAAGGGTGTCTAAACCAGAACACTTTCTGTAATTTTAAAATTAAATACTTGCAATAAACAGATTTAAATACTTAATAACAGAAAAACAAATAGAACCTGTAGATGAAGATTGGGATGACAAACACCCAAGGAGGCTTGTTCCTCCCAACCTATTCCAGAAGAAGCAGCTCAATTGCTGGCTTCTTATGAACCCCCGAGCCTGATTACTGAACCACTATGTAGATAAAATCTGTGTAGAAGCAAGGCACTAAAAAATGCCTTCAGCACTCAGCATCACCCTCCTGAAATAACATGCCTTCTCCAATCAGCATCAACCTCCTGAACTCAATAAGAGTTTGGCAGACTCACAACATGATCAACAACATAGCATATCCCCTCATCAAATCTCTTGGGTGCAAACACAACAAAACCCCAAGGTAAATTTCCTCGTCAAGAAAAGTGATGAAACTTAGTTCAAAATTTGATGGCTATTATATAGACTGCCCAGGTCTTTAGTGGTCAGTTTGGAATAAATGAGCCTCAAGCTCCAGTCCCATCTTTCAGGGCACTATGACCACATTTCAAGGGAGTTGTCCCATACCAATAGCTAGTTAGTTGCATCATGATGCTGCCACTTGTCCATTGCCTTCTACCCCAGATTCCATTCCACCTAGTGGATCAGTAACCACTCTTTCAACAGTCCTCTTAGGTGTTTGTCTCCTATTTTATTTATTTAATAATAATATATTGTGCAAATTACAGTCATCCTTGGACACCTGTCCAACATAAAACTTTACAATAAAAGTTATCATAATATTGTCTAACACAAAATGTTTTCCGGCAAAAATGGTATGTTACAAACACCCCCACTTAAGCTCCACATTGTCCTCAATGTTGCTTATTCATCATCAAGTTCCTCATGTAACATAACTGGATATGCTGCCCGCATATTGTTTTCCAGTTCCCAAGTAGCGTCATCAGGGCTAAGGTGCTTCCATTGCACCTTTACCTGCCCTATGGTTCAATTCTGAAGCATAATTTACCTCCGGTCGAGAATACAGTCTGATTCCACCTGAAAATCTCCTTCGGGTTCCACCTGTATGTCATTCCAATTCAGCACATGAGTAGCATCATGCACATACTTCTTTAAAACAGAAACATGAAAAACATTGTGGATTTTTAAATTATATGGCAATGCTAGTTGATATGCAACAGCTCCAATCCTTGATAGGATTTCAAATGGTCCACAATACCTTGGTGCTAATTTAGCACAGCTCCCAAGCTTCAAAGAACTTTTCTTGGGATTTACCTTATACAAACATGGTCTCCTACCTGAAATTCTCTTTCAGTGTGTTTCAAATCAGAATAGCTTTTCTGCCGATCTTCGACAACCTTTAAGTTACTTTGAACCTGTTTCATGGTTAGCTCCATTTCTTTCAATAAGTCTGGTCCTAACATTAATCTGTCTATAGGATTATCTCAAGAAATTGGAGTACAACATTTTCTTCCATACAAAATCTCAAATGGGCTTAATTTAGCAGATGCTTGATAATTATTATTTTAGGCAAATTCTGCTAAGTGTAATAAATATTCCCACTTAGATGGTTGATCTTTAACATATAATCGTAACATATTTTCTAAAATCTGATTTACCCTTTCTATTTGACCATCAGTTTGTGGGTGGAAAGAAGTGCTGAAATTTAATTTAGTATTTAATCCTTTAAATAGTGTTGTCTAAAATTTATTGGTGAACTTAGAGTCCTAGTCTGAAATAATTACCTTTGGAATTCCGTGTAAACAAAAAATTTGCTTCATGAAAATATCTGCAATGTTAGAAGCCTTGAAAGTAGTTTTAACACGAATAAAATGAGCAGCTTTACTAAGTTTATCAACAACAACCATGATTGAGTCATTCTGCTTCTGATTTTTAGGCAAACCTGTAATAAAATCAATGCTTATAATTTCCCATTTCCATTCTGGAATTGGTAAAGGCTGCAATATTCCAGCTGGATGTTGGTGTTCATCTTTGATAGTCTGACATTCAAAACATCTAGCTATATATTAAGCAACTTTACTCTTCATGTTGGGCCAAAAATACTCCTTTCTTAACATAGTTATCATTTTCTGATAACCAGGATGCCCTGGATAAGGATTCTTATGAACTTCATCCAAAATCAGCAACTTAACCTTCAAAAAATTAGGTACATAAATTCTGTTTTTATATGTTAAGAATCATGTTTCATTAATACTGTAATCTTTTATAACATTTTGGGATGAATTTTCAGCCACTTTATCATGTAATTTTTGGTAATTTTCGTCTTGCTTAATTCCTTCTTCGATCTGATTTTCCATATCAGTCTTAAAACTACTGATTGCTGCCACAAAACTCAATCTAGCATTTCTGCTCAAAGCATTAGCAACCTTATTCTCCTTTCCATTAATGTGATGAATCTCAAAATCATACTTGCTAAGGAAAGTTAACCACCTATCTTGCCTTGCGTTAATATTTGTTTGATCCAATAAATACTTTAAGCCCTTATTATCAATCATTAAAATGAATTTTCTTCCAATCAAATGATGGCACCACATTTCTAAAGTATGTATCACGACTGCCAACTCAAGATTATACATTGCATAATTCTTTTCATGTATTTTTAACTTCCTTGACTCAAAAGCAATTGCATGACCTTCTTGACTTAAGACCCCTCCAAGTCCATCGTTGCATGCATCTATGCATACGACGAAATCCTTATTGGGATCTACAATTTTTAAAATGGGTGTTGTAGTTAATAACTCTTTTAACTTATTAAAACTTTCTTGACACTTTTGATCCCATATGAATTTCTTCCCTTTCTTCTGCAAAGAAGTGATGGGATTAGCAATTCTAGAGAACCCTTCAATGAACTTTCTATAATAACCCATTATTCCCATGAATGACAGTACATCAGTTACATCTTTAGGGACAAGCCATTCATTAATTGCTTTTATCTTATCAGGATCAACATAAATACCATCTTTAAAAATTATATGACCTAAATACTGAATTTTATCTTTATAAAAATCACACTTACTGAACTTAGCGTAAAGCTGATGTTCTCTAAGTACTTGCAAAATGATTTTTAAATGTTCGTCGTGCTCTTCTTTAGTTTTTGAGTAAACCAGAATGTCATCAATGAATACCACTACGAATTTATCCAAATATTTATGTAGAATGTTGTTCATTAAACACATGAACACTATCGGTGCGTTGGTTAGCCCAAAAGGCATAACTACGAACTCATAGTGTTCATAACGCATTCTGAATGCAGTTTTGAATATGTCCTCATCTTTTATCCATACTTGATGATAACCCGATCTTACATCAATTTTAGCGAATATCTTTGCTCTGCGTACTTGATCAAATAGATCGTCTATGCGAGGTAAGGGATATCGGTTCTTAATCATCATTTTATTAAGCTGATGGTAATCAATGCACAAACGCATGGTACCGTCCCTTTTAACAAAAATTACTAGTGCTCCCAAAGGAGACACATTAGGCCTTATGTAGTTTTTATCTATTAATTCTTTAAGCTGAAATTTTAACTCATTTAACTCCAGAATATTCATCCTATAGGGAGCCTTCAAGTTTGGTACCGCACTGGCTACTAACTCAATGGTGAAATCAAGTTCCTTTTTTGGAGGTAATCCTGGAATTTCTTCCGGGAATACGTCAGAAAAGTCCCTAAGGATGGGAATATCCTCTAGTTTTAACTTGTTTGCTTTAGATGTACACTCATCATTAACAACATTAACAACAAACATTTTACAACCTTTCCTGGGAGCCGTCTTTACTTGTAGAGTAGAAATTTGCCTTGCTAAAATCTTTCTATGAATTCCTTTTACTGTTTCTGAATTACCTTCATTATTTACACATGTAAAAGATTTATCATAACAATTCAGTAAAAATCTATGCTGTTCAAGCCAATCCATACCTATCAACAAGTCATATGACCCTAAGGGTAAAACTGTAGTGCCCCTAGACTAATGTAGACATTGAGGGCACCTGCTAAGTGACCCAACTGTTTGAAACATTAATATAATAATCCTTTGATTTTATTTTGAGTATATTTATGATTACAATTGATTGATATATGTGCATTTGGGTAGTTATTGTGAATGGACAATTTCATGTTGTTTAACGATTAACTTTGATATGAAAACTGTACATATGAATGATGCTTAATGACTAGCTGTGCAATTGATTATGTGATTAGACGAAAGAGTAATGATTAATTAAATTATAGATGCTTAATGAAGCAACAGATTTATAAACCAAATTGTGATTATTGAGGACAGTGCTACTAATTTACGTTTGTGAGAATGTGTGTAGTGACAGGTGAAACGGTTCACCAACGGACACACAAAGGAATATGAAGGGTCATAGAGTACGAGTAAATCAAACACAGGGAGAGCGACGACGATGTCGACTTCCAACGGAATACCACGCTTGAGCAGATAAGCACTGATCCGCTTGCTCAAGAGGAAAGCGTGAGGGCGTACGAGGTGAGCCACGACGGAGCTGGTCACGTACGAGTTGGGGGGCGCGCAGTGAGAACGGACTCACTCCTCAACGCCATTAGTCCCTAATAGCGTGTAGATGGAGGATGGAAGGTAATGGATCCTGAAATCCCTACATGAAGTTCCCGCAAGTCAAAACGGAAGGATGACGGCAGAAGGGCCCGACGGTGCGGTACCCTGCCGAGAACGGAAAGAGTGAATGCAAGGACCCAACGATGTGGTGCCTTGCCGAGGAATGGAAACTATGGATGACTGGACTCGACGGAGTGGTTCCATGTCAGAGAAATTAAATTAAGGAACAAGGAGGCCCAACGGCGCGACACCGGGTCCCTAGTAAAAGTTGATTGCTAAACTTAACTGCGTTGAAACGTATAATTTTGCACCTAGAACTTTACTTAGAAATGCATTTGAGTACTTTAGGCATTTGCACATAAATGATTACTTTGGCATTTAAATAATATTAAGTGTTATTTAGGCATTGCACATGAAAGGATATTCCTGATTACTTAAAAATATTATAATTATTTATTTAGGAGCAAAATGGAATCCTAGGCATGGACACCTAGTCAACTCCACCTAAACCACAAATCTAGGAGTTAAGTGAAATATCTAGGGGACAAACATGAGCAAACTTAGGGATGTTGGTGCATCTCCTATAGAAACTGACACTTGGATGGGTGAGTTGTTTTTCATTAAAGAATTAATTAAATAATTATTTATGCATGAAGCGACATGTGTCGCAGGGGATTTTCCATTAAAAGGGAGACTTTGGGGATGGGTAAAGGACCCAGACCCTGGATGACTATCGTAATATTGAGTTACCTCATGACTTGCTGCTATTAAGGGTTTGGCTGGAAATCTTGGTGGGGGGGAATCCCAAACTGGGTTTCTTGATTTTTTTTGTGTGTGTGAGCTCTACGACCCAAAGCTCGGGGGAGGCCATGTGACTGAAAGCATGAGCCTATGGTTGGGTGGCGAAGCTAACGGTTGCTTCGCCAATGGTTAAACGAACTTTGCTGGAGGGATCCTACGGAAGACGAAGGCGACAATGGACCAGCCGGATCGGGTTGACAGGTTAAGGTTTTGCTTATTTTTGTTAAGTTATTCACGCTTTTTATTTTATTTTTCCAATAACTATGATGGCTAATTTGTTTGTATGAAGTTGTTAAAGTTTCAGGTTCAGTTCAAGGGGACCCTAAAGGAGGGGTCCTACAAAAAAATTCAGATTAATTTGCGTTTTCAACTGACTTAAAATACTTCACAATCCTTGACATAATCTGTAACCTTTCTTTTAGTTCCTGTTGCAAGCTAAAATAACCATGCATTATCAAATTTATCTATTTTTAGCTTGCAACGGCTTACTAAAGTAGGTGAAATATAACTCATATTTGCACCTGGATCTATTAGAATAGAAATAGACTCATTTTGTATCATACCTTCAATTTCGACCATGGATGTTTGATGGTCCGCTTGATGTTTCTCCAGTGCTGCATTTATCCTGGGCATTTCTCTTGCGATATCTCCAACTGTAGGTTCTGTTTGCACAGTGTGAATATTGTTGGTTGTCCTCTTGCTGTGTGGGCAATCTGCTCTATTATGTGGTCCTCCACATTCATAGCACTTTATGGGTCCTTTCTGTTCAGCATACCTGTTGTTGTTATTATTGTTGTTGCTGTGATTATTATTATTATTAGGTACGTTTCTTGCAGCAGTAAAGTTCTGAGATGCATTGTTCCGGTAATTATTAGGAAAATTTATGTTATTAAAATATTTCTTAAAACCTCCAGCATTATGATTAAAATTCTTCTTTTTATAGTCAAATTGATTAGTCTTACTATTCTTCTAGCCAGTTGTTCCTTCTCTTTTTTTGTTTTGATCAAAACAAAAATTTGCCTTCCTCATGGCCTATTCCAAAGTGAAAAAATTGTCATACTCAATATGGTCTTTTATATTAAAAGGTAGACAACTGAGAAACTTTTGTACTTTAGGATTTTCCTCGACCATATAGGGCACATACCTCAGTAAGCTAAGGAACTTGCTACATAGTTATTTCATGTTCATTGTACCCAACTTTAAATTGTAAAACTCCTTTGACTTGTCTTCAAAATATTGTTCCGACAAAAACTTCTTTTAAACAAACTTTTTAACATAGTCCAAGTTAATTCTTTTTCTTTTATACTCTTGATCCTTTTAAGATCCTGCCACCAAATATCTGCCTTCCCGGTCAGATTGTAAATAGTCATCTTGGCTTTCAGTTGAGAAGAGTAGTCGTAAATATTAAAGTACTTCTTCATTCCAGACAGCCAAGCTTCTGTTGTCTCACCGTTCTCACTTTCGTCATTAAAGGTGGGTGGCTTAATCTTTTTAAATTCCCCAGTAATCTGTTCATAATGTTTATGTTTTCTCTTTTTAGAGCAGCATTCATTGTTATTGCTATCATAATTAATATCATTATTAATCGGTTTAGATTTAGAGGATTAGTAACTGTTCCTTTTATCATTTCTTGTTTTCTTATGCTTATGTTGGTGGGACATTATTTTGGAATCAACCTTCATTTCTGAAAATGCATCTTTCATCACTATCACAGTTTCCTTTTAAATTTTGTTGTAACTCTTCCTTTACCTTAAGGATCCGTTCATTTTCTTCTTTAACAGCTTTTACCTTAGATTTTAAATCCTGTACAGTGCGTAAAATTTCAGAAGACTGGTTGTTTAATTCAACATAAATTCCTTTAGAATTATTATGATTAATACGTTCATTATGAGGAGATCTACCCTCTACTGATTCTTCTGGTATTTCCATACCTGCAATTTAAAGGTCAATCTGTTCTGTGCAAAAATAAAATTAAATTACAAAAGTGAGTAATGTAAACTTTTTGATTTCTTTTCAGTTTGTGCGCATGAGCCTAAATCAGGCCTAGACTTTGAATTTGCGCTCTAATACCACATGTAACATCACAAAAATCACTAAAATTTAAAAAAAAATTGATATCGCCAAAATCATAAAAGAAATGCTTATCTGCGGAATAAAAGTTATTTAACTAATAGATAATGGCAACTTCGTAATTCTATCATTGTGATTCTTAAACATGAAAGACAATAGATTAAAATTGAAATGCGATAGAACAATGTTTAATTCTTTATGTGTAATGGTATAATAACAATACTAATGATCTGTTTGCACATTTCTGAAGGGGTTCCTACCAGGTGCCCTTGGGTTTACTTAGCTTGATAGCTAAAGTATTGGATTCTCTCTTTTGCAGATCTGCAGGTGAGATAAATAAGTAATTCCAGTATTTAAAGACAGGTTATAAGCTTTAGATAGTCACCTCTGTTTTTAAGATAGATGTGTAAACTGTCGTGCTTGAAGGTGTCGATGGTATGTAATTTTGGTTTATCTTTATCAATCTGTACTACTTTTATCTAACACTTGTAAGTGTAGATAGAGATATTTTGCACTATACTTCTACTATAATCAATGATGTTGTTCAATTCAAAAATGCGATTGTGTAATAATAATAGCATTACTATAACGCTATGGATCGTAACAACGATGGCCTTCAAAAGCCTTCATGACAAAATTCATGTACTTAAATTGTATATGCTCCTATAATATTATTCGACTACATCACTTCATGGACAGGATAATAGTTTGTTATGTAATAGTGACACATACTAAATTGTCATAACACTTCTATGGAATAATTGCTAGGGTTACAATGCTTAACCATATGCAACTTTGAAACTTAGTACTTTATTCTATTGTGTGCAACTATGTTTGTGAGACTTTAACATTTAACTTACACTATGTGCATACTATGCCAACGATAACTTAACATTTGACTTGAAATATATGCGCCCTAAGCAAATGGGGACTTAACATTTAAAAAAGTATGAAACAAAGGCATTATACGATGCAATAAAGTTTAGAGTTGATTTTACATCGTGGTTATGAATACAACATAAGGTTTAGCTTTTGTTATGTGATAGGTTGACATTGGAAACGTGATATGCAAACAAACTATGGTTCGAAGTGCAAATGCACATAAGCCATACGAATTATATCATGATTTGGGACTTTATACGTAAATGGAATATCACAATATGATAATTCCCTATGGTTGAAACTATACAACGGGGTTGTAATGCAGTTGTAATATGGTGGTGATATAATCCTGAGATTGTGTTGTAAACGCTAACTTGACGCTGACATGAATTTAATGCAGTTGTAGGTAATGGCCTGGCAGGTGATACGTAAGATCCGACATTAAATGTGAACCCTGTGCAATGGCAGTGGTTTGTCTGGATGGCTCCAACGTGTATCTAGATCCATGTGATATAGTTGTATGAATGGTGAGAACTTCGTCGAGCTGTAGGCTCTGCCCTCGTTATATGGCACTCCAACTGTGCTGGTTATTTATTGATGTTATTAATGGTGATTGATCATATCTCTGCCTTGGTACTGTTGTGGCTTAGCTGGCCAAATCTTGATCATTGATCTAACTGCCTCGATCATTGAGATATAAAACCCTAAGGTAGTCTCGCATTTCTATTTGTTGTTTGCCTTAACGCATTCATTTGGAGTTTTTGGTTTGGGGAAGAGGCCGACAGGCCGCTGGATAGGAGGGATCGACCCTGGGTGGTTTGTTGATGGCTCTATAACTACAATCTCTGTAAATTTTATGGTGAAACTTACTGTATAAGTTACTCGGGTTCGAAGGTTGTAAGGCAATGAAGCCCTGTGGCTTTCGTCGAGTGACAGGTTAGGTTTTCGGTGAGATTTAAACTCCGAGTTTGATAAAAGTTCAGTTGTATGCTGCCTTGTTGCGTTGGTTGGAGGAATTGGAAGCATGAAGCATTCCATTTGTCTGTCAAAGTGAAGGTAAGTCAACTCGTAACACTGTTGTTTTAATATTGCAGTTTGGGTTATATGGTATTCGATTTGAATTCGTTATAACTTCTTACAGTTCGTGTGGCAGGTACTACCTTCGTGGTGGATTTTACAGTGCTGGGGTTTGTTGGCAATGGATGGTACGCTATAAAATGGTAAGCCCCGGTGGAAAAACCCTCCGTAGGTTCTCCTGGAAGATTTGTGGCTATCGTTTGAAGTTGTAACAACTTTATACTAGAAATCGTGGTTCAAAACCCATGTTGTTTTGTGTTATGCCTGTGTTAGGATGCCTCTCGGCTTGCAGAGTCGATGTAATAGTTTTGTAGGTTACTGTACAGTGTTTGGGTTCTAATTTTGAACTGGCAATGTACCTGTGTCAACGAGGGTTTCAATCTCTGTCGAGTTTTTAAATAAATAAAAGAAATATTATAAGTCTATATTGCAGTAATTGTTTTGCTCGTTGTTTTGGGGCTTGGCCCGTGAACATATCCTGTGACTCATTGATTTAAAATATGGAAATGAAACTTGGGTTTTAGCAGACCTATGCATTTAAATTTAATGTAAGATGAAAATGTAGTTTGTGTAACAAGGTTTTAATACACCTGCTGCTATCGTTCTCTTTTATGGTCTGTGAAGTTATAAAATGGAAAAGGAAAATCGTGTGATAAAAGTGAATAATGGGAAGACTAATACTGTTAGATGTTTGTAATCTACGATATGGTTTCGGCCTGCATAAAGCTCGTTGATTTGTAAATGATGTTGTAATTTCATTCCAAAAGCTTGTCAAGGATTAGGGTTTGTCTCTGTATGGTTATGGGTTTACTCATCGTCAAGCCTTCGACAAATGCAAACTTGTTTTGCTTCTACTGTTTAGAGGCGTTCTATTGTTAATGAAATAATGGAACTTTTAAACGATAGTGAGTTTGTTTAACTAGCTCGATTCTGTAGAAAACAATGCAGCTGTGAAATTTTGTTTTATGGAATTAGAAACATGTGAATGAATACTAAGTTGAGAACTGTTTAAATAAAAGATATCTTTTAATAGCTTTGTTGCTATTGTTCGATGATAAATTCAATAGTTTTAATGTATGGCTTTGAAAGTGAAAATGTGCAAACCCTAGGTTTGTAATATGAGACTTCTGTTTGCTTATCTATTCTGTATGAATAGTGGTGAAAATAACAATGGACTATAGTCAACTTTGCGAAGAAAATATGGAAACTATAAAACCTGATTTAAAACTTGAAAATGCCATATTAGTTCTATATGGTAAAATTATGCAATCTTTTTTAATTTCTGTATCAGCAATGGTTTCAATAATAAATATAAATCACAGTAGTAATCTTTAAGACAATAAACTTCTATTTGATTAAGTAAAAACAATACTGTAACAAAATACAGTAATCAACATTAATTTCTAACAGTAGGAAAATTAACAATTTATGTAGAGTTGTTCTTTTCATCATCTTGGAAATTTGCCTATCATAACTATCTCTCTTAATTTGTCTTTGTAGTAGAGTACGATGCAGTTCCTATAGCATGGGGAAAAATGCAGAGGTTATTTATTTCATTCATCATTTCTATTCATAATTTTAATTTGTTTCAGACACTAAAAGTAAGGGTATCTAAACCATAACACTTTCTGTAATTTTAAAATTAAATACTTGCAATAAACAAATGTAAATACTTAATAATAGAAAAACAAATAGAACCTGTAGATGAAGATCGGGCCGAAAAACACCCAAGGAGGTCTGCTCCTCCCAACCTATTCCAGAAGAAGCATCTCAACTGCTGGCTTCTTATGATCCCTCGATCCTGATTACTGAACCACTAAGTAGATGAAATCTATGTAGAAGCAAGGCACTCAAAAATGTCTTCAGCAATCAGCATCAACCTCCTGAAATAACATGCCTTCTCCACTCAACATCAACCTCCTGAACTCAATAAGAGTTTGGCAGACTCACAACATGATCAACAACATAGCATATCCCCTCATCAAATCTCTTGGGTGCAAACACTGCAAAACCCCAAGGTAAATTTCCTCATCCGGAAAAGTGATGAACCTCAGTTGAAAATTTGATGGCTATTATATAGACTGCCTAGGTCTTTAGTGGTCAGTTTCGAATAAATGAGCCTCAAGCTCCAGTCCCATATTTCAGGGCACTATGACCACATTTCAAGGGAGTTGTCCCATACCAATAGCTAGTTAGTTGCATCATGATGCTGCCACTTGTCCATTGCCTTCTACCCGAGATTCCATTCCACATAGTGGATCAATAACCACTCTTTCAACAGTCCTCTTAGGTGTTTGTCTCCTATTTTATTTATTTAATAATAATATATTGTGCAAATTACAGTCATCCTTGGACACCTGTCCAACATAAAACTTTACAATAAAAGTTATCATAATGTTTTCCAACACAAAATGTTTTCCAGCAAAATGGGTATGTTAGAGTTTGCTCTCCTGTTTTATCCCATAAACAGGTCACGTTGCGACACTTGGCATAACTCTCTCTCAGAGAATCCAATTGAAGTTAGACCTATAGGGTTGGAAAGAGGACGGGTCGGGCTACCACAGGTAGAAGTTTCAGACCATGTGGATTCGTAATTGCAGAGTTATGCCAGAAACAATCAAGTGCATATTTCTGTGAAAACAGAATTGGATTTTGAGCACCTTCATTCATGGTTCCAAGAATTAGGGTTTCAGAGAAAGTTGGAATTTTTGTAACCGGAGACCACGGCTAAATGCTACTCATCAAAATTGAAATTTAGAGACCAAGATCAAATTTTTTGGTTGGGCAGAAGGCTAGGTTTGATCAAACCCTACTTTAGGATTTTGATTGGAAAGGTGGAAAATTAGGGCTTCTGAAAAAGTTTGAATTTTTGAAGTCTATGACTGTGGCTGGAAGCTCCTCACAAAAATCAAAGTTTAGAGCTTTGGATCGAACTTTTTGGTTGGGCAGAAGGGTGGGAGTTATTAAACCCTAGTTCGGGATCCTGTCCAAAAGACCCGGAAGTTTCAAAGGAAATCTTGAGGGGTGAAACTTTGTAGTTTTCAAATTCTGAGTATACCAGCTTGATCAGCTCATCAAGGCGCATCTTTCTATCCTTTCAGAAGCTTGAAATTCAAAGTTTGAATTTTTAGGGTTTCTCTATCAAACCCTAATCCAGCTCGAGATCCAGTTTCTGCAAATCAAGTGGATTGGGTTAATCCTAGAAGAGAATGGATTGGTCACCTGCATAAGTGAAGAAGTTCCTGTTTCAGAGGGAGATGAGACTAAGGCCTTACATAAGAAGATTAAAAGCAATCTCGACAAGTATGACTTATCCAGGTATGTTTCGAGATCTGTTCATGATTAAATTTACGATATGTTTGTCTTCATTAAGTTTAGTACAATCTTGATTAACTTTAGAATTGTCGTATCACCTTAATAAAATTATGAATGCAGATACTCATTGATTAGGCTTTTGACACTTATGATTGTACTAATGCATTGTGGTGTTGTATGAGGTTGATGTTGTCCGCTAACATGAAAGGTACATCAAGAAAGACAAATCATGTTCTAGTTGAAGAACATATGACCATGGTGACATGAAGACAAAGATTCATCCATTGTCATGGATCACATAGAAGATCTACTTACGAGGTATGTATAACTTGGTTCTATAATGGTTAACCTATGAGATATGTAGGTTACTAGCACAAGTCATTGAAGAAGAACTGTAACATCCTCTATTTTTAGCCTTAGCAAAATTCATAAATGTATATTGTAACTATAATTATGGCCCTGGTTGGGAGCTCAAGGCCAAGGCCCCACCAGTGGACCTTGAAGAGTATTGTTGTGATTTATTGTGGACGGACGCACCTTAGTGACGGGCAAGCGAAGCCACTAAGGAAGAAGGTGTGGTAACTAAAAGCTTGAATAGATGATGGATGTCATCTTAGTATCTCAAGCACTTACATGATAAACTTAAGTTATTCATAGTATCGTCCTAAGTAGACGATTGGCGATAGTGATTATTTAGTTACACAACTATTATTCTAGTTCCTAAGGATTAAGTATCATCCATATGGACTAATTAATTTGATTACGTATTATTATAATCCTAATAGGATTAAGCCACTAAACGAAGATTTTAGTGAATAAAGCCTAAGAGATCACTGAGAATGATACATCCTAGTTTCGACTTGGATGGAGAGTAACCAAAAAACCTTTAAATAATTGAATATGGATTACCATTTGGATTACATAGATCTTTGAGATCTTATAGACGATCTCTGCAAAACAGCCAAATGTGCGCATCTTTAGTTACGTATATTGTTGATTCAATATATTTGTATATATATATAACCATATATATAATGTATTGTACATATATATATATATGGTGGTTTTCATGCGTACCAATTGTCGCCGAAGGATGAAAGGAAAAAGGCCCATCTCCTGCCACGATGGAAGAGCGGAAGGCATGCGTTTAACTCAGCCATCATGAAAGAGGACGTGGTTGGTTGTTGACACTTGGTGTGAACCATATCTCCAGATGGCGGAGAAAAGGAGAGGTACCACATTAAGGCGGACCCAACGATGAAAGGGAGGAGATCTGTGATGTTAATTGAATTTATACTTATAGAGGGAGCATGGTGATTTGGGGGAACCACGGGGAATGATTGGGGAGACTTTCTTTGGATGATTTGGGGAAATTGGGGAAAGCACTGCGAGTGGAGGTTCTATCGATGGATTTTTGGGAAAGAAACTTTGCGTCAGAGTTTGCATGTTGATTCCGTCTGATATTTTTGTCTTCTGGATGATCTCGATACACCACATGTCGCCGATACTTGATAGAGGGTAGATTTCCCTGGGTGGTATCGGTATGTTATGCAGCATAACGCATTCCTTGACGGGAAGGTTGATAGCTGGGGAATGAACCACCCTAGTGATCTCAGGATACTATGCTGCAGTATTACAGTTCTTGGACAGAGGTAGGAAATCGGACAGAGGTAAGAAATATTGTGCCCTTTTTTTTGTGTCCTGATAACTGCTATCGTATAGTAGTTTTGATAGAGGTAGAGCATGGTTTAAGATTGCCCTTTATGACCTCGAATATCTGTGTTAAAATATGTTATTACCGTTGTGGTACTGCGTAAACTACCTTTTAAAATAACTCTGTAGAATGTGTTCTAGATCTGTAATGCTGTATGAAAATCATGGTTAGTTTGTTGATGAACATGCTGCCTCGATTTCTATGTTGAGATGAGTCATGGATCCCTGTCATGGATTCCTACCATCGTTTAAGATGGATTGCTGTTGTAAAGTGTCGCCATCGACTTTAAAATGGATCTCTGTCTCGGATTACTTCCATTCTTAAGATGGATCCCTATCACGGATTTCTTCCATCGTTTAAGATGGATTGCTCTTGGGAAGTGTCGCCATGAAATTTAACATGGATCTTTGTTTTGGGTTACTGCCATCGTTAAGATGGATCCCTGTCACGGATTTCTGCCATCGTTTAATATGGATCACTGTTATAAAGTTCCGACATCGATTGTTGGATGGATCTCTGACTTGGGTTACTGCCATAGTTAGGATGGATCTCTGTCATGGTTACTGCCATCATTTAAAATTGGTCCTTGTCTCGGATTACTGCCATCAATTAGGATGGATCACTGCTTTAAAATGCCACCATCAAATTTGAGATGGATCTCTGTCATAGATTGCTACCACCGTGTTTTTATGCTGCTTGCGATAGAGAATAACGCTACTATTTTAATTTTGATAAGGAATCTCTACGATTTCCTGTAGGGAGAGAGTTTGCTCAACATTGGCTAAAAGGGACTTGACCATGATATAGATGTGTTTAAATAGGTATTCTCTAGAGGGCAATGCTTCCCTCTCTATCGTATTTTCAACCTTTTTATTATTGATGATGACCTGCGTGTCTCCCATCTCAGCGACATGCTCTTTAGATAGTGTATGCGGGTATGGATCACTATTTTGTTTCCTTTCCATATTTTATTTATTCTTTATGAGTGTTGTGATTTCACCCATGGACAGAGCTTAGACTTTGCCATGTTTCGCTTCCTGTATATCTTTAACTAGATCGGAGCAACCATTGAAAACGTGAAGAACAGAAGCGTTAGATATTGATAGAGACTTAGCTACTTCTTTTATATTCTTTCCAAGAAAGATCTCTGTCAGATACTAATGCTTTCAGTGTAGAGTCCAAAAAAAATATTACGTTAGTTATTCATTAACACCAATATTTAAAGTTGTACATAACTCTTTATGGCCTTCGTAAATCTATGAGACTAAGACTGAAGTTGTATTTATTTATGTATTACCGTTGGGATAATAGTCTCGGTAGAGCTCAGATCCCCATATAAACTTGTAGTTTATATATATTTTTTTCAGTATAAGTATTCATACTGTGGTACAGGAGTTTAGATGTTGCGAGTGTATAGAGTTTAGGAATTAATTGATCGCTGAAATTATTATAGCTTATAGTATACTTTTGGTATATGTTAAATGGGTATAATATTGTAAAGGTTATGAATGGGGATCCTTGAAATGTTTTGTCCCGTGTAGGGTACATTATATGTATATATTTTTAACAATTTTGTTTTTGGTTGCTGTGTAAAGTTCTGGGGTTATCAATCCCCATAATTCATTCTTATTTGAGTAGTCATTGGAAAGAATCTTGGTAACATTTCTAAGATTGGTTGTTGAAGTGCTCTAGGGAAGAGGCTTTCAAATAGCAATAACGGAATTGCTGGATGTAACCAAATTTCGGATAAATAAATGATGCGACAATTTGGTGGATGTAGCCCAGATATTTCTGGGTGATGGTTAGTGTATTGTTGTCATGTGACTTATTGTTAAAATGTAGTGAATGGTTATTATGTTGTCCATGTGGAGAAGTTCTAATATGTGTATGGTCCGTCATATAAATATGTTGAATATAGTAGCAGGTGGTCGTATTATAAACATATTTAAGGCTTGAAAATATGAATAGTTATGACAAATGATTATGAATTGTATGAAGATGTTTTTTTTTATAATGATGGTGACATTCGAGTATATGATTACATGTTTGAATGATGGAGCATGGACATAGGGTAAGTATAATGTTTTCATTTATAAGTCTAGTGGATTTACTTATCTTTATCATGCACCCTGAGGGGTATGTTCCATATGCTCGATCCTTTTACCTTTCGTTTCTTAAATCATTTAAGTTATCAAGATCCTGCAAATATCAATCAAATACTAAACTACGTAATTTGGGTACGTTACCAGTGGTATTCAAGAAGGTGTATTATAAACAATTGAGGACTTTTATGTTATTAAAGTGTGTTTTGGTTAATGGATAGAGGAGCAAAAATTTATATTTATCTCAAAATAATACTAACATATTCATGGAGATGTCACATATGGTATCAGAGCACAGGTTGCAAACACTCGGGCTTATTTGGGCTCAGTCGGGGCTAACATATATGAGTTAGTCGAACTGGCGACACAAGACGCAATAGAAAATTTCATTTCAACAGATCGACAACAGGTAGCTTACAAGTCGTCATTGAATTGCAAGTAAGTATGTTTCATTTGGTGAAAGCATTATAATGGCGCAACATTGTTTGTAGGTAAGGATAGTATATGTTTCATTATGGAGATGAATGATCTGTCATTGGTAAATATTAGCTGATGAATATATCCTCTTATTTTACAATTAGATTCATTGGACGACGAGAAAATAGTCTTTAGAATGATAACGGTTATGGTTTTGTGGAATGAGTCTTCGTAGATTGAAAGTCATCCTAGTTGTGAATGTGCTAAACTGAGGAACTCTCCTAAATCTGTTGATTTGATAATTCGTCTTAAATACTTATCTCCTTCTCTACCTTTATTGTTATTCTTAGGAGTGGATATCTTTCAGTTTCAGTAAACGCGTCATATGGGAAAATAGGGTTGATACATTTTGTTGATTGTTTCTGACTAATCAAATTTTATTGATCCATTCGTCAAGATTTCCGAATATGAGATTCAGATAGATAAAATAAGCAACTTATATCTATTAAGTCTTTTATGAAGTAATTATATATGCTAATATTTGACTATAGAAGATATTCTAATGTTTTGATTACGTTAGGAACTGTCAAGTTCCTTTCATTTATAAAGCCACTTTGAATGATAAATTTATGATGTTGACATAAATTCTGGTAAAATGCATACAACCAAACTAACCTTCCACAAGAAATGTAGACTTTCTAGTCTAGATTCTGTTAACTGCAAACTAAGAGAGTTTGAAAGTTTTCCCTATGACTGCGAGGGAAAAGTTGGATAAATAATAGAATATATGATGGAAATGCATGATCTCATCTCATGGATGTTGGGATACTATGAGTGGTAGTAATAAAAACTATACTTTTATGAGATCATGATCTATGATGATTTGTTGTCACATACAATTATATGTGGTGTCAAAATGATTATTTTGGTTAAGAGATAAAATTTTAGTTAATCATGTTGTTCACATAATGAATGCATAGATGTAATTAATGGTGAGTATGTGTTGCTGTATGAATAAAAGTATTGGAAAACTAGAACCGCCACGGAATGGTAATACATGACACTTTAATGTTCTGATGTCTTTATAATAACTTTTTTATATCCGCATTAGGAGTTAAGGAAAACCTTTAATATCATGGAATTTCCATGATAGATCAGAAGTAATATTTAACAGTAATTGATGTATAAGTTTTTATGAAACAAGTCAAGGTGATGAGGGACATATGTTTTATGCATGATTGCTCTTATGATTTAATTACATTTTTTTTCTTTTTATGACTAACTCATTTAATATTGTGGTTGAGAGAGATGTTATATTCCCACACATCACTACAACAGTCAAGAGGTAAAAATGGGATATATAGATTCATGTAATATTTAGTGTAATACTAATATGTGATGATACAGGTAAACTGGTACCTCGACATATGAGGATCTTATAATAAGAAGATATGCGGTCACCCTTACAAAGGTATATGGTTATCATTATAAGGTATGCAAGTATGTTTTAGAAAATTGGTTGGTTGTATAACTAAAATAGGAAGTGGGTTTGAAATGGCGAAGGATAACATTCGAGGTTAAGAAATCATAATGTCCACGGGTCATCATAGGAAGAATATTATTTCGTGTTCAAGGAATTATGTAATCCTATTAAGTAAGTTAGTTATGCTTGGAAGGAGAAAATGTTTACTTCAGATGATCAAGTATGGATATTGTAGTATGAAGAATGAATGATTTTCTTAATTACAAATATTTGATTTTGTTATATAAAGGGTTACTAACAATTGAACTTGGCAGATGGCCAAAACTCAGTGGAACTTGTTGAAAGACAAAAGCTTAATATATTATGCATGGTACAATAAAGGGGTGAGGATGAAAGATCCACATTGCAGCTTTTATTATTGTTAATTATTGTTGAATAAAGAACTAGACCAAATTGGTCAGAGAAATTGTATGGTTATAAAATGTAATATGACGAAATAATTGATGAATTTGAATGAGATTTTCCTAGACTCAAGCAAGGAGGCTTGAGAGAATAGATTCCTGGACTCAAGCGAGAAGGCTTTAGGGGAATTATGTAAAAGTGTGTTAAAGGCACTGAAACACTCCCTAGAGATCAGGGAGTTGACAGCCGCCAGGATTCTCGAAGGAATCGGTGATCTGTAAAGACCTAGGAAAACTATAAGAGAATGCATATGCGGGAGGCAGGACGCTGCTTAGTATGCATGAGAGAAAGTATTGCTGCATGAGCACTATGGTGTTAGGCAAGAAATCCCTGAAAGAATTGCTGTGTGAGCACTAAGGTGTTAGGCAAGAAATCTCAAAAGGAATTGCTGTGTGAGCACTAAGGTGTTAGGCAAGAAATCTCGAAAGGAATTGCTGTGTGAGCACTAAGGTGTTAGGAAATAAATCTCGAAAGGAATTGCTGTGTGAGCACTAAGGTGTTAGGCAAGAAATCTCTGAATGAATTGTTGTGTGAGCACTGAGGTGTTAGGCAAGAATTTTCGGAATCAAGTGAATGTTGTGTCTTGGAATAACTGAGCAGGCTAAATTCTTGAAAACACTGGATTTATGTGGCCTGTGATGATAAACGATGACAAATATATTCCACAAATTGCAAATGCTAGGTTGCAATAAAATGACTCATTGTTTATGTTCTCAGTTTGATTATGGAATTGAAGATAATAGTTTTGTGGTTCTTGGAATTTCGGTTTTGTAGAAAAAGCAGGTATGATTGAAAGCAACTTGCAAAGAGTCCAGGAAAGGTCCGAAGACCGTCCAAATAGAAATAACTAGCATGCAAAGGATGACTCAAGTCGAAGAATAAATGTTGAAAAAGAATAACACCGAGGACGGTGTTATTCTTAAAGGGGAGGAGAATGTAACATCCTCTATTTTTAGCCTTAGCAAAATTCATAAATGTATATTGTAACTATAATTATGGCCCTGGTGAGGAGCTCAAGGCCAAGGCCCCACCAGTGGACCTTGAAGAGTATTGTTGTGATTTATTGTGGATGGACGCACCTTAGTGACGGGCAAGCGAAGCCACTAAGGAAGAAGGTGTGGTAACTAAAAGCTTGAATAGATGACGGATGTCATCTTAGTATCTCAAGCACTTACATGATAAACTTAAGTTATTCATAGTATCGTCCTAAGTAGACGATTGGTGATAGTGATTATTTAGTTACACAACTATTATTCTAGTTCCTAAGGATTAAGTATCATCCATATGGACTAATTAATTTGATTACGTATTATTATAATCCTAATAGGATTAAGCCACTAAACGAAGATTTTAGTGAATAAAGCCTAAGAGATCACTGAGAATGATACATCCTAGTTTCGACTTGGATGGAGAGTAACCAAAAAACCTTTAAATAATTGAATATGGATTACCATTTGGATTACATAGATCTTTGAGATCTTATAGACGATCTCTGCAAAATAGCCAAATGTGCGCATCTTTAGTTATGTATATTGTTGATTCAATATATTTATATATATATATATATATCCATATATATAATGTATTGTAAATATATATATATGGTGGTTTTCATGCTTACCAATTGTCGCCGAAGGATGAAAGGAAAAAGGCCCATCTCCTCCCACGATGGAAGAGCGGAAGGCATGCGTTTAACTCAGCCGTCATGAAAGAGGACGTGGTTGGTTGTTGACACTTGGTGTGAACCATATCTCCAGATGGCGGAGAAAAGGAGAGGTACCACATTAAGGCGGACCCAACGATGAAAGGGAGGAGATCTGTGATGTTAATTGAATTTATACTTATAGAGGGAGCACGGTGATTTGGGGGAACCACGGGGAATGATTGGGGAGGCTTTCTTTGGATGATTTGGGGAAATTGGGGAAAACACTGCGAGTGGAGGTTCTATCGATGGATTTTTGGGAAAGAAACTTTGCGTCAGAGTTTGTATGTTGATTCCGTCTGAGATTTTTGTCTTTTGGATGATCTCGATACACCACATGTCGCCGATACTTGATAGAGGGTAGATTTCCCTGGGTGGTATCGGTATGTTACGCAGCATAACGCAGTCCTTGACGGGAAGGTTGATAGCTGGGGAATGAACCACCCTAGTGATCTCAGGATACTATGCTGCAATATTACAGTTCTTGGACAGAGGTAGGAAATTGGACAGAGGTAAGAAATATTGTGCCCTTTTTTTTTGTGTCCTGATATCTGCTATGGTACAGTAGTTTTGATAGAGGTAGAGCATGGTTTAAGATTGCCCTTTATGACCTCGAATATCTATGTTAAAATATGTTATTACCGTTGTGGTACTGCGTAAACTACCTTTTAAAATAACTCTGTAGAATGTGTTCTAGATCTGTAATGCTGTATGAAAATCATGGTTAGTTTGTTGATGAACATGCTGCCTCGATTTCTATGCTGAGATGAGTCATGGATCCCTGTCATGGATTCCTACCATCGTTTAAGATGGATTGCTGTTGTAAAGTGCCGCCATCGACTTTAAGATGGATCTCTGTCTCGGATTACTTCCATTCTTAAGATGGATCCCTATCACGGATTTCTGCCATCGTTTAAGATGGATTGCTGTTGGGAAGTGTCGCCATGAAATTTAACATGGATCTCTGTTTTGGGTTACTGCCATCGTTAAGATGGATCCCTGTCATGGATTTCTGCCATCGTTTAATATGGATCACTGTTATAAAGTTCCGGCATCGATTGTTGGATGGATCTCTGACTTGGGTTACTGCCATAGTTAGGATGGATCTTTGTCAGGGTTACTGCCATCATTTAAAATTGGTCCTTGTCTCGGATTACTGCCATCAATTAGGATGGATCACTGCTTTAAAATGCCACCATCAAATTTGAGATGGATCTCTGTCATAGATTGCTACCACCGTGTTTTTATGCTGCTTGCGATAGAGAATAACACTACTGTTTTAATTTTGATAAGGAATCTCTGCGATTTCCTGTAGGGAGAGAGTTTGCTCAACATTGGCTAAAAGGGACTTGACCATGATATATATGTGTTTAAATAGGTATTCTCTAGAGGGCAATGCTTCCCTCTCTATCGTATTTTCAACCTTTTTATTATTGATGATGAACTGCGTGTCTCCCATCTCAGCGATATGCTCTTTAGATAGTGTATACGGGTATGGATCACTATTTTGTTTCCTTTCCATATTTTATTTATTGTTTATGAGTGTTGTGATTTCACCCATGGATAAAGCTTAGACTCTGCCATGTTTCGCTTCCTATATATCTTTAACTAGATCGGAGCAACCATTGAAAACGTGAAGAACAGAAGCGTTAGATATTGATAGAGATTTAGCTACTTCTTTTATATTCTTTCCAAGAAAGATCTCCGTCAGATACTAATGCTTTCAGTGTAGACTCCAAAAAAAATATTACGTTAGTTATTCATTAACACCAATATTTAAAGTTGTACATAACTCTTTATGGCCTTTGTAAATCTATGAGATTAAGACTGAAGTTGTATTTATTTATGTATTACCGTTGGGATAATAGTCTCGGTAGAGCTCAGATCCCCATATAAACTTGTAGTTTATATATTTTTTTTTCAGTATAAGTATTCATACTGTGGTACATGAGTTCAGATGTTGCGAGTGTATAGAGTTTAGGAATTAATTGATTGCTGAAATTATTATAGCTTATAGTATACTTTTGGTATATGTTAAATGGGTATAATATCGTAAAGGTTATGAATGGGGATCCTTGAAATGTTTTGTCCCGTGTAGGGTACATTATATGTATATATTTTTAACAATTTTGTTTTTGGTTGCTGTGTAAAGTTCTGGGGTTATCAATCCCCGTAATTCATTCTTATTTGAGTAGTCATTGGAAAGAATCTTGGTAACATTTCTAAGATTGGTTTGTTGAAGTGCTCTAGGGAAGAGGCTTTCAAATATCAATAATGGAATTACTGGATGTAACCGAATTTCGGATAAATAAATGATGCGACAGTTTGGTGGACGTAGCCCAGATATTTCTGGGTGAACCACGTTTATATATGGTGTATGATGGTTAGTGTATTGTTGTCATGTGACTTATTGTTAAAATGTAGTGAATGGTTATTATGTTGTCCATGTGGAGAAGTTCTAATATGTGTATGGTCCGTCATATAAATATGTTGAATATAGTAGCAGGTCGTCGTATTATAAACATATTTAAGGCTTGAAAATATAAATAGTTATGACAAATGATTATGAATTGTATGAAGATGTTTTTTTTTTTATAATGATGGTGACATTCGAGTATATGATTACATGTTTGAATGATGGATCATGGACATAGGGTAAGTATAATGTTTTCATTTATAAGTCTAGTGGATTTACTTATCTTTATCATGCACCCTGAGGGGTATGTTACATATGCATGATCCTTTTACCTTTCGTTTCTTAAATCATTTAAGTTATCAAGATCCTGCGAATATCAATCAAATACTAAACTACGTAATTTGGGTACATTACCAGTGGTATTCAAGAAGGTGTATTATAAATAATTGAGGACTTTTATGTTATTAAAGGGTGTTTTGGTTAATGGCTAGAGGAGCAAAAATTTATATTTATCTCAAAATAATACTAACATATTCATGGAGATGTCACAAGAACAAGAAGACATTATGCGGGTATGTTAGACATAACTAGCTAGCATGCTAATCCAGGTATGTTTTTCCTATATCAAGTTAGAATCCTACCTTGTGTTAGGATCTTATACTGTTGTATGGTTGATAATGATTATTCATGAAGTTAGAAATGTAAGTAATCAAGGGTTTATGCATATTATGTCTCTTACCTTGATTGATGATATGACTAATTAGAGAAGTCCTTTGGTCAAATAAGAATATGCATGAGTAAAAAAATTATTCCTTGAAACCTTGAATACTAATGTTTATTATCTGTGTTTGAAATGATCATGACTATACATGTTTAAGCTTATTGTGTTTTGATAGTACTAAGATTATACTAATGAATGTATGATTATGTATGAGATCTCGAGGATAACAAAATGATGATACTAGTAAGCATGCATAGTAATCGAGGATGGATATAAGTTCAAGGACATGTAATCTAGGAAGCAAAGATCAAGAGAGAGCACACTCCAGTAGTTCCTACAAGGAAACAAAGATTGAGAGGGAGTCCACCCAACAAACAAACAAAGATAAGTATTTAAATTGTCAGTTCTTGTATATTTGATTGTTTAAATAATATTATTCAAAGATGTATATAATTATGTTCCTAGACTTAGGTTGTGTATTATGCATATTAGAATAATTGCATTAATGAACAATATACTACTAATATGCATGTAATGGGTAAGTGGCATATGGCACTGTACAACATTCCGTTGCTACTTATCTAGAATGAAACCTCTTTGCTAACATGTTGGGAGTTGTGCACACTCTTAACAATGTTCTGGTAGAGATTGGAAGGCATCTAGAAAGTTACGGGATATGGATAAATGTTGTATTGAAGCATTGGCTAAATTGATTGCATGACTGTATGACATATTTCTTTATGTGTAAGAATTTGTTCTGAAAACTATGAGATGTTTCTAATCATGTAATTTAACTTGTCTTGTAGGAATTATCGTATACCATCACCTACAAAAGAAGGACTACGACATTTATTCCAGCAACAAAGCTATCTATTGAAGAATCTAAAGTTCCCAGGATTCGGGATACAGTAATGGAAGCATGCCATGATCAAGGAATACCAGTTGATCATGGAGAATGATGTTTGGGATGTGGTCCCAAGACCTGAAGGGAAGTCTATTGTGACTTCCAATTGGATCTATAAGATCAAGCATGTTGCAGTTGGCAGCATAGAAAAATACAAAGCGAGATTTGTAGCTCGTGGCTTCTCCCAGAAAGAGGGGATAGATTATGAAGAGATTTTTGCTCCTGTAGCTAGATACACTTCCATTAGATCAATACTTTCTCTAGCTGTAGTGATGAAATGGAAGATACACCAGATGGATGTCAAAACAGCTTTCTTGAATGGTGTAGTCGAGGACGAAGTCTATGTGGAGCAGCCACTTGGTTTTAAGACACATGACAGGAATTCATATGAGTGCAGGTTGAAGAAAGACTTGTATGGCTTGAAGCAAGCTCCTAGGACTTGGTATGGTAGGATAGACAACTTTCTATCCAGTTTGGGCTTTACTAAGAGTAAAGAAGATTCCAACCTTTACTACAAGGTTGAGGAAGGAAATCCTGTGATACTACTATTGTATGTGGATGACCTGTTTGTAACAGGAGAGGATGGATTGATTGTCGATACCAAGAGGAAGCTTGCTGCCGAGTTTGAGATGAAGGACTTGGGTATGATGCACTAATTTCTAGGCATGGAGGTGTGGCAGAGTGCAGATGGAATCTTCCTTGGAAAAGGGAAGTATGCAGTAGATATCCTGAATAGGTTTGGGATGATGGATTGCAAGGCCATGGCCACACCTATGGCATCGAACTTGAAGCTTCTGTGTGATGCTTCATCTGATCCGGTTGATGTCACGATGTATCGTCAGATGATTAGGTCTTTGATGTACCTGACAAATACGAGACCAGATATTTGCTTTGCGGTGAACACATTGAGCCAGTTCCTAACGGATCCCAAAGGTGTTCACTTGGTTGCTGTAAAGCATATTCTTAAGTACCTGAAGGGTACAATTGATTGTGGGCTCAAATATGATGCGAATCAAAAGTTTAACCTGTAGGGTTATGTTGATTCGGACTAGGTAGGTAGTGCTGCAGATAGCAAGAGCACTTCTGGGTGTTGCTTCAGTATACGATTAGGTGTGATCTCTTGGTTTAGCAGGAAGCAGTCCTATGTACAAATGAGTACAGCCGAAGCAGAGTATGTTGTATCTTGTTCGGCTAGTTGTGAGGTTGTATCGCTGAGGAAGCTACTGTTTGAGTTATTTGATCTCCCGTTGGATGCTACTGGTATATATTGTGACAACTAGAGTTGTGTGAAGTTGTTTGAGAACCCGGTGTTCCACGATAGGTCGAAGCACATTGAGATCAAATATCACTATATCAGGGATATGGTGCAGAGAGGAGCAGTGAAGCTCCTGTATGTTGCGACGGATGAGCAGGTTGCAGATGTGTTGACGAAACCACTAGCAAGAGTGAAGTTTGAGTACTTCAGAGAGAGGCTTGGTGTTCTTGAAATTGACGACACTTCAAGGAAGAAGTGATGGACACATTTGCAGCAGCCATTCCAAGCATGGTGAGAGGAGGATCCTTCACATGGTTGTGGATGTAAGCGCTGGATGATGAGCATCAGGACGATGCTCCAGTTACTTCTATGTATATGCATCATATTGGATGCTGGATATGATAAGTTGGATCATGTATATGTATATGCATCATGTTGGATGATGGATATGATCAGTTGGATCATGTATATGTATATGTATCATGTTGTATGATCAGTTGGATCATGTATTTGTATATGTATTAGGTGGATACATTGTATGATCAGGTAGATCATGTATGATACATTATATGATCAGGTAGATCATGTATGATGATATGTATCAGGTAGATACTTGGTATGCATCAGGTGGATGCATTATATGATCAGGATGATCACAGATGATGACCTTCAGGATGTTGCTCTAGATGATATGCATTAGGTTGATGCTATGATGATGATCAGGATGATCATATGTGATGAGTATCAAGACGATCCTCTAGACAACATGCATCAAGACGATGCAGTGATGATGATCAGGATGATGTATGGTGAGTATCAGGATGATACTTTGTGGCCGTGGACAGGTTGTGTAGATGAGCATATAAGTAGACCTGGGATATCTGATAGGTAGAGCTATGTGCTCGTAATAACCTGGGATTCTCTTTCAAGGAATTTCTCTAGGAGGGCATATAATAGCGCCCTAGGAGATCCGATAGGTAGAGCTGTGTGCTCGTAACAGCCTGGGATGTTCTTTCGAGGTTTTGTCCTGTGGCATGTAATGTGCTCCTGGGAGATCTGACAGGTAGAGCTAAGTGCTCGTAACAGCCTGGGATGCTATAGCCAGGTTTTTCCATGACCACATGTAATATGCTCCTGGGAGATCCGACAGGTAGAGCAGTGTGCTCATAATAGCCTGGAATTCTATAGCCAGGTTTTGTGGTGAAATCACATGTAATGTGCTCTTGGGAGATTTGACAGGTAGAGCAGTGTGCTCGTAACAGCATGGGATGCTATAGCCAGGTTTTGTGATAGGGTCACATGTAATGTGCTCCTGGGAGATCCGACAAGTAGAGATATGTGCTTGTAACAGCCTGGGATGCTACAAACAGGTTTTGTGACGCACGTAATAAGTCCTGAGGATTCCATAGTATGGCCAGTGATGATGAAGACCTACAGATGGTGGGCCTACATCCAGTATGAAAAAGGACTGGCTCTGTAGAATTTCCTATGACGAGTAGATCGGAGATTGATTGAGATAGCAGTAGCAATGACGATGATTCGATGACGATGATCCAGAGAAGAAGACTTGTGCTAGTAAATCTGTGTCGAGAAATACCTTCCTAGTTAAGAGGGAGTGTTGATGTATATGTAACTTCGGAATGTATTTCACCTATGTATTTCATCTATGTATATTGTACTCCTATAGAGATGTTATTATTCCTCTATACGAAAGTGTCGTCATTTGTATTAACAAGTGTCACAAGTGTTGTAACTTGCCGATGGGTTATTAGACCACCTTGATGGGGTCGACCCTGTATGAGTCATGTGGGTAAATGGGTTATTAGAACACCAAGTGTGGGGTCGGACCGGATTAATGTAACCATGGGTTATTACGCTAAGTTAGACAAGTCGTCCCCACTAGTTTATTGGGTAGGATAGGACAAGTATAAATAGAGATCGGGAGATCTCTATTTGATCATCTTATTACTCACTCTTCCATCACTCGAAAAGTGGCGCACATGTGAGGAGGAGGATCAGCTGCTAGGAGAATACTATCTCTTGTACTTTGGTTGTATCATTACTCTTTCTATCTCTAAGGAAGTTGCGGGGTTTTTCACCTTCTTGGTTTTCCTCGGTGAAACTCTGTGTCTCTTGTGTGCTTGCATTATTGTGTCCATGATTGATATGCTATAAATATGTTGTAGATATGATGTACATGTTATTCTCTTAGATAAGATTGAAGTAAATTATGAAAAACTAACATCACTAGGAGCGTGCACATGTGATTGTGTGCACGCATGTCTAAGAGCGCACATGCATTGTTTAATTTCATGTGTCAAGGGGATACATAAAGTTGACAAAGTATATCAAATAAAACATAAAAAGGGATACGTAAAGTTGACAAATGAAATTAAAGAATACATATAATTTGCAGTGAAAAAATAATAGGGTGGTAATAAACTACACTTGTGTCGTCCATTGTTAGCTGCACTTCAAGCTTCAAGGTGGTAACCTTGGGACTAGACATAGGTCGCAGTTTCGAATCTCCCCAGATCAGTTTGATGTTGAACAAGATGATGATGGTGGAGATGTTGATGAGGAAGGGGGAGATGAAAATGATGATAAACAGGAGCATGATGAGGATGAAGATGAGGATGAGGATGATGGTGATGATGATGATGGTGATGAGGATGGTGATGAGGATGATGATGATGATGGTCATGATCATGACGATGGTGATGTAGATGATGATGATGATGAAGATGATGATGATGATGATGGAGATGTTGATGACAAAGGGGGAGATGACAATGATGATGAAGATGAGAACGATGATGATGGTGAGGAGGATGATGATGATGATGGTGATGATGATGGTGATGATGAAGGGGAGGATGATGGTGATGATGATGATCATGATGAGGGTGATGGTGATGATGATGATTATGGTGATGATGATTATGATGATGGTGATGATGATGATGATGATGGTGATGAAGATGTTGTTGATGATGATGATGATGATGATGATCACGATGATGATGATGATCATCATCATCTTCACCATCATCATCACCATCATCACCATCATCCTCATCACCATCATCACCATCATCATCATGTCATCATCATCACCACAATCATCATCATCCTCATCACCATCATCCTCATTGTCATCATCATCATCTTCCTCTTCATCATCACCATCATCATCATCATCCTCACCATCATCATCATCATCCTCATCATCATGATCATCGTTCTCATCTTCATCATCATGTCATCATCATCACCATAATCATCATCATCCTCATCACCATCATCCTCATCCTCATCATCATCATCTTGCTCTTCATCGTCATCATCATCACCATCCTCCTCCTCCTCCTCCTCATTGTTTTCCTCTTCCTCATTATCATCGTTCTCCTCTTCATCATCATCATCATCATCATCAACATCATGATGATGATGATGAGGATGATGGTGAAGATGATGATGATGAGGATGAGGATGATGCTGAAGATGATGAGGATGAGGATGAGGATGATGGTGTTGAGGATGATGATGGTGAGGATGATGACGATAACGGTGATGGTGATGATGATGATGATGGTGATGATGATGATGGTGATGAGGATGATGATGTTGATGGTGATGATGATGATGATGATGATGATGATGATGATGATGATGATGATGGAGATGTTGATGGGGAAGGGGGGGATGACAATGATGATGAAGAGGAGGACGATGAT